>CM042262.1:30740762-31130762 GCA_023566225.1 Romanogobio albipinnatus | reverse complement strand
GATGCATGTCCACTCTTGAACATTATTGGAAGACAAGCTCAATAAACTTGTGAGAGTGTGAAAAAAGTGTATTTTATAAAAGTCCACAGGGCCGAGAGTGCTGACAGTTGAAGAAACACCCAATACGTGGGCACTGATCCAAATTCAACAATAACACAAGAGGGTCGTGAATCCGTTCTAGGACGGGCGCTCCTGACGGCTGACCCCCGAGAGCGAGTGTCAGGCGCTTATTCAGGCTGAACACAGGAATGTGAAGGACTGTCCAAAACAAATGCAGGTCTGACCCAAATCAGAACCGCTCGTTTTAAACCTGACAGTCGGGCCGCTTGACATTTCTCACGCCTTGCTAAGTGAATTCAGAGCTCGGTGTCTGCAGAACAACAATCCCAGAATGCAGCGCTCATTGTCTTTGGCAATCCGCTGCGAATCTAGGACACATTTCCATAAGATAAACGGGCTTCATTTAGGGATTACGGACGGCTCCGATTGTCTTTAGTTCATATGGAGGTTAACTGCAGGACGCTCGGATGAGCATCTCCGCAAAACAAACACATTTCTTTCATCCTGTCTCTCATTCTCAGATCTTTGGGGCCGACGACGTGGTTTGCACGCGGGTTTACGTACGAGAATGAGGTGGAGACTGTGAAAAACGCAACCAAGCCGTCCTGCATCCCAAGAAACCTTCAGTCTAGAACACCAGAACCTTTCATCGCATGTCAGGCAGTGAACATGCATCCGTGCAGTGCATTGTGGGATTTTATTTCTCAATCCATTACTTTAATTGTCAATCTGTTTGTTTCTCTCTCTCTCTCTCCATTTCTCGCACAGATATGTGTATTGCAAACAAAAACAGTAATAAAAATGGAACCAAACATCTTTCTGTGTTAACCTTTTTGTTTTTTAGTTCTTTTGAAAACCATATACTGGTGCTTTAAAGTGGCTAGAAACCAAAACCCTGATCTGAAGAACCTATCAAGATCTCCAAAGACCCTCGAGATCAACTCAAGAACCCTATACAGTGAAAACGGTTGTTAATGAGAAGGTAATTCTTCGCTGAGAGCGGTTCAGCAGAGAGACAGTTCCTCCGCTCATTAGACACAGATTCTGGCCCGCGGTCAGACTCCGGCGGGTGGCAGACACAGATAAGCAGCAGACGGTTCCACCCTTGAAGGGACGTGATGCTGAACTGTGCAATCAGATTTAGCGGGTGTCATGCTCAGGGAAAGCTATTATATGAATGTCCCAAAACAGAACGGAAATCCAAATGCACAGACAAAGAGGCGGTTTTAAACCCTGAATCCAGACAGCGAGATGCCAAACAGCCCGTCTACACTGAGAGCGGGCCATGCGGCACAACAGAATTAGAATGCGACACGTTATGATCAACAAAGCTGTCTGCCCTGCAAGACAATTCAACCAAATGTGAAGGATCCCATTACAGTTAATACAGTTTAAAGCTAGTGCTCTAGAGGACGTGATGACCTATGAAGCTTTCTACACTGCAAACAGGAAATGAGATAGATTGATAGATAGACGGATGGACGGAGACAGACAGATAGATGGATGGGTGGACGTACAGACAGAGACAGATAGATAGATGGATTGATTGACAGACGGACAGAGATAGATGGATGGATGGATGGATGGATGGATGGACAGACGGATGGATGGACGGACGGACAGATATATAGCTTGATAGATAGATGAATGGATAAACAGACGGAGATAGATAGATAGACAGACAGACAGACAGATAGACTGAGACAGATATATAGATGGATGGAGACAGACAGATAGATGGATGGATGGATGGATGGATGGATGGATGGATGGATGGAGACAGACAGATAGATGGATGAATGGATAGACAGATAGATGGATGGTTGGACGTACAGAAGGAGACAGATGGATGGACAGATGGATGGACAGATAGATAGATAGATAGATAGATAGATAGATAGATAGATAGATAGATAGATAGATAGATAGATAGATAGATAGATAGATAGATAGATAGATAGATAGATAGATAGATAGATAGATAGATAGATAGATAGATAGATAGATAGATAGATAGATAGATAGATAGATGGATAAACAGACGGAGATAGATAGATGGATAAACAGACAGAGATAGATAGATAGATAGATAGATAGATAGATAGATAGATAGATAGATAGATAGATAGATAGATAGATAGATAGATAGATAGATAGATAGATAGATAGATAGATAGATAGATAGATAGATAGATAGATAGATAGATAGATAGATGGATATAGATAGACGGATACAGACAGATGGATGGATGGATGGATGGAGACAGACATGGATGGATGGACGGAGAAAGAAAGATGGATGGGTGGATGGATTGATGGACGGAGACAGATTGATGGATGATGGATGGATTGAGACAGACATGGATGGATGGACGGAGACAGAAAGATGGATGGACAGAGACAGAAATATGGATGGGTGGATGGACAGAGACAGAAAGATGGGTGGATGTATGGATGGATGGATGGATGGACGGAGACAGACAGATGGATGATGGATGGATGGATGGATGGACAGACGGATGGATGGAGACAGATAGATAGATGGATGGATGGATTGAGACAGACATGGATGGATGGATGGATGGACAGAGACAGAAATATGGATGGGTGGATGGATGGACAGACGGACGGAGACAGACAGATGGGTGGATGGACGGATGGACAGAGACAGAAATATGGGTGGATGGATGGATGGACGGAGACAGACAGACAGATGGATGAATGGATGGATGGACAGACAGATGGACGGAGACAAGCGGACGGACGGACAGACAGACAGACAGACAGACAGATAGATAGATGTTGAGAAGTTAAGTTAAATCTTCTGACTTCAAGCCCGTTCTGCATCAGTTAGTATCGAGGCGAGTGTGTGGGAGAGATGGAGCTGTTTTGGCCCGTGGCTGCAGTCAGATCACAGCTGATGGATGAGGCAATACATCACTGCAATGAGAAACACAACACACACACTCTTCACGTCTTCCTCTCTGCATCACAGGAATAATGTCTCGCTCGTCACAAACTGGGACAACAATGCAAAACCAGACTCAGGCTTTCAGACGGCGCTGCTGATAGAGTGTGTGTCCCGTCTGCGACGCTGCTCGTGTGGAAGTCAAAGCCAAACGATTGAAAAGAGTTTAAAACGAACATCTGTTTCATTTACTGTGTTTTTTTCATCCTGTCGTGAGACTTTTATTCTGTCAACACACCTGCTCAGCCTCAACGTTCAGCTCAACTCCAGCATTTAATATAAACATCTCAGGAAGTCGTGACTCTATTGTCAGGCTTAGCTCGAAGTTCTGAATCACTGTCACCGACATACAAACCCCAAGACACCAACAACAAAACATCAAACGCCGCGCAGCGATTAGTCTTTCTGCCACTGGGCTGCCAGGAGCTCAAAGCTGCTCTTTTCAACACGCTTTCACAGAACCCGAACAACACAACCTCCCAAACCGGCAGTTGCCAGGTCCTCCCCACAGCGCCCTGATTTCTGACCCGCACCACAGAAGAATAGGTTCGCCCCACAATAAACACACTCGGAAAGCCCGGGGCCACCGCGCGAGTGTGCGCTGTTATGTTAATTTGATGAGGGGTTTGGTTCCGACGCTTCTCTCTGCGCTGAAAGAGCTCATTGTTGGGAACGGTCAGCAGACGGGGGCTTTGAGAAACACAGAGTGCTCTATGAGCTCGGATAGGGGTTCCCTGCAGCCCTCCAGATCTTCCGAGGGGCCCGCAGGGGCCAAAACCAGGCCAGTACCGCTGTGAACAGAAACAATTAGAGCTCAGCTGTTGTTTGAAGTGAATCTAAGGGAGTTAATGAGAAGATTTTACGCGTTCATTTAGCGTTTGATGCTCCGGCTACGCAGGATGGATTTTTCCGCTTCCAGATTTGCATAGTATCCATCTTAAATTGCACGCATGATTGGGATTACGGGCTTCGGCTGGCTAGCGCAGCTCTGTTAGTCCCCTCTGGAAGATGTTGTAACTACACCATGTGGAAGTGAAAATATGAATAAAAAAGGAGTTATGAACATCCCAAATCATAACATGCCATCTAGAAAACTATTTTTTGGCCTAAAATAACCCACAATTCCTTGTGGTATGGAAGATGAGGAGTTCATGAAGGCTTTTTTCTTTAAATAAAAATAAAATAAAATAAAATAAAAATAAATTGCAATGCTGAAGTTGCATGAACGCAAACATTAAAGGAATTTTAAGGTGATTCATTTGAGATGCATCCAGTGTTATTTTTGTATTATTTATATACTATTGTAATATTTTATTATTTTAAAAATTTTGTTTTTGTGTTTAATTTTTTTAATTTAAATTACTTTTTGTTATTTTTAAAATTAGTCTATTTGTTTAATTTTAATCATTTTAATTCTTCAACTTAACTATTTCTTTTCAATTCCAAAGCAATAAAGTTTTTTATCTAATATTTATATTTTATTTAAGCTTTATTTCAATTAACAAAAGTGCTTTTAATCGCTTTGTTCTTTGTTAATGATTATAGAGTGGTGCAGGTCTGACGTCACTTTGTAGGCCAACCGGCAGTCATGGTGCGTTCCAGAAGAGGTTGGACATGGGAATATCCCAAATGAAATGTCCCACTTCAGACCTCAGTGTGCTCCAGTCAATCACACGTCACGTTCACATGTTGACGATGTGATGTCGCCATGACACAAGGAGGCTTATCGTATTTACGTTTTACAGAGTAAAACTAACATAATGGCTATGAAAGCAGCTGAAGAATTGCAAAAACGAAGGTATCATTCCATAAACTTAAAGGGTTAGTTCACCCAAAAATGAAAATTATGTCATTTATTCCTCATCCTCATGGCGTTCCACACCCGTAAGACATCCGTTCATCTTCAGAACACACATTAAGATATTTTTGTTGAAATCTGAAGGCTCAGTGAGCCCTGCATAGGAAGCAATGTTATTTACACTCTCAAGATCCATGAATGTACTAAAAACATATTTAAATCAGTCCATGTGAGTACAGTGGTTCACTATTAATATTATAAAGCAACGAGAATATTATTGGTGCGCCAAAAAAAACGACTTATATAGTGATAACCGATTTCAAAACACTGCTGCATGAAGCTTTTGAGCGTATCGAATCAGCGGTTCGGAGCGGAAACGAATGAGTGAGTCGATTCAGTGGTTCCGAGCGGAAACGAATCAGCGAGTCCATTCCGTGGTTCGAAGTGGTAACGAATCAGCGAGTCGATTCAGTGGTTCCGAGCGGAAACGAATCAGCGAGTCCATTCCGTGGTTCGAAGTGGTAACGAATCAGCGAGTTGATTCCGTGGTTCGGAGCCGAAATGAATCAGCGAGTCGATTCAGTGGTTCGGAGTGTATCGAATCAGCGTGTCGATTCTGTGGTTCGGAGCGTTATGAATCAGCGAGTCGATTCAGTGGTTCGGAGCGGAAATGAATCAGCGAGTCGATTCCGTGGTTAGGAGCGTTATGAATCAGCAAGTCGATTCCGTGGTTCGGAGCGGAAATGAATCAGCGAGTTGATTCAGTGGTTCGGAGCATATCGAATCAGCGAATCGAGTCCGTGGTTCGGAGCGTAATGATTCAGCGAGTCGATTCAGTGGTTCGGAGCGGAAATGAATCAGCGAGTCGATTCAGTGGTTCAGAGCGTATCAAATCAGCGAGTCGATTCCATGGTTTGGAGCGTTATGAATCAGCGAGTCGATTCAGTGGTTCAGAGCGTATCAAATCAGCGAGTCGATTCCATGGTTTGGAGCGTTATAAATCAGCGAGTCGATTCAGTAGTTCGGAGCGCCAAAGTCACGTAAGCCTTCGGATTTCAACAAAAATATCTTAATTTGTGTTCCGAAGATGAACGGATGTCTTACGGGTGTGGAACGGCATGAGGGTTTGGAATAAATGACAATATTTTCACTTTTGGGTGAACTAACCCTTTAATGTCTAATGTTAAAGTTTGTTTTGATGTTTATGCTCATTAGAAGCAGGACATGCTGACATCTTAGAAGTGACGTCAAATGGCGCGTCTCGCTGAGGTCGGGGTTGATCGATGTACCCCAAGTTCACAAGTCGAATGTCCCACTTTGAGTGGCGTTCCAGATGATATTTCCAAGAATGAGGAAGGAAAAATCCGAATTCCCATCTGTCTGGAATGCAGTGTTAGCATCGCACTGGTTCCCTTGAGAAAAACCCTATAGGATTTTTCCTATTTCCTATGACTTTTGGATTATCGCTAAAAACAAGCTCTGTGATCAACAAAAGTTTATATTACTTACGCGTTTGTCCATCAAGATAATTATCACAGATAAACACAACTTGTATTAATTTTGAAGTCTAAATGTAGTCGCCAGAAGTAAAAAGCTAAAGGTAGACTATAAATGAACTAGCCTACACCACAGTCGCTTGACTTCAACGGCACCATCACTAAGCATCCCACAACTCTTTCAGTTTTCAAATTTTCCCAGAAAGTTTGAGTTAGACTAGTTTATAAGAGCATATTATGAGCATAATGAGGCTGTAAAAGCGGACTGAGTGAGTTAATCTATTCGGCGTGATGACGTTTAATCTCCTCGACAGCCCCATGTAGTCCATTTAGCCACTTGTTAGCAACCGCCGTTTTCAAGACGCGTCACAGCTTCACGAGTGGGGTAATACTGATGTATTTTATGTCATAGAATAAACCGTGAACTTGTGTTCTCAACAGACCTTATTTCAGCCATTTAACCAAAATAAACCCCATTGACTTTGGTACGATGGAACCGGAAGCGCTAAAATGCTAACTCGCCTCTGCGTTTTGGCCTACAAAGTGATGTCATAGACCCGCACCAATCTATAACCCTGGATGCATCCAAACTCAAACAATTTCAAAAGAGTCTTTGACAACAAAACACAAAATACATTCTATTTCTCCTTACAATGAAAGCGAATGAGGTTCAATGTTGTTTTGGACCCCACTGACTTTCAAAAACACTTCATATTCTTCACAAACATCTTATTTTACGCCACACCGAAGACATTTATAGAGGGTTGGAACAACATGGGGGTGAGTAAATGATGACAGAACTTACATTATTGGGTGAACTGTGCCTTTAACAATCCAGTCAGACAGCGACTTGCCGACTTCCTTTCCCGCCATAATCATCTGCAGCAAAGCACAGCAGACTTTATGACTATACGTTTGGCTCTGCATGACTCGAGTTTATTTGACAGTTTTATGAGCTTAAGACGGGGATATCACACTAATGAAGGTTCCCTCCGTATCAGTCTGTCTTTCTCCCTCTGACAGAACAGACTGTGTCTTTCTCTCGTTACCTCTCTGTAGGAGACTCGCCGCACCTGTCAGCCCGAGAGCCCATCAGGGACACACACAACAATCTGGGTCACTCTGACTGGGCCGAAGAAAAAGAACCATCCTTCACCTGTCCAAAACAATTCTGTCTAGTCACTAACACACACGGATCATTCCAGTCAGACGGGGGTCCGCTGAGAAAGCAGTCGGATCTGATGAATTATTTGACATTTCTCTTCAAAAGACGATTATTTTGCTGTCCAGTAGCCTAATTTACCAATTTTACTTAGTAGAAATACGTTTTGTAAATATACCAACTGCAATTTAAAAACTACTATCTTATTGATATGCTGGTAGATGAATGTACGTTAACGTACAACTAGTTATTAGCCACATTTAAAAAAAAAAAGTACATCACAATTATGACATTAGATCAAAAAAGGTCAAAATTATCTATTTTAAAAGGCACAATATGTTTTGATTTTGGCATTCAAATATCCAAAAACCACAAGAACAGTTATATATTTGGTTGACTTGTGTACTTACCGGTACATTATCCCAAATGTCTCCAATAATGTTTAAATCGAGAGAAATAAGCAATTTTAACCAGGACACGGACCGTGTCCATGTCGCCTTTCAATGACATCACCGACCCGCGTTACATTCAATTTCTGGTTTTATTTTGTAGAAACCACGGAAACACCAAAGATGCTTTAAAATATGCGTTTTATTAGACAGGTGAACAACTGTGATACACTCATTGTCAGAAAACGAATCTTTGTTATTTAGCAGTTATATTAAACAGGCATAAAAGCTCCGCGAAATCAAGGATACGCCTTTGTTTTGAATAAGCGACCTATAGCGGAAAAATTACATTTTGTGGATTTAATCTCAATTTTGACATTTAATCTATAATTATGATATAGTATGTCATAACGTATGTCCATTTCGCCTTTTATCGAATAATTAGGGCATAATTTCAGTTTAATATGTCAATTGTGATGACTTAAAACCAATTTCTTGAGTTTTCATCTAATAACTGTCATAATTTCAATTTTTAATCGAGTGGATGAATCTCAATATCAGTCACATGTACAGTACAATGACACTTTTTTTTAAAACTAGATTGAAAATAGCAATCGTTTCATTTTTATTTCATCATCTCACTAAAATATTGAGCATTATAGTACTTTACTTACAAATTGTAGTCGGTTACTGATACCAAATTACATGACAAAAACTGTAGTTAGTAACGTAAGCCATTACATTGCGCATTTAAAGTAATATAATCGGATTACTTTTAGATTACTTTTGCCCATACTCATTTATCACATTGAACTGAATAGGATAATCTTGTACCATATTGATACAAAAATAAATACACATGGAGAAAAAAATATATATTTAATTCTTTTTTTATCAACAACATGATGTGCATTAAACATTACTGGGGTTTGTGAGTTTAATGAAAAGCTGATAATTCAATCATAAAAATAAAAAATTAACACATATATATATATATATATATATATATATATATATATATATATATATATATATATATATATATATATATATATATATATATATATATATACACACACATACACATACATATGTATAATTTATTTTAAATTTTATGATTTAATTATCAGCTTTTCATCAGTGTGTGTGTGTGTGTGTAAAATGTATAAACATAATAAAATCACCTTATATATGAAAACTCTGAAACCCCAGCCCATTAAATCCAATGGGCCTATCGCCCCCTGGAGGCCACAGTAGACAACTACAGCCTGAATCCCAACAAAACATGAAGCATATCAGCAAATACATGACGCATGTTAGAAGAAAAGGAACAAGCCAGACGTTTATGCTACAAATGTAATTTTTATTAATTTAAATATTATGCAAATAAAGGGTCTATAATGATCCACAGAAAAGACATGCTTTGTGACTCATTTTTAAAATGTGTATATATATTTATATTTAGATTTGTCCAGCAGAAATCTATCCAGAGTGAAGACTGAAATCTCTGACAACGATAAAGAAGACCTTTACATTCATAAGAGTTGTGTCTGTGGCGCGTGTTTGCCAGAGGACACAGCTGAAGGTTTATCCAAAACGGTCAGTGATAAAAGTGTACAGAAACAAGATCCATATTCAAACTTCAAAAATTAAAATGCTTTTTTTTTCTTATATAAAAACATCCATTTCAAAAACAAGAACCTGGATTCATTTCTACTTTGAAAAAATGAACATTTTTACTAATAAAAAAAGAAGAAAAAGAAAGACAAAATAGAATAGAAAAGGAAACGCACAAAAGGAGAAAGAAAACAAACCCGACCTTAATAATCAACTCCCTTTGGTAAAAACTGCAATGAACTTGTCTTGCATTTGTCATCGTTTTCCATGTGGTTCCCGCTTCTTTCTCCCCAAACGCCACACTAAAGCACTAAACACAACACACTTCTGGCATAAAAAGGTCTGGCGATATTTACACTGTATTTACAAAACTGTTGAACTGTGTGTGTTTGTGTGTGTGGTTCACAGGTCATGTTTGCTGTCAGCTGGTGTACGGTGCAGAAATAAGTGTGTTTTCTGATTCGTAACATACCTTCACGCAGGCCTTCTTTTTTATTGCTGTCGCATTTATATATTTTTTTGCCTTTTTTTAAGTAAAAACTATATTTGTTTATTCTAATATTACAATGCAAGATTCGCACCGCAGATCTTTGTTCTCTTAAATGATGTGGCAGAATAAATCTCTGGAAGTTGCGCTAAAGTTAAGTGCACTTATGCCGAAACGCTTTAGTTGTGTTTTCGTAAAAAGTCTGATGTCTTTTCCGCCACAGATTTACTCGGATCTGCTGCCTGTGAAGTTTTAACTATCAAAAACCAGGGAACACACTCGACTGGCGTTCAAGAGATACATGAAATCCGATATTTACTGTATGTTAAATCGAAGGGCGGGTCTACTGTAAGAGCTGAGCTGATTGGTCCGGGCTGGGTTTGACTGACAGGTCTTTTTTTTGGCACTGGGAGACCTGCGTTTCTGCAGGAACAGCTTATATAAAATAAAAAAAAAACACTGTTAAAAATCTCACTACGGTCGCAGCTGAGCGGTCAGGTCATAGCTGAGCTCCGCCCCCTGTCCGCTGATGTCACTGGTTCTTGTGAGCAGTGCCGTACTTGACTCTGTACTTATTAATGCGCTGGAAGTGAAGGATCTCGGGGTCACAGGTGGTGGAGCAGGGCACCAGTCCCTCCCGCCCTTCTCCCATGAGCCACTTGCTGGTTTCAGCAGCCATGTCTCTGGTCACGTGCTCCTTCGCCCAGCGCTGAGTCCAGGCGTGAAACCGCTGGTGCAGACGCGTGCTTACACGCTCGTGAGACTGAGAGAGAGAGAGAGCGAGAGAGCGCGAGAGAGAGAGAGAGAGAGAGAGAGAGAGAGAGAGAGAGGAGAGAGAGAGAGAGAGAGAGAGCGAGAGAGAGAGAGAGAGAGAGAGAGAGAGAGAGAGAGAGAGAGAGAGAGAGAGAGAGAGAGAGAGAGAGAGAGAGAGAGAGAGAGAGAGAGAGTGAGAGTGAGAGTGAGAGTGAGAGTGAGAGTGAGAGTGAGAGAGAGAGAGAGAGAGAGAGAGGCAAGGCAAGTTTATTTGAATAGCACATTTCATACACAGGGGCAATTCAAAGTGCTTTACACAGAAATGAAGTTAAAATATTCGCAAGTGAATAAAATAAAAAAATATATAGAATAACAGTTATAATAGGAATTAAAATAAATAAAAAATAAAGATGAAATCCCCTATCTGGGGTGGAAGAAAATGGAGAGTCAGGTTTACTTTAAAAATATTGGTCAGGTAACTGTGCGTTTAGACAGTACCCTTACAGACAAATCTTCTTGGCCTAACTTGAGGGCGTTCTCTAGATGTTTTACCCGTCAGAGCAGATCTTAACGGGTCTTCCTTGCACCGGAGGGAGTACTCAAAAAAAAAAAAAAAAAAGAATATATACAAATTAGAGCTTAGATTGGGCCCAAAAAAATAAAGCCCGACCCCATGCACGCTGTGTCCGAGCCCGGCCCGGCACTTTAACTGTAATTATGAGCCCGATTTAAACCCGACCATTTTTTTAATACGCGGGCGTTC
Organism: Romanogobio albipinnatus; assembly: GCA_023566225.1. Taxonomy (NCBI): domain Eukaryota; kingdom Metazoa; phylum Chordata; class Actinopteri; order Cypriniformes; family Gobionidae; genus Romanogobio; species Romanogobio albipinnatus. The sequence goes on along the minus strand of CM042262.1, from coordinate 31,119,269 downwards.
TGACGAGAACGAGCAAAGCGGACCAGTGTGACGCTCAGCTCAATGATCCGATCTATGCCAGCACTCCACTCATGAACCGCCCACCGGTAAAACAAAATGCTCCTGTTGTCTTCTGTGCAGAAGCGTGTTTTCGCTTGAGCAGGTAAAATTAAAAGGTTCAGTTCATATAACTGACTGACAAAATTGTATACATGAGGATGCAGTGCATCGTCAATTCATTTGGGATGCATCGTGATATCGAATTGAACCGAATCGATGGCATGAAAATTGTAATCGAACCAAACCGTGAGACCAGTGTAGGTTCACACCCCTAATACACACACAGGTCTTGACATTAACCCTCTGGGGTTCTTCGGGTCAAAAATGACCCAAAGCGTTTTATACATTTTTTTTAAAAATCGTAGCTTCATCGGAATGGTCCGAAACTTGGTGACTTTATTGGTACTTGAACACCTCAAAAAATTGGGGACATGATTTCAAATTGGTCGTAAAAAAAATTGTCACACTCAGGACCTTCAGGTCAAAAATGACCCCCATAGGAAATGAATGGGCAAGAAAAACAAACAACAGACAAAAAAACCTCACACACAAAAACACAATTAGCTTTTGGAATGGCACGCGTTCATTTGTGTGTGTGTGTATAAGCGTGTGTGTGTGAGTTTTTTTGTCTGTTTTGCACTCTTGTTGTTTTAGAGATTCACCCCTTCTCTGTTGAGTCCTTTTTTTTCTGCATCCTGGCTGATTTGTAGATTGTATGCACAAAAAAACTCTGTATTTTCATATTTTTGCCAATTTCCCATTTATTTCCTATGGGTGTCATTTTTGACCCGAAGGTCCTGAGTGTGACTTTTTTTTACGACCACTTAGACTTTTCAAATCCTGTCCCCAATTTAAAAAAAATAAAAAAATTATATATATATATATATATATATACACACACACATTTTTTATAATATTCAATGGGAAAAAATGGGTCATAATTATTGCATAAATATTAATTATAAATCATAAAAGAAAAGAAAAAATATTATTGAACAAAAATATATTTAATTGATTTTACTCAAATCTTTTTTATCTTAATCCCGCACTCTGGGTCATTTTTGACCCGAAGGTCCTGAGTGTGACCCATAAATGAAGAACCTCAGAGGGTTAAAGGGGTGATGAATTGAGAAATCAACTTTCCTTTGAGCCTTTGGTATATAAAAGTTCATCGTGATATAAGAATATCCTGTAAGTTTCAGAGCTGAAAACGTCCTTTTTAGTCAAAGAAAAGCTTTTATAGACACCAGGCCCAGAAAACGAGAGATCTCAGAATATGTCGACCATTGACGTAATAGGACGCAAAGCACAGCCTCAAGCCCGCCCACCAAAATGTTGTTGTTAGGAGATTTGTTGTTGGCTATATGTAAATGAAAACTGTACACACCAAATCAAGAAACGTATAACATGACAGGTCATTAAATAGGCCTATTTAGCTCTATAATTGTGTGTGTGCAACTTTACCTGGTGAGCTCTCTGCAGCGCCGTGCGTCTGTACATGTAATCTTCTGATTTGAAGACATACACCATTTTATAGGAGTTGAGTTTGAACATGCACTCCATCTTCATGCTGTCCGCGCTCTCTTTTCTGCCTCCGTCCTTCACCTCCTTCTCCTGAGACTCATGGGTATGCTGACACTTACGGATCCGCCGCAGGTTTCTACAGAAACAGAGGAGGATGGTGACGACAGACCAATAATAATAATGAATGAGTATTTACCTCTATGAACTTCTCTGCTGCATGAAAAGTCTGAATGCTGAGATTTAACCATTGCTTGAGAGGTTCAGGCATCACAAACACACCTTGGCAGAAACACAGGCTTCTGAGACAGATGATCCCTCAGGTCTGGAGACGTGAAATCAGCCGACAGATACCGCATAACGTAATCCGACCAGCGCTGCACACGTGAGCATGACAACAGGGAACATGCATTACATTTTGAAGAGGTTTTTTTTTGTATAACAAGCACTGAACAGTGTTATTTTTATTTATATACTGTACATACATATACATACAGGGCTTGACATTCACTTTTTTGCTCACCAGCCACTGTGGCTAGTGGTTTTCCAAAGTTACTAGCCACTCAGAATTTTCACTGGCCAAAATTTGTTGTTGGGAAATTTGTTGTTGTTGTCTATATGTAAATGACCACTGTACACACCCAAATCAAGTCTAAATGAAAAGTATACCATGACAGGTCATCAAATTGGCCTATTTAGCTCTGATAAGGTTGTGTGTAAAGCTCCTTAATCTAGACAGAGAAACACTGACAGTCGCTTTGGGTGTAAATATAATCTCAAATATTATCTCTGTAAATATATTCTCAAGAAATATTCTCACCAGTGTTCTATCAGCCATGACGCATTTAAATCTAGCATATTTTGTACATGAGCCCAAACAGTATCCTAGTGAAATGCATATCCATATGATTTGACAGTTTATTTTATTAAATATCAAAGATCCAAAAGGTGTGCATCATACCTGACACCTAGATGAACATTTTACAGTCAGTTTTATGACCAAGTCATTCTCTTCAAATGATATTGAAGTTAGAAACGTGTATACCAATGTTGAATGTAACTTTAGAGACGGTCCCTAAATTCGCGGATCTCCAACGTCAAGCCAACTTTATGGCAGTCATATCAGATGCTATGGTTCTGTGTTTGTTGGAAACTATTTTCGCTGATGAAATAGAACAAAAACAGTCAACCACTGTATGACGAATGAACCTCCTGCGTACATCACACACATCTCTGCTTGCTATGAACAAAACTCTGTCTAATCTGAACGCCTCTGATTATTAGACATCCCATTCATAAACTCAATAGAAACACGTGTGATTGGGTATAATAATGCACAACGCGATTATAACAGATGGCTTTTGAGCCATATAATACTTTTTTTTTTTTAACTTGAATTGATCTTTGAATTTTCTTGTGCAGTTTTGTCATTTTAGTTTTAGTTTAAGTTGTCTATATAGTTAATTTTATTTTTTGTTAATTAAGTACATCAAGTTATACAAAATAAAAATGAGACATTGCTTGAGCAACTAGCTGAAATAAAATAATTGATTATTTCAGTTAATGTTTATTTTTATTTAAAGTAATCAAAATGTTTGAGTTATTTTGTCATTTTTTTTTACTGTTTTTAGTGATTTATTATTTGTTCCTGTATTTATTATTATCATTACTTAATTTAAATGTTTTTCATTATTATTCCGTTTCAAAATTACTACCATAAATCAAATTCATTACAGACAGACCTGCAGAAATTAATGCAAACGTCCACAAGTCTGCCATTCTATGTGTGATCTGTGAATCAATAGGTGAAGCTCACCTCGATTTCCATTGGCCCGTCCGAGTTCTCCTCCTCTGTGTCCAGCAGCTCCACAGTGAACTGAACATTCCCCTGGTTCTTCATAAACATTAACTAGAGTGAGAGAAAGAGAGATTAAAGACTCTTAATACTGTAATATTATCCGTAAGACTTTGCTTTTGCTGCAACTACAACTACCTTAAAGCAGTTCTCGTCGGACATGAGCTGCTCGGCTTTACGCTGGTAAGACGTTTCCGCCGGTGCCCTGCTGCTCTGCGTGAGCAGAGATCCACCTGTGGCTGAGTGACTGCTTTCACTCAGGTACAGTTCTGTGACCTGAATACAGATCTCCTCGCTCACTATGTGCTGTAGCTACAGTAAGAGACAGAGAGAAAAAGAAAATTATATATTCTGAAAGGCAAATCAAGGATTTTTATATCATTGAGGAATCCATTTTCTGTGATCTATTCAGACATTAAACTATAAAAAATTTGACTTAGAAAGACAAAAAGTTTATTTATGAAACAAAACAAAAAACATAGCATAACTAATATAAATTAAAAACATTAAGACAAATTAAAAGAAAGTTACAACAGGTATGTTTTTCAAGTAGGTCTAACGGCAGTTTCCAGGTACAGAAATTTAAAGTAAACAAATGTAAAATAATCACTGCATAGTCTTCACTGTATACGTTAAACATAGATTAATGCGTATTAAAGTTAAAACAACATTAATGACAGACAGCAGCAGCAATATTAGGCTGCTGTCACTTTAAGAGCTGCACGGATCCAATATGCTGATATTGTACACGTGTTTTATTTTCTCAGCTATTTATGTTCACTCAAGACATAGCCGACTATGTTTACTAGGATACTTTGTGTGAATTTGTTCTTTCATGACATAAAAGAGAGCTCAATTCAGTATTCATGCGCTGTCTGAGCATGTGCTTCAGATGTTTGTGCACAGAAAACTTCCCACAGCGTGCGAGAAACCAATTGAGTTTCCTTTCACGTCTTCTTGCGCTTGAATATTTAAATTGGCAAGGCTTAAACTGTCGTGACAATGCAGCATTGGCCCGTCAACTGTCCCAAGTGTAGATCACGACGTTCATGTTCTCAACACATTGCATTGTTAGAATTCATAAAAATGTTCCCGGCCAACTGCCCAATAGCAAAGTTTCATATACTCCTTAACTTAATCATGTACTTAATTTTAGGCCCTGTGTTGTGTGTGTGTATATACACACACACACACACACACACACCAATGTCATGGTTAAAACATGGTCATGTCATGGTCTCTACAAAGGGTGTTCTTTAGGCATGACTAGGTGTTGTCAAAAACATCAATATTTAGATATGAATCAATACTGAAATATCTGTAACGGTTCCAATACTCCTTTTCTGCAGAATGGATAAACCGATACCACCTGCGCATTCTCGCTCCCTTTTCTCTCAGACGGTGCATAATTTTAGTCATTCCGCGGTTCCACACTCACACCAAGAGAGTCTGCATTACTGATCTATATAAGTGGCGCTCTCATAAACCTTCGTCTCAAAACGCTTGCGAATACCAAATTGACTTATTTTTCGTGGCTTATTGCGCTTAAACACAATCAGTTTAGGAGCGTAAATGGATGAGAAAGAAAATGCATGGCTGCGTCCGAAATCGTAGGTACTACATTTGAATTTGAACTAACTTTGCGACCGTTAAAAAAGTATGTTCTATATCGTATGAATGAATGTAAGCCGGACGTACTACATCCGCCATGTTGTCATGATCATGTGACCTACCAGCATCAGTTGCTGTCTGGTCCCATCACCTCCATTCATAAATCCTCTCCTGTGGCCTCATGGGATGGTAAAGTGTCCATCATATGAGCACTTCAGAATCTCGCCGGAAGTAATAGGTCATCCATCTAATTTTTCGAATACTATGAATTTGGACATACTACGCTGTTGGCGAACTGTTTTTCGCATACTATACAGTAGAGAAGTCTTCGATTTTAGATGCAGTTCATGTGTATCCGTATATTGGATCCGTGCATTCACTAGTAAATTCACCTAATAAACCTGCTGCTGTCAGTCATATTAATCAAAGAACAAAATACAAAGAGAAAATCACTCGCTGCTCTTGACAATAACTTTTGCAACTTTAATTGTAAGCATCAATCTGTATTTTACATTTGATTACTTTAATTTCTGTAGTGTTTCTTACCCGTTAGACCCACCTGAAAAACTTAACGTTTATTAAATGTTTATTTCATTTGTCTCTTTATTGTATTGTATTTATTTGTGCTATAGTTTGCAATTAGTTTATTTGCTCTTATTTTATTAGTGACTGTTTACTTGTCTTTTTTGTTGTTGTAAACGTTCAAAAATTCAAATAAAGCCTTCTACTGACAAATGATCAGTATGGCGGTATATATGGCATTTTCCCCCCTGGTATCAAAAATGGTATTGAATATCGATATTTTTCAAATTCCAGTATCGTGACAACACACATACTGTCATGCAAAATCATTATATTATGCAAGTGGATTTGGGCAGACTGACCTGTCTGACAATGTTCTGGATGAGTTTGTCCAAGGTGAAAGCGATGTAGGCATGAATGGTGAACATCTCTCGGAGGGAATCCTCATATTGAGATGCCTCAATGTTCCCATCCAGCAGATTACGCACCATCTCCAGAAACGCAGAGTAATAATCCTCCACTTCTATGTCCACTGAAAGACAGAGAAAGAGTGTTACATTCACCAGTTACAAAGTCAACATGAAATAAAAACCCAGCTTACTTTCTTAATAAATGTTCCTGGTCTTATTGTGCATGATTCATCAGTTATCCGGAAGAAAAAAATGTTTTAAGTTAGCAATAAAAATGTTTTGTTACTCACTAGGATCCTTCAGACGCAGCTGAATGGCAGTGTTTTCGTTTTTGTCCCGTTTGAGTCCGAGCACTTCCCTCTCCCACTCGCGCTCCCTCAGGTCCTCTTCAATCTGTCGTTCGGCCTGCGCATAGAGCCGCAGCAGACGCGAACACAGGGTGTGGTGCAGCCGGAGCAAGATGTACCAGTTGTTATTCACATAGAACAGATTATACGCATCCTCGCAGCAGCGAAGCCGCTGAGCCGTGGATGTGCTAAACAGCAGTTTGGTCTTTGTCGGGCTGCCACTAACTCCTCCTGCCAGCCCGTTGTGCTTCTTCGACGCCCCCTCGTCGAGGTCCATGTCTTCCTCGTCGTCCTCTTCCTCAGCGTCCGACAACACCCCTCGCTGGGAGAACAGCATGTCGGGGATGAAGTGGTAGATGATCTGCTTAATCTTGTATTTGTCCTCTTTGTTGATACTGCTCTGGCGTTTCACGTGGTGGATGATGAGCGCCGCCGCATCCTCTAGAATCTGGCGGTCCTCGTAGGTCAGTGTCAGTTGAGGCCCAGTAGCAGACGTGCTGTTGTCTTCCGAAGCCTGTTCCTGCCGCTAAACAAACACACAACCATCAATCATGTGCTGGAAACTCGTCTTTCTGAGAGAAACAAACCCTTTTAATTTCCTCTAGAGGATAAAGAGCATCTCACCTCATCAAAGATACTCTCGATCTCGTTGAGAAGCGTTTTAGAGCGAAGCACCTTAGTGTCGTTCTGCTTAAAGTTAATGCCTTGATGGTCCAGAGATTTCAGGTAATATTTCTCATTCTGCTCTCTCCAGATCTTGTTAAAACCCCTTTGAGCTTCACGCCACTCTTCCTCCTTCAGCTTTAGCCTGAGATGCAGAATGAAAAGACGGACATGTAATATTTGTTAAAATAACTGGATAACACATTAACAAATGTAACAAAAAAAAGATATTAGAAACAGCAAATAAAAAATAAATATTTGTAATATGTATCTTATGTATAAATAATGTGTGCACACACACACACTATACTGCCAACATTTTTGGGACACCTGCCTTTACATGCACATGAACTTTAATGACATCCCATTCTTAATCCGTAGGGTTTAATATGGAGTTGGCCCACCCTTTGCAGCTATAACAGCTTCAACTCTTCTGGGAAGGCTTTCCACAAGGTTTAGGAGTGTGTTTATGGGAATTTTTGACCACTCTTCTAGAAGTGCATTTGTGAGGTCAGACACTGATGTTGGACTTTTGGTCTTGTGGACTTACAATGGCCGCCGCGTGCGCGTTTCCGTTAAGTCCACGAGACCGCAGGGTGTCCCGTTTGTCATTTTAGATCTCAGAAGGGTGCTCGCGAGCGCCCCCCCTTGAGGTCAATATGCACCCTCGAAAAGCCCAACCCCTGAAAAACAACCCCACACCATAAACCCCCCCCCCTCCACCAAACTTTACACTTGGCACAATGCAGTCAGGCAAGTCCCGTTCTCCTGGCAACCGCCAAACCCAGACTCGTCCATCGGATTGCCAGGCAGAGAAGTGTGATTGGTCACTCCAGAGAACACGTCTCCACTGCTCTAGAATCCAGTGGCGGTGTGCTTTACCCCACTGCATCCCACACTTTGCATTGCACTTGGTGATGTAAGGCTTGGATGAGCTGCTCGGCCATGGAAACCCATTCCATGAAACTCTCGACACACTGTTCTTGAGCTAATCTGATCTGTAGCTATTGACTCTGCAAAAAGTAGGCAACTTCTGCACACTGTGACCCTCAGCATGCACTGACCCCGCTCTGTGATTTTATGTGGCCTACCACTTCGTGGCTGAGTTGCTGTTGTTCCCAATTGCTTCCACTTTGTTATAATATCACTAACAGTTGACCGTGGAATATTTAGTAGTGAGGAAATTTCATGAATGGACTTATTGCACAGGGGGCAACCTATCACGGTACCATGCTTGAGTTCACTGAGCTCCTGAGAGCAGCCCATTCTTTCACAAATGTTTGTATAAGCGTCTGCATGCCAATATAACATAATATAAAAAATAAAAAAATTCTGCACAAACAACACTCTGAAACATGGGTAATGTAGCCTTTTAGCCATTTATAGCATTCATTCTCTCTAACCTCTTGAGCACAATGGGAACAGACACTGCCGGATTCTTCTTCAGTCCATCGATGATGTCCAGAGCTTTGTCTCCATATATCCTCTGGATGGCTTTCCTGTGGATGATCTCAGAGCAGCCACCCAGAGTGTTGTCTAGTCGGAATTTCGCCTGCTCTTCTGCAGACATCCGAGAAAGCTTCTTCTGAACCGACTCCAAAACACGAATGGTGGCCAGGTTGGTTTCCAAGACCACATCCAACTAGAGGGCGGAGTCAACGACATCATTAGCAAGAATTACGGCAAAAAAAGCAAGCAGAACTGGTTAAAATGTTCTTGTGTGTGGAAGTCTCACCTCGAATCGCTCGTCCTCACACCTGTACATGTGTTCTTCATACTGAGTCTTCTTGGAGCTCACAAAGGTTGAGTCCTCGGACCAGGAAGGGAAGGAAACCCAGGTATCATTCAGCACCTGATGCATCCACAAAGAACCAGTGTCATCATAAAAACGTGCGTAATATGATGCAGTTCTGAGTCAAACAATTTTCGGTGGGAAATAATGTGGGGGATAAAAATGGCATCTGATGACTTGCAAGTGACTCTTGGAAGGTGATTGGCTCTCTTACCTCTTTACAGAGTGATGTTCTCCCGGTACATTTGGGCAGCTGGTAGCTCTTGGGTAAAGCTCTGTAACTAGAGCCCAGGCGCTTGCATGAAGCGTAGTCAATTTCCATGGCAATTCCTTCAGTGGCTCTTTCTTTTGGGTACGTCTCCAAGTGTGACATCTCCTTATATCCAAGGAAGTTCTTAAACCAAGTGAACAGCTCAGGAAATTTGCTGGGGAAAAAATGGGCAAATCATTGCCAAGAATCACACAAACGCCATACTGAAAAGTAATTGCTGGGTGCAGCTTTGTAATAAATAAATTTACATTCAACCACAGTCATGCAGAGCGGAAGCACAACCAAAACAATGTTCTTCCTCAAAATGCATGCAGTTTTGTTTTTTTACCACTAGAAAGCCAAAGGTTACATAGTGTACCTTTAAATTAAAATAAATAACATACATAAAATTAAACTCCACTGAACTTACCCCAGGAATGGAACTACAAGTTGAACCAGCTCAGCACGAGAAATTATTTCCTCATTAAAAATGATTAGGCACCGGAGGAAGTTGTCATAGGCTTCAGAACTTCGCAAAGCTTTCCGCACCTATAAACAGAAAAATAATGTCAGTCAGTGTTGGAAATGTAAACTTTTGACACAACATCAACATCACTACATTAAACCAGAGCAACTCACTTTGTCAAAGAAAAGAGACTCTGTTCCTCCGCTGTGTTTGCCAGCCTCAGTCACCAATGAATCTTTCATATTCATTAACTTGAGCTTTTTCTTTAAAAAAAGAGGGAAAATAGAGAAATCAAGAAAGCTATCCCAAGGAAATCAAATAAAACTAAACAATGAAGATGATGTTTCAGATCAGTAAGCAAAAGGGCAACATGCCAAAAACTATTAAATTAATTTCATGGAGTGGTACCTTCACAGGTGGGGTGACGGCTGTAGTCGGATGTTTGCATTTCTGGCAGCCGTTCTGATTGGGCCTTTGCTTGTTATTGAGCTGCGGTTTCTTGACCGCTCCACCGGGATCATTGCGCATAGATTCGGCCTTCTCCGCTGCCGTTTTCCCCAACATCTAGAGGAAATTCACAGCAGAGCTATTAGTTAACTAAAACCATAAATATTAATAATAAAATATTAAAATGTAACATTTCATTTCAGCCAGGGAAACATTTGCCAAGTAAACATTTCCCATTTGAATTTAGTTTAACTTGCGCTAAAATAAACTCAACTGAATATTGTTAAAACTAAAAAGACATATTTAAAAATTAAATAATAAAAATGACTAACTCAAATTACAATATAAAGATAACTAATTTTAATTAAAATATTAGTAAAAACTATTATAGTATCTCAGTGATACTAAAATAACGGCAAAAGTGTGAAAAGACCATAAAAAGGGGCTTATAATATGTAAGAATTTTCATCTATTAATTGCTTTTTTTATTGCCAATTTGTGAACAGCTTATAACGAAATGAGACGTTCCCCAACTTCCTAGGTTGTCTATGAAAGCCTGTATATGGATTTTTTTTTTTAAATTAAATGTGAAGGAAAATCAAAAGGATGTGACGGTTATGCACACTCCTGAGAGTCTCTCTTCTGTCCTATGACACATGAAATGAATGCTCATACAATGTTCAAGATAATGCCGAAAGAGCTATTCTGTACTATAATGTCAATGTGTCATGCAAAGAAAAGGGATTCATTCAAACTATAGTCTCACATAGCCAGATCTATAGTCTCAAATATACTGTATCAAACTATCATAAGTGTAATTTATTGACCTCATCTGTCGACATGATGCCTTTAAATAGCAGAGTGTGTGCAATCATATCCACATCGCTATGATCAGATGTTTTCTTAAAGGCTCCGACTTTAAATTAAATCGAGGAAAGAACAGATCATTTCGAATAAAATCAGGCCAAAACTAACTTGTTGGAGTTCGTTTTGGAAGATCGAAACAAACTCACGACAGAGCTGTTGGCATCTGGCAGGAACTGGCCGAACTCTGAGAGCAAATCTTCCTGGTTTTTGAAGAGTTGGGCCACCTCAGCGTAAACTTCCTGCTCGGTCAGGACCGGGGTGTAGCTCCCACCGGCTTCTTTAGCATTACGCTGCTCCTTCTGATTAACAAAACAAGTATAAGAGATATTTGTAAATTGATTGCGAGTTATAATTTATCTGGGAAGTGTGTTTAGTGTTTGTCTGGCCTGACCTGGTATTTGTGCAGGATCTCGAGGAAGGATTTGTAGATGTTGGGCTGGCCCTGGAAGCGATTCTTAATCTTGTTGACGTAGTTAATGGCGTGATTGAACTCCACGGGCTGGTTCTGCAGAGGTGGGGCGGTGGGCACGGCGCTGATGGGAGTGGGGGGCTGCAGCGGGGGCGAACGCGGGGATGCGTACGGATGGATGGACGGATTGGGATGACTGCTCGGAGTCGGAGCTGGAGCTGGAGATTGCAATGGCTGTACAGAGAGAGAGAGAGAATAAAAAAATATAATTGATCCTGATCAGGACTAAACACATCTGAAAATAGCACAGACTATTGAGATTTAGGAATCAATATCGGTTCATCAAATTGAGAATCGATAAAAATTGAAAAATCTATATTTGCAACTTGTGAATACCTTGCTTTTCGGTGTGGGTTGAGCGGGAGGTGTGGATGCCAGGCTGGGAGGGTTTGTGTGGATCTGGATCTGGATCTGGTGCGGCTGCACGGAGATGCCGTGAGGTATGATGTGTGGGCTCTCACCGGGCACAGTCACGTTAACCAGGTCATTGTCCTTGTATCTTGTGACTTCAATCTTGTATCCCGGCGGAAGAAATGTGTTAAACCCCATAATGAGATCAGGGTGACCCTTAAAGAGCTGCGACACCCTGCTGATTACACCCGGGGTGTCAATACTGCAGAATAACGAGAGAGAGAGAGAAAGAGAAAGCATTTGCAATTATTAATTATGATGAAATATTTCTCAGTGAAACAGAACATTGTGGGAAATAATGTAGGGCAGGACTTGCGAGAAGAGGGCAAGGACATTACATGCATAATGGTTTATATTTTTCTACGCCCATATGGCCTCGCCAATTTTGATTTTAATTATATATTAAATTATGATATTTTTGATCAAATAAGTGCTGCCTTATGGTGCGTTCACACCGGACGCGATTTGTGCGAGTGATTTACATGTTAAGTCAATGCAATTGAGCGTTTTGAACGCGCGAATCGCTCAAGTTGAAAAATCTGAACTTTGGCAGATATTTCGCGCCACGTTAACCAATCACGAGCTTGCTCTAGTAGTGACGCATTTACAAGCGGAGGGAGGGAAATCCTGGAGGGAAATCCTCTCACCGACACGGGACAACAGGTCATCAAACTGGGACCGGCTCAGTCGGAAGTACTGCTGAAAGCGGTCGTCATCCAGGCGCAGCTCCTGGAGGAGTTGATGAAACTCACCGAGCTGGGTGTGCTTCTGGAGGATCTGATGGACCCAGACACGGCGCCGAACGAGTCTACGCCGCTTTTCAGCCTTCCACAGCAAATAAAGCGCAGCTACCCTCTCAACAAAATCTATGTCAGCCATTTCACAACGAGACTGGAGCAGAAAAAAAAAGAGCCAGAGCCAACGGCAAATGTGAGAAGGACTAGCCGAGGAAAGGCGGGTCTCGCCGGGTAAACGAGCGCGGAATGTCACTGATCGCCTGGATCTCAACTCCGAAAACGGCAGATAAAATGCTCAAATAGGCACTCTTTTTATAAATTAACCACAGATTTAAGCTTTAAACAACTATATTATCGCCTGAAAAAGTCTTTAAACTAAGTTGTCACACATTAATAGTAGTATTTTTTTACAAAAAAGACTTCAAGTGACCGAGACGAGCTGCCTCATATAGGCTCATATAGGGCAGCCCCTCCCATGATGCGAATTCGCGTCTGTTGTGTAGTTGTCACGCGAATTTCACGCGGCGATTCGTGCGAATTTCATGCGCGAATGAAGCAAGTAAACTCAAAATGTTCAAGCGTCAACCTTCACGCGATCAGCACAAATTATTTGCGCGAATCGCGTAATCGCGCCACATCAGTGGGCATAAGAGACTTATTTTAAAAACATTTTTTTAAATTTAAACCACAGTGTAATTTTTTTGTTATTTGTGTTAAAAATAAAGGTTCAATTTGTTTTTGGTATCCGTTCACTAGAATCAACTAATACAATTTTATCATGATAATCCTACATATGAATAAACTCACCTCTGAGATTTAAACTCTTTCATGATATCCAAGAAATCGTTGTAGACCTGTGGCTGACTGCCAAACTGGAGCTTCACCTGGTCCAGGTAAGACAGGGCATCCTCCACCTGCAATAGTGAAAACAACAATCCAGTTTATCTCCTCGCGCACACAGCTGCTATTGCAGGATTGAATTTGTTCAACTCCAAAACGAGCCAAACACAGAATCCCGTCCCACCTTGAGTCTCTGAAACTGCTGCTGCCCCTGGGCGGATACAGAGGGTGTGGGCGGGTGGGCGTGACCCTGCACTGGCGCAGGACCGTGGGCCTGGACCACTGCCGGACCATGATGGTGAGCCACGCTGTGGACCGCCGGACTGGGAGTGTGACCATGACCAGTTGAGCTTTGGGCCACTGTGGACACCTGAAAACAGCAACAATCTCATTAATAATGAATGAAGATGTTTCACAACCACAACAAATCCTCCTAACAAGGCAAGAATAATGACTTTGTCCTCCTCACTCAAGGTGAAATGTTTCAGACTATACGCGACACTTAATATACAGCAATGTGGAGCGAGACACTGCAACTGCCTGCATTCATTTGATTAAAATTTTGAAATATTATTACAATTTAAAATAATGTTTTTTTTTTTATTTGAATATACTTTAAAATATAATTTATTCCAGTGTCCAAAGCTGAATTTTCAACATCATTACTCCAGTCTTCAGTGTCACATGATCCTTCAGAAATCATTCTGATATGATGATTTATTATCAATGTTGGAAACAGTTGTGCTGCTTAATGTTTTTATAACCTGTGATACTTTTTTCTTGTCTGGCTATCACCAGATCAAGCTCAATTTAAGATTGAACATTGGTCTGAGGAGTCTGCTATGCATTTTCTACTGCACAAGAGGTGTGATCAACAAGCATAATTCAAATGACTCTGAACGCAATTGGGTAGTCCTTCAACCAATCGGACCACAAGAGGCGTGATCAACGGGCAAACGACCCATCGCTTCTCTATCCGTCATCGTGTTAAACCCGCCAATAGCGCGCCAGGTGGATAAGCCAGTCTGTGATTGGTTCCCGCAAAAGTGTAACAGAAGCAGTAGAAATTAATGTACAGGTTTCCAGACTGAGTTGCAGGGCGAATTCAAATCGCCGGAAGAGCAGGCTGGGTTTACCCAGTCTACCTTCTTTTCAGGATTCTTTGACGAATAAAAAGAACAGAATTTAATTAAAATATAAATCTTTTGTAACAATATACACCACCGTTCAAAAGTTTGGGGTCAGTCTTTTTTTTTTTTTTTTTATTCAGCAGGGGTGTATTAAATTGATCAAAAGTGATAGTAACTATTTATATTATATATTTTTTAATAAATACTGTTCTTTTAAACTTTTTATTCATTAATGAATCCGGAAAAAAAGTATCAAAGCTTCCAAAAAATATTAAGCAGCACAACTGTTTTCAACATTGATAATAAATCATATCAGAATGATTTATGAAGGATCATGTGACACTGAAGACTGGAGTAATGATGCTGAAAATTTTGGCTTGATGAGCAGAAGAGACTTATTTATAAAAAATAAAAATAAAAAATATATATATATATATATATATATATATATATATATATATATATATATATATATATATATATATATATATATATATATATATATATATATATATTATTCCAATGGATGGCTAACATTTTCTGTCTATATGGTTTTATACTATGAAACAATATTATTTTAGTGTAATTCCCCAAATATTTTTGTTACAAACTTGTAGCTTTTTTTATTTCAGCTACATTTCTCATTTTCATTAGGTTGAACTATACAAAAATACAAATTAAAATTAATCAAAACTACAGACATATTGAAAAAAATATAGAACAAAATGACTAAAACTAACTAAAATGAAAACAGAAAAATAAAGAAAGTATAAAAACCTACATCTCAGAGATACTAAAAAAGGTACAGAGCAAGTTAAAAAACAAAATATCATTTTGGACTCTAGGCCTGTTTACTCTGCCACACTCCAGATTCTGGAGTCACTCTGGATTAACTGGATGCAGTGGGAACACGGTCCTAGGAGATATAGACCTTATGCGCCATTTTTGTGCATTTCTATGGCATCGCTGTCGAACAGTAATTAGCTGGTGAAGTGGATTTACTTATTGTAGAGTCAACTAAAGTTTTCATGAGCATTGTAACGTTTGAGGTGGACAAATGTTGGTTAGACTGGGAAGATTTTAAAACGAGTTAATTCATAAATTCGTAAGATCTTACCCTTCATGCTGTTGAAATAAACCGGAAGACCGAACACAACAAGAGCAGTGCTACATAAGGTCTATAATGCATCATGATGGCGAGTGTCCATACCTGGTATGTCTGGGGAAGCGGGTACTGTATTCCTGGAGTAGGCTGCATGCCGTCAGCCACAGCCTCGAATACAGCAGGCGCTGGGGCAAGAACCCTGTGCTGGAAGCCCTCCGCACTGCCAGGAAGCCGGCGTTGTTGTGAGATGAACACTGGCTCCTGATCCTCTAAACACCTCCTCATGCTGTACTCATACTCAGAGGGCACTAAGACCTGAATCAGACAAAAAGAAACCAACACACCATGATTTGACTGTAGTCCAAACCATTAGCAACAGGAGATCAACTAGTCTGGATGAATACGAGTAATGTCCACGAAATGTATACACAAATGTGTATGGTGTGTATTTAAAATGAGCAATAGTGTGTGTGTATATGTTTGTATATTTAAACGTGCATGGTGTGCGCATACATATGTGTATATATAAATGTATACGCTGTGTATAAGTACAGTATGTGCATATATGGGGTGTGTATATACATGTGCTTGTGTGTGTGCCTCTCCTGCACATGCATACCAATAATGCTAACTTGCTAACCCGCGACTAAAAGTGACAAAGTTTAGCCAGGAATTTCACTTTTATCAAAGCAACTATGAAAACAAAAGGTCGGAAGTTTCAGTCTGACTGAAAACCAGCTTATTGAGGAGGGGAAAGTTCAGAAATACTGAATAAAACTGCTATTTTATAGCTCTGAGACTCACCCGCTTTCTGTTAGCTGCGCTTTGCAGTACAAACAACGCTGTTAAAATATCACCGACATACTAAAAACCCCTGTGTGAAAATAGCGTTAAAACTGAGTTTAAAACCAACTAACGATTACAATTCTGTTGAAAACAAGCGGTAGGGAGGGGAGGGGCTAACTTGGGATTTGTGCACAGGCTCCGCCCACTTGGTCTCTGATTGGCTCGTTGTTCACGACGACATTCGGTTGTATTTTTATTGAACGTTCTCAACTGCCACTCAAACAATAAATTAACATTGTACGGGGGTTGAGCAAAAACCCGCCACTGTTTGTTTCTCTCTCTCTCTCTCTCTCTCGCACACACACACACACACACACACACACACACACACCTCCTAAAACGGCGACTGGCTTTAAGCCGCACATCATTTTCCCTATAAACTGGTGTAGACTAGGCGTAGCTTTATTATAACGCGCGATTACTTTTCGTGATATTATCAATAAATTCATGGCATTATATCTGAACGCTTTCAGCAACTTCCTGAACTTCCTGCCTGGGGTTACGTCATTTTTACGCCCCCCTCAGAACAGCCGGCCAGTCAGAATGAGGAATTTAATTAAACAAACGCCTCTTATAGAATTCCTCTTCTCCGATTGGCCAGGCGCTCTGAGAACGCGTAAAGCATGACGCAACCCAAAAGGGGCGTATACATAGAGAAACCCTCGATTCTGATTAGTCGGGAGCTCCGAGAGGGCGTTAAGTATGACGTGAGGCTCATATTGCCACGCTCCGCCCACGAGAGGCGGGGTTTAAGCTAGTGCCCGGGATTCCTCGCCCCGTCCGCAGTCAGTCAGAGCTGATGCGCGCGCGTGTGTACGCGCGCACAGCGTTTCGCTTAAATACGGACCAAAACCCAACACAACCCGAAGCAAAACAGCCCAAACTGACAAAATAAACAAGTCCGGATTGATTTCGAGGCAAAGCGCTCACATATTCGGCATGTTCGCGAGCACTTTAACACGACACCGAACAAAAGATCCGCATATAAACACCAGCAAACGTTTATTAGAGACGTGTTTAATGATCTCAGGGTTTCGGGACTGAAAGAGCACACACGAATGTGACACCCCCAGCACACACGCCTATTTCATGACATGTTGTCCTTTAGTAATCAGACCCAAAGTCAAAATGGGAACTAAAAATCTGATCGCATAAACATGGACTCTCTGTGTGCTCATGCGAACATCTGAAATGAGAGATCCGAGCACACATCACAGCACAAACACGCCAGTTGATCTAATATTCTTTGTTTACTGGGAGACTGAAGGGGAAAATGTCTAACCGTGTTTGAGCAGCTCTTCCCTCCCCCTCTGAACTGAGCTACAGATCTCCTTTCAGATCAAAAACAAGTGCTGAAAGCCCTCGGACACACACAGATGGGTCTGCGGGTCATAACACACACATACACGTTTCTTTGGGGCTTCAGTTGGCCAAAGCTTTGCCCCTTTTTCTCCCCTTAATGTGCCATGATCGAACAAACAGCCCCGATTAACACACTCCAATCTCTTGAACGACCAGCCCCTTGCAGAAAGCACCCAAACACCGACAGAAACATATATTCGATCAAAAGAGGACAACATAAATTTGTTTTCTTTTGCCCAGCTGCTACATACCTGCGAAAAAGAGCCTCGCACTCCGGATTCGTGTTTGGAACAAATAGTTGGTAACGCCCCCCTCTCCGCCCATTGGTCTACGTGACAGTATGCGTCATCTGGATTTGAATACGACCCGCCAAATCCATAGGAGCAGAGATGTACTTTGCTTTAACACACCTGTAGTATTGGACTAGAGGTTTTCTTTTGTAATTTATATTTACTCTGAAAGAGGCTAGACGCGCACGACTATGTTATCCGGTATTAAATACCCCAAAGTTATAGTAAATATTAAAATAGTAATACTTTAAAATAACATTGTGTGTATTTGACTATATGTCGTTGAAGGTACTGTATGGGATTTGTTAAAGGGATAGTTCACCCAAAAATGTACATTTCTGTCATTAATTACTCGCCGTAAGACATTTGTTCATCTTCAGAACACAAATGAAGATATTTTTTGGTGAAATCCAAGAGCGCGCTTTTTAATTAAATTTAATTAGAGCTCTTTAACTAACACTTTCAAGGTCCAGAAAAGGTCCATATGACTCCAGAGGTTCAACCTTTTTTTTATGAAGCGACGAGAATACTTTTTGTATAACTAAAATAGTGACTTTAATCAATAATTTCTTCTCGTCTGTGTCATTCTCCTACGCTGTTGATGTAGTAAATACAGTGCAGCCCTTCTGAGTTACGTCAGAGCTACGCCAGAACGCCCGGCTTACCATTGGCCAAAAATATCTTCATTTGTGTTTTGAAGATGAACAAAGGTCTTACGGGTTTGGAACGACATGAGTAATTAATAACAGAATAAACATTTTTGGGTGAACTAGCCCTTTAAATTCCGCCCGCATTAGAACACGCCCCTCACGCAATCACGCAAAATGATTGACAGATAGGGAGCGTTTCTGATTGGCTAAATAAGCGCAGGTTTATTGCCTTAGAATTAAAATTTTCCCCCTCAATGTTTGTAGGGACATTGTATGTATAATTCTGTCATTAATAACTCACCTTCATGTCGTTCCAAACCCGTAAGACCTTCGTTCATCTTCAGAACACAAATGAAGATATTTTTTGGTGAAATCCAAGAGCGCTATTTAATGAATAAAATTAAATTAGAGCTCTTTAATGAACACTTTCAAGGTCCAGAAAGGCAGTAAAGACATAAAATCGTCCATGTGACACCAGTGGTTCAACCTTAATTTTATGAAGTGGCGAGAATACTTTTTGAGCGCCAAAACAAACGAAATTTCTTCTCGTCTACGCCAGGGGATTTCAAAATGGGGTCATCCAGAAGGTTCTAAGGGGTCCCCAGAACATTTCAGAGAATAAGTAAAAACAAAGTAAAAATGGATAAAGTCTACCGAATATTCTAACGGTTTCTCTCCTTTCTTGCCGTATTTTCCAGAATTGTTTGCTTTGTATCTTTCTAGTGAGTTTTTCTCACTATAGTCCCCTTTATCTCGCTCACTGGGGTTGTAAGGCAGTTTTCTTAACAGTACTTAAGCTGCTTACATAGGAAGGGGGTCCCTCATTTTTGGGGGTCCTTGGCATTATAAAGCTTGAAAACCCCTGTCCTACGCTGGTGACGTAGTAAATACAGTGCAGTGCTTCTGAGTTACGTCAGAGCTACCCCAGAACGCCGGCTTACCATTGGCCGATGCTGTTCACGTGAGCACCACAACGCATGCGATGCTGACGCAGGTGCTGACCAATGTAAACTGTGTAGGAATTGTAGAATAAAGTCGTTGTTTTTTGCGCACTGAAGTATTCTCGTCTCTTTAAGGTCGAACCACTGGAGTCACATGGACTATATTTTAACAATGTTTTTACAGCCTTTCTGGGTCTTGAAAGTATTAATTAAATAGCTGTCTATGGAGGGATCAGCTCTCGGATTTCATCAAAAATATCTTCTTTTGTGTTCAGAAGATGAACGAAGGTCTTACAGAACGACATGAGTAATTAATGATAGAATTTACATTTTTGGGTGAACTATCCCTTTAAATTCCGCCCTTGTCAAAGCCCCGCCCTCGCAAAATTATTGACAGATAGACAGATTGGCTAACTAAGCCAATTCGAGTCTACGGTTGTTAGTTTTCCCCCTGTAGGGACATTATATGTGCTATATCTCTCACAGCGGTGTTTCCCGACTTTTTTAATTGTACTTCAACACCAAAATTATATTATACTTTATTAATATTTATGATAATGTCAAATTTTATCAAGTCTCTTAAAACGGATACTATGGGTGAAAAAAACAAAACAATAGGTAGCAAATATATTTTATACACCCAAATTTCTTTGTGTTCTTTCCTCAAAGAACAACACATTAAATTAAAGGGATAGTTCACCAAAAATTTTACTCCCTGAAAAAAATATATACTATGGAAGTCAATGTGGTCCATCAACTGGTTAGATATTCTTCAAAATATCAGGTTTAGTAAAATGGTTAAAATCAGGTTTAGTATCAAAATTAATTCTTTTGTGTTCAGCAGAAGAAAGAAATTTGACGGTAAGTAAATAAATAATGACAATTTTCATTTTTGGGTGAACTATCCCTTTAATAAGATGAATTTTTTTAACATACACCTGGTTAGGAATTACAACAGGACCTTTAATCTAGTAATGAAAGGTTCAATTAAAACACTCAGTCAGTATATAGTTTTTTTCCATTTAATAAACTTTAAAACACATGGTTTTGATTTGGTTTTGCTTACATGACATTGCAGTTTGGACAGTGCTATTCTGAGAATGAGAGACAGCTGAAACCTGTACAGTCTTTGCACATTTCAAATCCAAACGTACATGTGGAATAAGGCTCTTTAATTGCATATCAAAGCACTTTATTACTAACAGAACCGCTGCAAACTTATCGATAATCATAAGCTTGACATTACAGGTTAGTTTTTCCATTGACATAAGAAACAAGAAAAAAATAAAAGATAAAATCGGATATAAAAGAAAATATAATTTACATATATATTTGGGAGTAATAAGTAAGGACACAAAGCGTGGGTATAATAGAAAAATACAGTTGGTCACATTTTGTGCCCATCGAGGCAGGACTGCAGATCCTGAAATCATTGGGGTGTGTAGAGGTGCTTCGCTACAAGAAAATTCAATATGAATTCAGTAGCAAAGACACTTTCAACCCACAAAAAAAAAAAAAAAAAAGCGATTCTAAATGCACTTTACAGGAGATTTTAGATATTTTAAACAGGTTATTAGTACAATATTAACAGACAGAATTATTACAAAGTGTAAATGACTCGATTTAGCCATCTCACATTTACGCCACACTAATGAAAGACTATATCAATTGAGTAATTGTTGCATTATAGAGGTTTACCGATCCACTCAGTTGATGTGAGAAGACTTTTCCTCGTGCTGGCCGTCTAAACCATCATCTACGGTTTCCCGCTCTTCAGATGCTACTGCAAAAAAAAAAGAAAGAAAAAAGTCCTACGAACTACAGAGACATTTCCGAAAGTTGACGCACAAAATACAGACCTTGCCTATACATTTAGACAATAAATCTGCATTCAAATCCAGCGAATACATACAAATCTATAGTGTGCAATGACTGTATCCCATGGGTCGGATAGGAGCGAACTAAACGAATAGTTCAGTTTTATTTCGTTTATTTACTCACCGTCATGTCATTTCAAACAGCAGAATGTAGCAGAATATTTACACTGTTATATAACGACTCCATGAATGGAGACGGAGGTTGTCAAGCTCCAAAAAAGGCAATAAAAGAGCTATAAAATTATTCCATATGACTTTCTTTAATGGTGTTATTTTGTCAATTTTAGAGCTCGACAGCATCCACCACCATTTTCTTTCCTTAAAGGGGATAGTTCACCCTAAAATTAAAGTCATCATTTACTCACTGGTGTTGTTGTAATGCCGTATGCTCGTCATTCATTAAAAAAAAAAAAACAATCTCCTTCTGTGGTCCAAAAATGTCCCAGTTGCACTTGTACATATAATGGCAGTGAATAGCAACCAGCATCAAGCTTTAAAATTTTTTTTTATTTTTATAAATACTCAAAAGTAGGGATGCACCAGTATCGGTATTGGGCCCGATACCAAGCTCATGTACTTGCACTCATAAAAAATACTCCCGATATCAAAGACAGTTACCTCACGTGACCGAATCTTCCGTGCACAGAGACACCGGCGGAGGCAGCAGACACAATGTCAGCCTCAGGGGTGTGGAAATACTTCAAAATGAATGACAACAACCCACACATTGCGAACTGCATGCTTTAAAAAAAAAAAAAAAAAAATGTATGACAATGGTAATTATGCCCTTTGAAGGTTATTGGACACTGAAATTTGTGCTTTAAGTTTGTGATAAGCACATAAAAATGATACTAAAAAGTAATAATAAAGAAGCTGTCCTACATTCATTAGTCTCACTGTGTTGTGCTTGGAAAACTGCCACACCACCAAAAAAGAAAGGAGAATTTTTTTATTATAAATGTATAGGTATCGGTGAGTACCAGAGAAAAATATATCGGTACTCGTACTTAAAAAATGGTATCGGTGCATCCATACACAAAAGTATCCCAGAATGATCCCATGCAACATGTCGTATTTCCAAGTGCTTTGGGGGTGTATGATATGAAATTTAATGTATTATATATAGTGCTGTCAAATCGATTAATCACGATTAATCGCATCCAAAATAAAAGTTTGTGTTTATATAATATATGTGTGTGTACTGCTGTGCATAATTATTATGTATATATTAATACACATAAATTCATGTATATATTTAAAAGGAACAGGCTCATTTTCCGTCTCCCCTAGAGTTAAACAGTCGAGTTTTACCGTTTTCGAATCCATTCAGCCGATCTCCGGGTCTGGCGATAGCACTTTTAGCTTAGCATAGATCATTGAATCTGATTAGACTGTTAGCATCTTACTCCAAAATGACAAAAGAGTTTAGATATTTTTCCTATTTAAAACTTGACTCTTCTATAGTTACATCGTGAACCAAGACCGACGGAAAATGAAAAGTTGTGATTTTCTAGGCTGAAATGGCTAGGAACTCTACTCTCATTCCTGCGTAATAATCAAGGAACTTTGCTGCTGTACCATGGGTGCAGCGGCGCAATGATATTACGCAGCCCCTGAAAATAGTCCCCAGCTAGCACACTCCCTGTGCAAGCAGGTTGTCACGTTGGTTATGTTGACAGAAGTTAATCTATTTTCAGGCGCTGTGTAATATCATTGTGCCGCTGCACCCATGGGACGACAGCAAAGTTTCTAGAAAAGAAACTTTTTGTCAAGAAAATCACAAGCATTTTCCGTCTGCCTCACGATGCAACTACAGATGAGTCAAGTTTTAAAAAATAGCGAAACTCTTTGGTAATTTTTTTGAGCGAGATGCTAACGGTCTAATCAGATTCAATGATCTATGCTAAGCTATGCTAAAAGTGCTACCGCCAGATCCGGAGATCTGCGAAAAGGATTCGTTTAACTCTAGGGGAGACGGAAAATGAGCCTATTTTCAAAAAAAGAGGAGTGTTCCTTTAAGAAATATTAACCTCTATGTAATGTAGATATATTTAGATCTTATTATAGTACGCACACATATATTATGTAAACAAAAACTTTTATATCGGATGCGATTAATCGCGATTAATCGATTTGACAGCACATTATATAACAAAAGTCCTGATTTTGGCCGTCAGTCTTCTGTGCACCACTCTGTTAGGGTTCAGTTCACTCCAACTCTTCCAGAAAAAGCTCTTGTAAAAAAAAAAAAATCAAGATGAATAAATACACGACATGAAATACAATCCATGTAACAGCTTCTCTGAGGTGAATATATCTGTTCTGTTCGTCTTAACAAGAAGGTATCGCGTTCTTCAACTGTCGTTCTGACGGTCATCAGACAAACAGAGTTCTTGTCCGGAGATATTTAACTCAGTGGAGAAAGTACAAGGATACTTTTTCGGGGGGGATTTCTAGGCATGTCGCATATTAATTCGTGATTTCTCACAACTTGCCTTTCTGGGCAAATTGGAGTGAACTGCAGCACTAATAGAGTCTCATGAAAGTGCACAGAATACTTTTTTTAATATAATACATTACATTTCATATTGTTTACCCACAGAACACTTGGAATATATGACGTGTCACATGGGAAATTTCTGTGATACTTTTGCATCTTGCAAAAAACTTGATGCTGGTTGCTATTCACTGCCATTATATGAACGAGTGCGAGCGGGACATTTTCAAAAACATCTCCTTTTGTGGTCCAAAATAGAAAGAAGGGCATATGGCATGGACACCAGGGTGAGTAAATTAGGACTTAATTTTCATTTTAGGGGCAAACTATCCCTTGAAGAGCACCTGGGACATTCTACTGAAGTTGTTCTTTTGTGAAAAAGCAAGAAAAAAATGGATTTGAAACGACATGAGGGTGTGTATATAGATTTTTGGGTGAATTAACCCTTCAAAACATGATGACAGACTGTTGGTCTGAGGCGTCATTGAATAGAAACACCTACAGTGTGACAAAATGACACCAAATACCAGACATTGTACGTTCGGTTCCAATGTTTGTACTGAATCACATTTGAGCACGGTTGATTTGAAGCTTCATGTGATATTCACAGAGTAAACTGCACAAAATGCAGCTCAACATTACATTAGACTACACTACAGCTGGATCACTGAACATTTAGACACCCCCTTCAAACAGAGTCATTTATGGTTACGGTTCATGCTGCCATTCTTTTAATAGTGACAGATTCATCAAAAACCCCATGATTTTGATTGGGAATTATCCTGTCTTAGAGTCGCTGATCGACCAAAAACAAGCCCTGTCTTATGATTGAATGAGAGCAGGCCTTGCCTCTTACTGATTGGCTAAGATTAGGCCTTTCTGGTCTCTGATTGGCTACGAGTGGGCCCTGCTGCTCACTGATTGGCTGAAAGCTGGCCCTGTTTCTGTGCGTTCTCTAGGATCGCGGTGTGGCAGAAATAGTACTGCTCGGGTGTTTGGATGCTGAAGGCACGCTGCGATCTCATTCGTCGGACCGTCTGGCAAATGTGAAGGGTCCCGACATCCTGCAGCTGGGACAGACAGATATCCAGAGCACAAAATGTACCTGTGGGGAAGAAGAGGTCAGTCTGGTAAGCCATTAAAGAGATAGTTCACCCAAAAATGAAAATTCTGTCATCATTTACTAAACCTGCATGACTGACTTTCTTCTGTGGAACATGAAATAAGATATTTTACAGAAATATTGGTAACCATTCCAATTTTTGGGTGGACTACGGCTGCATCCCAAATCGCATACTCTCTAGAGTAGGTACTTATTTTGTATAAGAAATTACTTCACGACCACTAAAAAAAGTATGTTCTATATAGTATAAATGTCATTTGGATGTACTACATACGCCATGTTGTCATTATCATGTGACCTAACTGAGCTGCCATTCTCAAACCCTCTCCTGTGGCCTCATGGGATAGTAAAGTGTCCATCATATGCACACTTCAGAATCTCGCCGGTAGTAGTAAGTTATCCGGGTACTTTTTGTCTACTCTTCTGCATACTTAATTTGTCACATACTGTTTTTCGCCTAGTATATAGTAGGGAAGTATGCGGTTTCAGATGCAGCCTGTCCCTTTAAGTGCCTCATTAATATGTAGATTTGTTTTTGTTATGCGTTTCATTACTGACCGGTCCTGCCGATGCCAGCGCTGCAGTGGACCACCATCGGCGGGCCGAGCGGATGACCTCTCCACTGTGAGCCGAAAGCCTGGACCGCCCACTGCTGCTGGTGCTTCACAGCACCCAGGAAGCCAATCAGAGACAGTGCGGAGGACGGGACCCCGTAATCAGGCCAGCTGAGGAACTGAAAATGAGTCACCTGTCTCTGTTCAAACGTCTGGGGAAAAAAAACAACATAAGTTCAGATATGGTTCCACTTTACTTTTCTTCCAAGTCAGATAAACTGAACATTTATTATATATTTGCAATGATTTTGCTGGTGATATAAAGTAGAGCCTGAGCATAGTGAATATTGCCTTTTTAACAATTGTTTTGGTCATTAAGATGACTATTTATTAGTTTATATTTAGACTACTGTTCAAAAGTTTAGGGTCAATAAGAGAAATCAATAGGTTTATTTAGCAAAAATGAATTAAATTGATCTAAAGTGACAGTAAAGACATTTATAATGTTATTAAAGATTTATATTTAAAATAAATGCTGTTCTTTGGACCTTTCTATTCAAAGAATCCTGAAAAAAATTATCAGTTTCCAAAAAAATATGAAGCAGCTCAACTGTTTTCAACATTGATAATAATAATAATAATAATAATAATAATAATAAATGTTTCTTGAGCAGCAAATCATCATATTAGAATGATTTCTGAAGGATCATGTGACAAATCAATTACACTTAAATATAAACCAGTTACTGTAAATTGTAATATTTTACTATATTATTGTTTTCAAATATATAATTCATTTAATACAATATAATGTATGTAAATAACTGTATTTTAATTCTTATATTTTGAATACTTTGCAACAATAGGTATTTGGCCAAAATGATGCTTAAAAGTTATTTTACACCATTTCAAAGCAAATACATAAAGACATGCTGACTAGGGGTTCGGTACGTACCTCGGTTTTGAAGTCAAGGCTCGATATGGGTTCGGTACAGCAGTTTTACAAAATTGCTTTTTATTTATTTTTTATAAAACAGTGGTTTACTGAAAAAAAAAGTGTCTGTCCTTAAATTAATTAAATTATAACTAAAAGTTTATTGAAGATGTAAATTATATTGCTGTAAACTATATACTTGCACATTAATATTAAAGGGCAGAGCCCAATCTATTACCCTAAATTCAGTTGCTATTTATTTTTAGATATAATAATCAACACTCAAATAACACGTGTGCAAACATGTAAACTTCACATAAGGCAGGTTTTGTATTTTAACTTCTAAATCTAATAATATAATAATTTTCTCTCCAATTCGTTGTTGAAATATAATCATTTATACACAGTGACTGTCATTTTTTTAAACAGATTTATTAAAAACACACATTAAATAATCCAGATATCACTAACAGGTTCAGTAGAATATATATATATATATATATATAGTGCATATATTTAGTGAAAGTTGATTTCTCTAGTGAACTAACAGCTGTGGACACTAAATGACTTCTGAGGTAAATGTGATGCTATGACATTGTTTACAAGCTGTTTTAGTCTTTCCGCCGTTGAAACACTGATTGAGCGATTCCACAACATATGATACGTTTCAGTAAGTTGTAATGTATCCTCAACATACCTTAAGAAATTAATTCATGTATGTTTATTCTTTAGGAATCCAGGGATTATTTTATCAGCCCACCAGGCTACAAAGTTATATTTATGTTCCCAGATTGCTACAATGAGTACAAATTAGTCATTGGATTTTCCAAAGTTTGCACTGAATCTTTGAATAGCAAGCAGATGTGAACTCATGAGCTCAATTGTACATTATATGTACAATTGAGAGAGAGAGAGAAAGAGAAAGAGAAAGAGAGAGAGAGAGAGAAAGAGAGAGAGAGAGAGAGAGAGAGAGAGAGAGAGAGAGAGGGAGGAAGAGAAGAGATCGCGTTTACACGCGCCGCACGGCTGCTTGAACTGACACGCCTATACAGTGATCAGTCACACCACATTAAAGAGCATAAAAACGGCATTTATCATTTGAATTTCATGATAAAATGGACTGAATACTTCATATGTTCGTGTGGGAACTCGGATTGAAGTGTGTTCCGTGCTTAAAACAAGCCTACTATTAACTGTTAAAGATTGCATTCAGAAACCCGCATTACACGCGTGCACCGAACCGAAAGCCCTGTACCGAAACGGTTCGGTACGAATACGTGTACCATTACACCCCTAATGCTGACACATTTTGAGATATGTATATTTTTGGTATTATTGCCCAGCCCTATTATATACTACAATATGAAAGGTGGTTTGTGAGACTCAAATCATTATATAAATCATATATGAGTCACACTTTAGTTTAGGGTCCAATTCTCAGTATTAACTATTAACTATGACTTTTGCCTCAATAAACTCCTACTTACTTATTAATAGTTAGTAAGGTAGTGGTTAAAGGGAAAGTTCACCCAAAAATGAAAATTCTGTCATTAATTACTCACCGTCATGTCGTTCCAAACCCATAAAACGAGAATAATTTTTGTACGCAAAAACAAACAAAAACAATGACTTTTTTCAACAATTTCTTCACCTCTGTGCCAGTCTCCTACGCAGCTTATATTGTAAATACAGTGCAGCTCCTGGGTCAACACACGTATGCGTCGTGGTGCTCGACTCAAAAGCGATTCACTGTTTACAATGTAAACTGCGTAGAAATTGTTGAATAAAGTCATTATTTTTCTCGTCGCATCATAAAATTAAGGTTGAACAACTGGAGTCACATGGACTATTTTAACGATGTCTTTACTACCTTTCTGGACCTTGAAAGTGTTCATTAAATAGCCGTCTATGGAGAGGTCAGAGAGCTCTCGGATTACATCAAAAATATCTTCATTTGTGTTCCGAAGATGAACGAAGGTCTTACGGGTTTAGAGCGACATAAGGGTGAGTAATTAATGACAGAAATGTCATTTTTGGGTGAACTAACCCTTTAAGTTTAGGTATTGGTAAGATTAAGGGATGTAAAATATATAGTCATGCAGAATAAGGCATTAATATGTGCTTTATAAGTACTAATAAACAGCCTATACTCTAGTAATAATCATGCTAATAAGACACTAGTTAATAGTGAGTAACAGACCCTAAACTAAAGTGTTACCCTTAAATGAAATCATAATTACTGAGTGGTGGTTCATTTAAACTTAAAATATATGATATAAAACATGGACAGTACGGTGTATGTGTTACCTCTGTGTTGTGCAGCTCAAGTGTGGTTTGGTTGTAATGTGCATGGTTGTCCACTCTGTGATTGACCACAGCGATGTGCCCGTACACCTCCTGACCACCTTCCTCCTGGGGCCAGTACTGTCCACACTTCCTCCGGCCGCCCTCATCCGTTCTGCAAACACACATACACACACAGATCTCCAGACGTCCATATGGCACAGCTGTAATCTGATATCAGAACAGATCAGTTCTACAGATTCACTTTTGAAAGCATCACAGCGTCTCAGATGGAGAGCATCACTAAATTCTGATTGGCTGACTACTACATATTTTAAAAATCCAGGGATTATTTTATCAGACCACCAGGCTACAAAGTTATATTTATGTTCCCAGATTGCTACAATGAGTACAAATTAGTCATTGGATTTTCCAAAGTTTGCACTGAATCTCTGAATAGCAAGCAGATGTGAACTCATGAGCTCAATTGAGTACATTATATTTTCAGGGACGGATTATCCATAGACGGGATTGGGTGAGTGCCCTGGGGCCAATAGGGGGGCACCAAGTGATTAAGATAATGACAAGACCTTTAAAAAAAAAAATGCATGTTTTGTGTGTATATGTATATATATATATATATATATATATATATATATATATATATATATATATATATATATATATATATATATATATATATATATATATATATATATATATATATATATATATATATATATATATATATATATATATATATATATATATAATTTTGCTGGAAGGGATACAAAATGAACAGTTAAAGACACAATATATACAGAGAGAATATAAAATATATGAAGAATTGCGATTGGGTGAACTGATCGGTTCTGCTGCCGGTACTGGGGAAATAAAGAAAATAGACTTAGCTACTGTTTATTAATGCTATATAGATATTATCTTGCAAATTCTATCTTTGTCAGCCATTTCTATATGAGATAATATTAAACCATTTGTCTGTGATGCATTCAGAGAGAGAGAGAGAGAGAGAGAGAGAGAGAGAGAGAGAGAGAGAGAGAGAGAGAGAGAGAGAGAGAGAGAGAGAGAGAGAGAGAGAGAGAGAGAGAGAGAGAGAGAGAGAGAAGAGAAAGAGAAAGAGAAAGAGAAAGAGAAAGAGAAAGAGAAAGAGAGAGAGAAAGAGAGAGAGAGAGAGAGAGAGAGAGAGAGAGAGAGAGAGAGAGAGAGAGAGAGAGAGAGATGAGTTTAATGAGTGACGATGAACAAGAGAACTAAACAAAAATTGTCTGGTTACACTTTAGGGCTGTGATGGTAATCTTATTTTATTTTCGATTTTGGCTTCCAAGGATTATAAAAAGAAGATATGAGATAAAACTATTATAAACTGTGTTCTGGCGAGTGCAACTCCCATCCCTTCACAGCGGTGCGTTGTCATTTGTCCCTAAACCAAACTTAACGTCAGATTCAGCACAATCTGTGATTGTTGCCAAATGCAGTCTCCATGTAGCTAAATTGCAGTACGTGCTTGATAATAAAGAGATATTAGAAGCACAATAATCTGCACAATAGAGACAGAGCGACACACGTCATAATCTGAAAACCACGCTCACCGGGGGGAAAATAATCAAACCGCCTCCATTGACTTTGCATTGCGCGAAGCGGCATCCTTGTCATTTTTGACTTATAACAAAAAACATAATGTCTAAAAGCTGATATGTGACAGTGTACAGCAAACAAGCTAAAAAACACAAAACCAAAAACCCTGAAGTTTTTATAAGCTGTTGACCCAAAAAATTTGCGTTTAAGAAGAAAAAAAAAGTGGATACAGGCAATTGAGAGAGCGCGACATGTTATATTACACTACACCCACTAGAGGGGAAAATCAGCAACAGGAAATATAATATATAAAACTGATATTTGGATATTTGACTTAACAGTGACAAAATGTTTACTGCACACATAGGCATACTGAGAGTGTCAGGATCTCAAAATGTACCCATTCTTCCTGCTGAAGCTTCATGTCTTATTGCCTTTATCCACTTTTGTCTCCTTAAACGCTCGTTTTTTGAGTCGACAGCTTATAAAAACGTATTTCTGTGTTTTTTTTAACTTGTTTGCTGTACACCTCGTCACAAATCAGCTTTTAGACATTGTTCTGTTTTTTGTTCCAAAATGACAAGGAGGCAGCCTCACACAATGCAAAGTCAATGGAGAGCGTTGGATTGCCCCCCCCCCCCCCCGTGTGGGCGTGGCCTAAATGCACTCTGTCTCTATAGACGCCGTTTCCAAGTTCAAGACAGCTTATGTGCACGCTGTGAAATGGACTGACATGCACATTATACTTTAAACTTCATGTGCATGTCTAAACCATCAAATACACAACAAATAGCCCATGTCAAAATGACTGGCTTGGAGAGTATTCACTTAAACACAGTTTATATCTTGAATGGGCGTAAATAAATAGTTTGGATAAATGTGAAAATAAGAGATCATTAGATCTGCATTCGGTCTTAAAGGGGCAAAATACTCACAGCTCTTGAATGAATAACTTTATCTTTAATAAGCATTACTCTATCAAGTTATACAGTGAAAACAATACAGTGTTATTTTATATTATTAGATTTCTTTTTTAGGGCATATTACTTAATGTCAGTAGACCTGGGGGGGCACTTCAAATGTGGTCACCCTAAGGCACTACACTATGTTAATCCGGGCCTGTATATTTTGCTCTCCGGTTAAATCTGATTTATGTGAAACATCACATAAGACGACGTTGGTCACATTGCTGATATATGCTGGTCAGAAAATCTCTTCCTGTCTAAGTGGGCGTTTTTTGGCCTGAATAAGTGGCAATTTGGACTAGACTTCTAGTGATAGTAAAAAGTCTGTCTACGGAAGGCTGCATCTGAAATTATATACTTCCCTACTATATAGTAGGCGCAAAACAGCATGTGACAATAAATAGTTTACCCAAAAATGAAAATTTTGTCATTTACTAAACCTGTATTTTGAATAATTTTTAAACCCAAACAGTTTTGGTTTCCATTGAATGGACAAAAAGTCAATAGGAACCTGTTGAGTTCCCAATATTCACCAAAATATCTTATTTCATGTTCCACAGAAGAAAGTCAGTCATACAAGTTTAGTAAATGATGACAGAATTGTTCCATGATGAATGTAGTTCGTACTACACACACTCGTACAGTATAGATCCTTCTTTTTTTTAGTGGTTGCAAAGTAAGTACTTAAGAGAGAGTATGTGATTTCGGACAAAGCCTCTGTGTGAAGTCTTACCTTGTTGTCATGACGATGACAAGCACATTTTGTTCCCAAACCATTCTCCAGAAATCGCCGTAGGTTTTCTCCAGTGGACCTGTGCAGAAACAACAGATGCATCAGTTCCAGTGCAGGTTAAAAATCGTAACACTAAATCTAATTTTAGTTTATAAATCGTGTGATAATTTTTTACCCTGTGTCCCAATATATGCATTTTTCTGTTTGTATCCATCCATGAAGCTGGCATTTATGTAGTCTGATCTCTGTGGAAAGAAAACAAAAGATCAATGTCCAATCAGAATATACACCACCATTTAAAATGGCGTCACTAGCTTTATATATAAAAAAAGAAAGAATACTTTTATTTGGCAAGGATGCATAAATTGATCAATTGTGACAGGAAAGACATTTATAATGTTACAAAAGATTTTATTTAAAACAAATGCTGTTCTTTTGAACTTTCTATTCATCACAAAATACTGAAAAAATGTCTCAGTTTCAACAAAACACTATATTCAAATAGAAAATAGCCATTTGAAATTGTAATAATATTTCACAATATTACTGTTTTTATTGTAATTTTGAACAAATAAATGCAGCCTTGGTGAGCAGACGAGAATCTATCTAAAACATACAAACTTTTGAACATTAGTGCGGCTCAGTATTGTGAGGGCCTGAACTGAATGACATCAGACAGCACAAACCTCATTTCTCCTCGGTTTGAGTCGCACGCGAGTCTGATCGAGACACAGCACGTCGCCATAACGATTCCGCTCCTGGTTGTGAGCAGCCCTGCAGAAGTTCAACAACAACAACGTGAAATCAGCATTATTTTGGTCTTATTGTGCACACATTATCAGAGCATGTTATTCTGAAAAGGTTTTCAAATAATATACATTTATTTTCTCCTGACATAATCATATGTCCTCGACTTTGCACAATCCAATCAAATCCCGCTGAATAAAGTGAGGTGAGTCCCGCCCAAGGTTTACATTTATATTTACATGTATGCATTTAGCAGACACTTTTATCCAAAGCGACTTACAGGGACCTTATTACAGGGACAATCCCCCTGGAGCAACATGGAGTAAAGTGTCTTGCTCGAGGACACACTGGTGGTGACCGCTGGGATCGAACCAGCAACCTTCTGTGTATCAGTTCCATGGTTTAACCCACTGGACCACCATCTCACATTTCTATCGTTAACTAAAACTATAAAAAACTAAAATAAAATAGAAATGTTAAATGAAAAACTAAACAAAGATTAGAAGTGTTGCCTTGGCAAATAACGGAAATAAGCCTTAAGTTACTAAAAAGTACTAACTGGACAAAAATAAACTTTATTAGTAATATTTACTAATAAAAACGACAAGAGCACTAAGCTACAAATGAAATAAATTAATGTGAAATCTGAAAATATACAAATAAAATCTAATTAAAAATATGTATAAAAACTATAATAGTATATAAATATTACTAAAATAACACTTGATATTATTTCCCAATAGCCTGGATGCCAGCCGAACTTAGCCCCGCCCACAACATTTGAGTTCGGGAAATTCGGTCTGGACTTGATCCGTTGTGGAGTGACTATGCCCAAACAGGAGCGTTCCGGACCAATCAAATTGTCAGGGCGGGCTTTATACGATGATGGACAGATGATAAACAGTAACGTAATCATCCACATCACCAAAGAACGCTTGGGTTGAATTTGTTCTAATCCTAAACAGAGAACTTGTTCATATATGCATTCACCTTTACTACTTCTCTCAAAAATGATGATCGTGTTGGTAAGTACTCTGTGTATCCTTAAATTCTTTTTTACAACACCGGCAAACATCGTTTACACTCATCTTCTTCCAGCGTGCGTGCAGACAGGGTTGCCAAGTTTTCACAACAAAACCCGCCCAAAAGGCTAGTTTGGGGGGTAAAATGTGTGTTTTTTTGGCAGCTTTGCCTGGGTTCCTGGGTCTAAATATCACATAATTGGGGTCGCACATAAAAAGGCCCGCACTGTGCAGTTGAGTTCTGTTGACATTTGACAACTAACGTTATGCGTCGCTCAGTTGCTCTGATTGGTTGTAGCTCTATCCAATTGAGGTCTTTCCTGGTTCGGTTGAAACACGCCCCATAATCACAGCCCAATGGAGCAGTATCAGACTCATATTCTGACTAGAATTGAGTATGACAACGTCAGGCTAATTTCCCACCAAATATTCTGTTTTACTCTGACACACCCTGCATTATTAAGTTAAAGGGGGCATAACACACCCCATCAATCTCATGTTAATCTTCAACTCACGGAAAAAGCACAACTGGCGCGGCGATGACGTCGGACGTAGCGCAAGTGTTTTGAACTGCGAGAGGCGCTACACTTTCTTCTTAAGTTGAATATGGAAGGCGGTCCGCTGGAAGCTAGATATTTTACCTTTTAACGTGTTAAATATGGATATTCTTCTTACACAAACGCATCGATTCGCTTCAGAAGGCCTTTATTAACACCCGGAGCCGTGTGGAGCATGTTATTCGATGGACAGATGCACTTTTATGGACTTCAAAAACAGAGCAACTATTACTGCCATTATAAAGCTTGGATTAGCCTGGACTTTTTTAATATAACTTTGAGTATATTCGTCTGAAAGAAGAATGTCATATACTCCTAGGATGACTTGAGGGTGAGTAAATCATGGGCTAATTTTCTTTTTTGGGTGAACTATCCCTTTAAATAGGGATATTGAAGAACATTAAATATTATGTAATGTGGTTCATATATTTATCAAAATGCTCCTCTCTAGAGTTAATTTTTCTAGCTGATTTACAAGGTTATGGTCACTGGATATGTTTTTTTTCTGAGGTAAACGTGACGTTATATGACATTGTTAACAAGCCGTTTTATTGATGTCTTTCCGCGGTTGAAACACTGACTGAGCGATTCCATGTGACATGATATGGATTATTTATCTTTTAACATACTTTCAGATGCTCATTTATTTTTATTTTGCGCTATAACTGGCATTCAGGCGGAAGAGAAGATCAGTTCATGTGCGCTCTGTGCTGCAGCCAGACAGCGGCGTGTATTTTTTTTTTTTTGAATTTCGTAACAAAATGGACGCAACTTGAAATCTGAGACTTTGTTTCATATCAATACTAACAAGGCACAAAGATTATTGCGATTTATTAGATGGGTTCATTCATGAACTGAAAACAGGATGACTAATCAATTCCTGGGATTTAAAGGGGTGGTAAACCACGATTTCACTTTTCTAACTTTAGCTAGTGTGTAATGTTGCTGTTTGAGCATAAACAACATCTGCAAAGTTAAAACGTTCAAAGTTTAAAGCAAAGGGAGATATTTGCTTTTAAAGAAATCAATTTCTAATAACTTGAGCAAACAGTAGGGACTACTAGACATTCCTCCAGGGTTGCTGACATCACCAGCCCCAATATTTACATAAACCCCTCCTCCGAGAATATGAAATAAGGGGGGGCGAAGCCATTTTGTATCGCCGCGGGGAATAGTTGTTGTGGTAGGCTTGTTAGAAGGCTGGAGTGTTGTTGCCGCAATGCCGACGAAACGCTGTTATTTTCATCCGGATTGCAGGTCCACTTTGTTCAGCCTTCCTAGGGACGGGGGTGCGTTGCAGTGCGTTTAACATACAACATGTTATATGCATGTGTGTATGAGACAGAGGGGAACAGGTCGCATTTGCAGCAGATATATGCTGCCCATCATAAATCAAAGCACGAGACAGACAGGGGTCGGAGGAGAAGACCAGAAAATGTGACATAATGGACAATATTCGTCTGAATTTGCAATACACGAGCCGCGGTTCAGCTGCGTGAGGCAAACACTGCCAGTGTGAGAGGAGGAAAGCTTCCACAATCTTCGCGAGTTCAATGCAGGATTCTTTCAACGGCTTGTCCTGAAAGATGGATTTAAAAACAGAAGCTGTTTACAGGCCACAACCTGTTAGTATGATTTATTTTTCGTCGATGTGTTTTCCTGTAATAGTTTGTATTGTTAATTGTACGTTGTAGCAAGGAAGTACACAGATGACAGCGCAGTTTGGCTCTGCAAACCAGTTTGTTAAATGCTCATTCATACTTAACGTTATTCGACAAACACCTAACGTTACAACCTTTTTAAATCTCAACAGCGAACTTGGCATTAGTGTAAAATATTCTTTGATTAGAGCTTTTATGTATTGTTTATCTACAGGCATGCTAAACATGGTTCTGTGTTTGATTTGGATACTATAGTAAAGCCTTAAATGTTTAGTGTTCGTTCTTGCGACAGATATTTGGCAAATCGTTATAAAAATACAAAAGTAACAGTGCCATTCAGTAGCGATCACTATAGATCCGCAGTCTTTACTCTTGAGGACTGAACAGGTTCTGCTCGATCATCTTCACTAAAATTGTCTGGGTCTGATTCAGGCTCAAATTGCTGTGGTTTTATTGACGCCATTGTACTACCCAAAGCACAGGCTACCGGTAAAGGTAAGGGGCGTGACGTTTCCGACAATCGTGCACTAGGCGGTTAGCGAATCACAACACACTGGGCCAGCTAACCAATCTGAGCCCATTGCGTATTTTTGAGGGACTGGCTTCATACAACCCGGAAACCATCAGACCGTTTTTACAAGGAGGGACAGAGCAGTGTAGAATAAAGGTAAAATATATGAAAAATAATGAAATTTTTTAAAAACGAAGCATGAACACATGTTACAGTGCACCCCACAAACACAATCAAGCCTTCGAAAGAATGTGTTTTACCACCCCTTTAAGAATCGGTATTGGTTCTTAAAAATGAGAATAGATTAAAATTGAAAAATCTATATTTTTTTACTTAGCCCTACATATGATGGACACTTTACTATCCCATGAGGCCACGGGAGAGGATTTGTGAAGGGCAGTGAAGCAACGTCACAGACACTAGTAGGTCACATGATAATGACAACATGGCGAATGTAGTACATTTGGATTACATTCATACTATATAGAACATATTTTTAAGCAGTCGTGAAGTAATTACTTATTCAAAATAAGTGCCTACTTAAGAGAGTATGCGATTTCAGACGCAGTCATAGTCCTAACCTACCCCTACCCCTAAACCTAACCCTACCTATAGAGAGGTGAATAATGTAGAAACACCCAATCCTTCTTGAAAGCTTAAACTTGACACTACCTCTACCCCAATCCCTCAAATCTGGTTCTACTTGATTAAATCATGTTCACCATCCACACTTACAGCGCGCAGGTGAAGGTTCCGGGCGGCTGCTCTCTGCGAAGCTCCTCGTACTCCAGGTAGATCCCGCTGCGCTGGGCCCGGTTCAGGTGCGCCATGAGCTCAGCCAGACTCATGGCCTCAGGTCCAGGCGTGTGTATGGACGTGTTCTCCAGCGGAATCCCCACCAGCTCATCAACAGGGTCCACACGTCCGTTCTGCTCAGACAGCAGCTGCAGGTTCCAGCTGTGCACGTCCAGAGGCAAACAGCCACCCAGGTGCTCAGGTAAACAGTCTCTGGGCAGATGCTGTCGCAGGTCGGCCATCTTCACCATCTGAACCTGAGAACAGGTTTAGAAAAACATACAAATATTTACATTAAGCCCACAGAATGGCACTACTACAAGAGAAGTGGGGCAAGCAGATAAACCAGAGAAAAAAACTGTTTAATCTCATTAAGTTGGCTAATCAGTCCCCATCAGCTTAACCAGGGTGGTTTACCAGGTCTAACCAGCATTACCAAGATGCTTTTGACCAAGGCTGGTTTTGATGTAAAGCAGCTATTGCCATGTAAAACTTAGTTGAATATCTATTTTGTATAGCATGACAGAACTAAACATATTATATTGAAATACCTAAATGAATAGTTCACCCTAAAATGAAAATTGTCATCATTTACTCACCCTCAAGTTGTTCCAAACCTGTATGAGCGTATTTCTTCTGTTGAACACATGATATTTTAAAGAATATTGGTAACCAGACAGTTGATGGTCCCCATTGACTTCCATAGTAGGAAAAATAAATACTATGGAAGTCAATGGGGACAATCAGCTGTCTGGTTAACAACATTCGGTAACACTTTACAATAAGGTTGTATTAGTTAACATTAGTTAATGCATTATTTAACATGAGCTAACCATGAGCAACACTTCTGTTCAGCATTAGTTCATCTTTGTTAACGTTAGTTAATAATAATCCAGCTGTTCATGGTTTGTTCATGTTAGTTCACAGTGCATTAACTAATGTTAGCAAGATTTTAATAATGCATTAGTAAATGTTGAAATTAACATTAGCAAAGATACATAAATGGTTTATAAGTGCAGTTCATTATTAGTTCATGTTAACTAATGTAGTTAACTAATGTTAACTAATGAACCTTATTGTAAAGTGTTACCCAACATTCTTTAAAATATCATGTGTTCAACAGAAGAAATAAGCTCATACAGGTTTGGAACAACTTGAGGGTGAGTAAATGATGACAATTTTCATTTTAGGGTAAACTATCCCTTTAAATATAATTTTCTTATATAATATTTATTATTTAATATGATTTAATAACATTTATGTTAGCTTTCCATTTGGGTCAATGGAAGTTTGTTTCTATCAGGGAGTAA
Organism: Romanogobio albipinnatus; assembly: GCA_023566225.1. Classification (NCBI taxonomy): domain Eukaryota; kingdom Metazoa; phylum Chordata; class Actinopteri; order Cypriniformes; family Gobionidae; genus Romanogobio; species Romanogobio albipinnatus. Next base: position 31,080,533 of record CM042262.1, on the reverse strand, counting down.
AAATTTAAGGTAATTGTGACTTTTTATCTCACAATTCTGACTTTTTTCAATTGCAAGTTTAGGTAGAAACTTGTTTAGGAAAAAAATGCCGGAATTTTAATTATGAGAAATAAATTGCAATTTTGACATTTTAGCCAGAAAAAAGTCAGCTCACTATTCAGACTTTTCTCGCAAGTTTACATAAAATAACCCCCTCAGAATTGTGAGCTAACTTTTTTTATTAATTAATAAATAATTCTTTATTAATTATAATTCTGACTTTTTTCTCAGAATTGTGAGAAATAAACTTGCAATTGCAAGGGAAAAAAAGTCTGAATTATGAGATAAAGTTGCAATTACATTTATCTGGTGGAAGCAAGCTTTCATAGGGGTGATATAAACCAGCACAGTGAGATAAACGGTCAGTAAATATATATGCGCGCGCATGTGTGTGTGTGTGTGTGTGTGTGTGTGTACTAACCCGTTCTCTGAGCTTCTCCTTCAGTAACAGACTCAATAAGTTATACGGGACCCTGAACCACACAGGAGCTCCAACAATGAGCACTTTCTTCAGCCGTGCTGGGAACGCACCCTGAAAACAATAGCAGAAGAACTATTTTTTCTGATTTATTCTGACATCTAACCCCCCAAAAACCCACACACTCCAATGCCTGTACTCATACAGTAGCTTTGAACACAAATGGACGGCAGCCATCAGAAACAGGAAATCCACAGATAGACGAAACACAGAAACTCACCTTGAGCAAATTGAGGATCTTCTTGCTCAGGTCCAGTTCAAAGTTGGTGTAGTTGGATCCAGCCATGTCATAAATGAAGACCAGTCCATTTCTCTGAGTCTCAAAACTACAGGAAAGAAAGAGAGAATTATAACTTTGCAACTCATGATAATAACAATACATTTTCTGATGTTAAAATCTGTGGTTCCATTAAATGTCAACTCAAAGATGAATAAAATGTATATCCAACTACCTACACTGCCATTCACAAGCAATATTGTGAAATATTATTACAATTTAAAACAACAGTTTCTATTTAAATGTAATTTATTCCTGTGATCAAAGCTGAATTTTCAGCATCATTACTCCAGTCTTCAGTGTCCCATGATCCTAATATTCTGATTTGATACTCAAGAAACAGTTATTATTATTATCAATGTTGAAAACAGTTGCTTCATATACACTTTGTGGAAACCGTTACACATTTTTCATGATTCTTTGATGAATAGAAAGCTCAAAAGAACAGCGTTTATTTGAAATAGAAATCTTTTGTAACATTATAAATGTCCACAGTCACTTCGGATCAACCGAACAGTTCTCTAATAGTCTTTCACACTCTCTACCTCTCCACAGCGCGGTCTAGTAGGTAGAACAGCGCCTGAAGAACGACATGGTTTCCTGTTTTGCTGGGATGGTGCAGTTTAGCCGTGTACAGGGCGATGGATGCTCCAGTTGGGTCCCGGACACCCTGATCCCAGAATACAATGGAAAAAAAACATCTCAATTTAGAAAAGGAACAGTCATGTTTTACTGTTTGCATGTAATATGCAATGAAAAATTAACAAAAATGTTGTCACAACCTCACTTCACTGTATTTGAATTAATTAATTTAAAATTCAGCAATAAATACTATAGATTTAAATGTTTAAATCCAAATTTGTGCAAATTATGAATTAAAATACAATATTGATTTTTTTTTCATTATATATATATATATATATATATATATATATATAAATACATAATGTAATGAATGAATGAATAAACAAAGTTGTATGGTCTTTCAAATAAATATTGTATTTTAAATGTTCAGTCGAACTTTCCAACATTCTGAATTAAAATAAATACAATAATGATAAAATAATAATAAAATGTAAAAAAACAAAAATGGTAGTATGCTTTCAATATGGTAGTTTTACATTTTGAATCCAACTTTGTGCAAATTCTGCCTTAAAATAATATAAATAAATAAAATTGTAAAATGTAAAATAATAAAAAAATGGTAGTATGCTTTCAAATAAATCTGGTAGTTTAAATTTTTTTATCCAACTTTGTGCAAATTCTGAATTAAAAAGAAAAATATAATAATGATAAAACAAATAATTATATATATATATATATATATATATATATATATATATATATATATATATATATATATATATATATATATATATATATATATATATATATATATATATATATATATATATATATATATAAATAAAATACATAATGGATTAAATGAATGAATTAATTAATTAATAAATAAATAAACAAAGTTGTATGCTCTTTCAAATAAATAGTGTGCTTTTAAATGTTTAGTCCAACTTTCCAAAATTCTGAATTAAAATAAATACAATAATGATCAAATAATAATAAAATGTAAAATAAAAATATGGTAGTATGCTTTCAATATGGTAGTTTTACACTTTTAATGTAAACACATTTAAGAATAATGCTAAAATAAATTATAATAAAATGTGAAAATAAATCAATAAAATAAAACAAACAATATAAAAACAAGACAGCCACTATTGTCCCATTGGACAAAATAAGTGCATGGCACCTCAGGGCTGCGTTTCTCGAAAGCATCATCACCCTAAGCATATCGTAGAAACATTGACATCAATGCTCACAATGCTTTTGAGTTTAAGTGAGGAGTAGTTTTAAATGTGTACACATGGGGGCAGAGTAGAGTGTCCCACTGAGCTGTGAACAATGACTCACTGCAACCTTTCTGATCAGAAAAGAAATATTATATTCATCTCTGCCATTCAATAAGACACTAAATCTGGTTTATTTGCTTTCAGCCAACCCATTTCCGCATGTGCCAGCACACAGCGTTACCATTTATTAAATATTTATGTCAATAACATATTTTCAATAATCCCATGACTCATGAGATCCACGGGACTTGTGTGCATCTCTCTGGGTTATAAATACAGACGGCAGGATGTGAGGAGAGGAGACGAGAGAATGAGGAGGATCAATGAAGGTATCGGATGAACCAAAGGGATCTGAAGCGTCCAATCAGGTGTCGGAACGCAGACTCTTCTGACCAATAGCAGAGCAGAACTAGGCAAAATTTGCTTACTGAATGAATTTTGCAGATTTCCACTGATTCTATGTTGACCTGGTTATAATAATCAGGCTGAGAGTGAAGTGAAACCACATCAGTGACTCTGCAGCTGTAATTATTGGAATGGAAATGAAACTTGGCACAGTACTTTTTCATTTGTGAACCAGTAACCTAATTTCCAAGATTTAAAGAGCATAAACAGCCCTTTTGAGGAAACGGCCCTCATGTGACGTGAACTTACCAGCACGGTGAACTTCCCGCTCAACAGCTCAGAGCGCAACGGCTCCTCGTTCGGCTGCAGTTTGACGATGCCCTCCCTCAGCCGTGTCTCCTGTGAGAGAAAAACAGAGAGATATTTACTTTTCATATTTAACCTACACGTTTATTTTGCGATAACGATCGACTGAATATACATTACCCTTTATTAACTCTTTCCCTGCCAGTGTTTTATGATCATTTTCACAAAACTTTATTCTGGCCCCCATCTGAACATGCAATACATGGCTCGACATTAACGCTTTCCGGGACAAGTGGATTTTTTTGAAGGGGGCAAGTGAAAGAGAAGTTTACTTACCAGACCGGCCAAGTAGCCTGATTAAAAGGTCAATACAAAAAAGGGAATCACAAAAACGCGAGAATGACTCTGCATTCTTTTAGTGTAAGTGGCGATCGATAGTGGATGATAATATATAGGCTAATGTACACTGACGGTAATAAGGTTGTGCTGTTGAGTCAAAGATTCAATGACCCAGCCATAAAACAACTGCTTCATTTATGAATGAATCAGCCGTTCAAACAAATCGTTTCAATGACTCACTCATTAAGACGGTCAATTTTTCAGTGTAAATTATTTCATTTGACTGGTAACAGCCCTACAGTGCCTTATTATTCTAATTTAATTTATTGATCAAATTTAAGAATTTATAATGAAAGATGAAGCACACATTTAATAAGATTAGGAGAAAAATGCCCTTTATAAACGTAAAAAATATCACAAATATGCAGATTTAAATATATCAAAAACTGAAGAGAATATTGCTTCAGAATAAATTATATTTACAATATACAATTTATTTCCGGACAGGCAACTTTTTTACTAGGACAAGTGAATGACCGATCTACTTATCCGAAGGACAAGCACATGAAAAGGGTAAATGTAAGTGCAATATATCAAAAGGAGGAAGCTTAATGGATTCCTTTTTTAAACTTGAATGTGGGTAAGTTGAATAAAAAAGCACAAAGACTACATCCAGATCGGTTTCAGAACGATGATCAAAACCCAGATGGAGTAGATGGAGTCCATCAACACCCCCAAAGCTTCACAGTCCTATAGCTCGACATTTCATTCAGTAACATTATTCAGTTTTGATTTATATGCTGTTTAATGTTGATGATTGCACTATTTTACATATGCATTTATGCATTTAGCAGACTCTTTTATCCATATTATTACATATGATATCACTTTTTTCTGCGTCGTCTTCGCCTGTGTTTTGATCTGGAGATTCTGAACTCTTTCAGAAGATGTGTAATAGCCCCTCCTACCGTATAACAGTGAAAACACGGTGTTAAGTGCGCCACGTGTACGCCCAGCCCGAGTGCATTATTTGTATTTAATGATTTCCTTTTTCCCCAGCTCTGGATTGGTTAAGCCGGGGAGGCTGGGACATAAAGCTGGAAAGGCGGATCACACACGGTCTCTCTCTGCCAGCAACTGACGCCACAAGCCATTCACGCCACTTTGTCTTTTATTATTTAGTTATACTTTTGGTTTAGAGTGGGGAGACTCCTTTCTTTAGTTTGATTAGTTTCCTTACAGTTACTGCGCTGCCCATCTCTTTCTTTATTTTGTGAGTAAATTCTGTTAAATAAATTATTTTTACAAAGCACTCCTGCCGTTGTCCATCCTTTATGTTACGTGTCCCTTTTATCCTAGACGTTTAAACGGGGACCGTAACGCACGGAAAGCCAGACATTTCCGTCAATGATCGGGAAAGAGTTAATTACTTGTCTTTAATATTAAAATTATAGTAATATAAAATTACTTTAATATTACTTCACATTTATATTTGAGTGCCATCTCCAATCTGCACTTTTGTTCTATTTTATATTTAAAGTTGGGTTCCCACAATTGACTAATACATTTGCATAACTTTAACAGTCAATTGTGATAAAAATTATTATTAAATAAGAATTTAAAAACTTGTTTATAGAGATTTACTATTTTTATTTTATAGTCAATTGTAATAAATAATGTATTAATAGTTTAATTTTAGTATATATACATGTGTGTGTGTGTGTGTAAATAGATAGATAGATAGATGATCTGCTTATCCCGTAGCCAATGAGATTGCTTGCTCAACATTTAAATAGTCTGATTTAGTGTTTGCTGTAGGCTAATCAGAGTTCCTCTGAAACCCTCCACCTCCCCCAGCTCCACCTGCCTAGATCTGCGACAGGACTTATATATGTCTATTTATACAGCAGCAGCCGATCTTACATGCTCATAGCAGCGTGTCAGTGTATTTAATAGCAGTAGTAAGTCCATACTTGCTCTGAACATAAGCCAAAAAAAAATATGGACGACACGACTTCATTGACTTCCGCTGACCAGAGTTGAAGCTTTCGTAGGCCCGCACACGGCACTGACATCTTGGGACAGAGTCTGCGCAGTAGCGGTCTTGGGACCGGAGTTGCACAATAGAGAGCAGGAAGTAGAGGCGCGATTATCAAAAGCCCGCCCACACTCTCATAGATGCAGAACAATTCATTATGTTGGTGTGAACTAAACAGTTATAGAAAAGTAGAAATTAAAGCTAAAGCTCCAATCTCCTCCCAAAAATCCAGAAAAAAGTCTGTTAGTGCCTTAGTGACAACTTCACTCAGAGAAGCCGTCAATCTCAGCTGTCAATCATGACGTCACACCCCCCGTTTTTATAGTATCAAATAACTAACTAAAACTAAACTTATTTAAAAAACGAACACTTGAAATGAAATCATCGTGATAAAAACTGCCTAAAATGACAGAAAACATCTTTAGGAAACAATTATTTGAAGTGTAATTTAATTGTTTAGTGTGTCTCACGTCCATTCTAATACATGGAGAGGTGGGGTTTATGAGCTATACTGGGACCAGCCACCAGGGGGCGATCGAGGAGTGGAGGCATCAGTTTCTGAGAGGAGTGCTACAGGCTTGGCTCTGCAGCAGCAGCGTAACAGATCGAGTCCGCCAAGACCAAATACATTAACATTGTCATCTTCAATAAAATGCTAAAACTAGTCTGAGAGTTGTACCATAATTTAAATATATATTATTGTGATCATTATTAGCATTCACTCACCCTGTAGCTGTGGAAAAGCTCGATTGCTCGGAGGACATCAAACTTGCGGGCCATTAGAAACTTCACAGCTACGTCCCAGGACAGCGGTGACACACCATGCTGGGACGTCCATTTGTTGATCTCTTCCAAAAACTGCTTAGTGGCCTGAGAAAGAAAGAGAAAGTCTCATTTTAGACCTTATTAAGTTTGAGTCTGCCATTACTATGGTACATTTTGGTCAGTTATTTCCCACAATGCCCCACCCACCGAATGTGGGCACACAGCCTGTGATGCAAAGACATGTGCACATCAGGAACCTTTGAGTAGGATTACGTTAGAGATTTACAGCCAAAACACTATGTTCTCAGTAATTTCCAGACAACTATAAACACTCCCATACAAACAAGACCATAAGCAGAGAGTGAGGCAGAATGATGTTTGGAACGGGAAAGCACAGATGATCCAAATGGGAGAACCAAAGGGCTTTGCATCAGGCTTCTTTGGTCATCTGATATCAAACAGAGATTAAATCAAGCTCAACTGCATCAAGACTCTCTGTAGAAGAAAAATGATGCAAATGACCTTACAGCAACTTCTCAATGCATTCTGGGAGATTATATCTACTTGACTACAGTATCTCACAGGAGACACATCACATGGGCACTAGTGTCTTCACTCCAATTGGTTCAAAGTTTTGTGCATAACTGGACAAGCCAATGGAGTGAAGAATGAAACTTTAGGCTTGTACTAGTGCACTTCTAATATAACAGGACTGATTGGATTGCCATCAGCTATAAATGTCTGAAACTATTCTTCAGAAATCTGTGCAAATACAGCTTACCCGTTCATTTGACCTGAAAGCCACATATAAAACAAAATAGTAAGCTCCGTCTCTCTCCAGAGGTTCCAGTCCACCCACTTGCACAACACTGTATCCTTAAAAGGACAGATAAGCAGCCTATCCAGGCAGACAGCCCTGAATTTAGCAGAATTCCCCCCCGAGACGAACTGTGCAGTTTCACAGGCCGCAGTTTAATCTCCAGAAAGTTTTAGCTCGTGGTCCATAAATGAATCCTGAACATCACACATTAAACGGTGGGGACTGGGGACTCATCCAACCATCACAATCGGCTGCAAAAAGTCACTGATGCTTAACAGGGGCGTGTAAACTTTTGAACAGTATAATTTGTGCATATTTTTTTAAAAGTTATTTTGGCTTGTGGAATATAAAAGTGAATATAAATAGAAAAATAAAATAAATAAATATATTCACATACATTCCACAAGCCTTAAATTTTTTTAAATATACAGAAATGATCCTGCTCAAAAGTTTACACAATAAATAATAAATAAATATTTAAAAATAAAGATTTGTTATATCTAGTACCGCCCTGAAAAAACAACAATCTAACAAACTAAACTAATGTAATGTATTATTGCATTATTATTATTATTATTATTATTATTATAACAATAACATATACCTGTATATATTATTACAAAACATATTTTTATGGTTTTATGGGCAGCATTAGAAAAAAAAGAATAAGAAATATGTTTTAAAAGAAATTTTAAAATGCATATAATATTTTTAATATATACTAATCTAATATATTAGCATATAATACTAATTTTTTATAAATATTTTTTATCTATAATCTAGTATTGCCCTGTAAACTACTAATAATAATAATAATTATATAGTAAAAGGCTTTTTATATATTGTACCCTAAAAAGATTTTATTTTCAGATTTTTTTTAAATAAATCAAATATTTTTAAGAAATAAACCCAATAACATTAAAAATATTATTATATAAATAAACTATTTTTATCTAGCATTGCCCTACAAACTAATATATATATATATATATATATTTTTTTTTTAAATATGTTAGTATATTTTTTTAATCTAATATTTCCATAATATTTTCAAATTACAATAAGTTATTCATATATTATATATATATATATATATATATATATATATATATATATATATATATATATATATATATATATATATATATATATATATATATATATATATATATATATATATATGAATAACTTCTCATTTTATTTATTTTTCAAAAATATTTAAATTAAAATCTTTAAAAACCTGAAAATGTGTCTTCTCAGGGTACAATATATATAAAAAACGTAATAAAAAAACCTTACAAAAAGATGTTTTTTCTAACGCAGCCCATAAATACTATTTTATATTATGATAATAATTATCATTACTACATATTTTATACTTTTTAAAGGCAGTATTAGAAAAATGTATGTATTTTTAAAAATGTTAAGTGAAACTTTTTACAAATTCTGTAAGGGTTATTTCCAGGCCTAACCCGTCAGCATCATCACTCCTCTCTATTTTGGCATCAATCAGCTCTGAACAGGAAGAAAAACACTTCATGAACTCTCTTCTTTCTCTCTGCTTCTCCCAGAGTTTCTCCCGTGGAAATGCTTTTAGCAGCTCGTGTCCCCCAGGGCCGAGGAGCGCCGGACGCAGCCAGTCCGACATCTAATTACTCTCTCACATTCGTCCAGCAGGCTCCAGCAGCCCCGATAAGCCCACGTCCCAGCGCTCTCCCCGAGACGAGACCCCAGAGTGTCATTCACTCACTCAGCCGTGATTCCTTTGCATTTGCACAGGCCGAGACGGCCAATAAGACACTGACTGCTGACCGGCGGACGGATGAATGAATGGACGGATGGACGGACGACTGGGGGCTTATTTAAATGAGATTCCACAGCAGGATGCAGGAGACAGAGGGGCCTTGTTAAAGAAATCAACCAACAAACACTTTCCCCATTTATCCAAACAGGTTACCGAGGCTTTATGTGGCATTTTAATTCAAACAAAACTATTCAAAGATTTGCAAAACATTTGTGCAGTACGTGTGACTTAAAACGACACTCATTGCTGCTGAAAGTGGCCTATAAATAACAAACTGACTTATATAATGATCATTTCCTGTTTTTAGTCTAGTACAAAAATCCCACCAAACTGATTCGTATACACACACACACATTTGAAACATGTATATGCGTGCCGTGCATGTGATTAAATATTCCAGGGATTTCGTAGCCCAAACCTTTCAGATTAAAGGTGTTGTTGAGAGTTTCATGTCCAGATTTAATGCATCATTCAAAATGGAAATCACACCAAACGAGTGACTTTAAGAAACACAAAAAGTGCATTTTTGAGGAATATCTTTTCAATATTTTGATTCAAGTATTTTAAAATATATTTCAACAACAAAAAAGAGACAACACTAAACATTTGACTTATTAAAAATGCAAATAAAGAGCTAAGAAAATTAAGTAAATACAAGATAACTGGAAATAAAGAGCAATATAAAGACATAAAGAGCTAAAGTTAGCCATTTCTAATGAGGGGTTGAGCATTAGCTTACAGCTTTTATCTCTTGAAAATCTGGCATTAATCAATTTCTGTTATTTTGCTAAACAGGACAGTATTTTTAAAGTTAGAAAATCATCTAATGCTACTAAGTATTCATCTAATAATAATACTTATTGAGGTTTTTGCTGCCGTTTTCTCATTCAAATTATGTCACTTCCTGGAAGGATGACATCATTAAGGAACTGGCCTTCACTTAGTGAAAGGGATATAAGTGATATTGAGGACGCAGGAAAGACCTATGATTATGAATTTAAATAATATTCCCAAGAAAGCGTGTTTAGAAGTCAGTGCAGCTTCCATCATGAGAGAGGTATTGACGTCTGATTCATGAATCAGCTCAACTCACTCAATGATCTGTTCTGATGACTAAAAGCTTAGTGGAGGAGGGAAGATTTACAACTAGAATTGCAACTTTACTTAAGTCTGTTTCTGTTAGCCCCCTAAATCAGATATTATGTGACTTCAGACTATTTGGAAATACATCCAAATTGAAGCTTGAAAGCACCGGTCCCCATATAATGCAAGTGAATAGAAACAAGTTATTACAAACATTAACGGTAACTTTTTAAATAATAAGTCAATACTTCGTCAATCCTTCTTCCAAAACATGAAACAAACCCTGATTCACTATGGCAAACCTATTATACATAAGTGTTTGTATTTTAGACCTGTTGGGATGGTTTTCGTGGGAAATTGCGTACGTCTCATCATATGTAAACAGAGAAAAGTTGCTCCGTCTACTTTGACGCGTGTATGGTGTGGGAGTGGCAGAGGTTAGTCGTCACAACTACTGAGAATAGATCACGCTAAATCTCCAACCTCTGGAGAATCACCCGTTTTAAACAAACGGCGAAGAGAATGCGACAGAGCTCGTAATAAAACAAGAATCAACATTGGCTTGGCTTTTCGGCACTACGATCGACCCAAATTACAGATCGTTTCGCCGGCGCGTTTCCGAGATATAGACGGTTAAAGTTTCAACCGGTCTCGCTCGATCATTGTGCAAGTATAAATAGCTTTTAAAGGGAATGGGAGATGAGACTCTGATTGGTTTATTGCAAGCTACGCCCAAAACACACCTTTTACTCATTAGGTGCCTGGTGCGCCAACTGTTTTTTCCGTCGTTAAACTAGCAAAAGTGGATTTGGACACGCCCTAAGTGCACCTGCGCTTCAGACCATGCACTCAGATCGTTAAAATAGGGCCCAGAAACTCACAGGTCTTCATGGCAACCCAACAAAATAAAAGTTTGGGTTTTCCAAATCGATTTCATACGATTAAAAGATAAATCAAATTAATGTTTTATCTTACTTTGATTACCAGAAATCATAATTTGTGTGAAATTTCATTTTAATGAACATTTTTGTTTTTATGAATTCAAATAATTAGATATGCTTTTAGATTATTACAATTTAATTTAACGATTTAAATGAATCCAGAAAACTTAAAACAGAAAACGCAATTTGAGAGAACAAACATATTTCATAGGGCCCTAAATTGTATGTTTCATGATTTCAATAAATTAGACATGCTTTTTGATTACTAAAAATTTTGTTTTTCCCCCATTTAGGGTCCCGAACATACCTGCAAAAGTGACAACACTAATGTGTCGTAGAATGCGCATATGGAAATTAATATAACAATTATTTAATGGTTAAAGGCAGCTGCACAGACCCCAAGTTAAAACTTTTTTTTTGATGTATACCCTCCGAGGGTATTTACATTTATGCAGTAAGGCATTAATTTTTATCAGCTGATGCATGTTCCTTAATATGGGAAGCAAACTCATGATCCTGACGTTGGAAGATTCAGAAAAGCACACAGAAAAAGCTTTTTTATTTAAAATGCTTCTTTTTTTAATAGTTAAACTGCTGTTTATAATAGTCATGCCCACATCTCACATTTGGTTTTTGGGATTAATTCTCATGTTTATTTTCTTGTAATGTGTAAGAAATATTAATGTTAAAGTTTTTTTTTTTATAGTGTGATTTTTTTTTGGGAACTGTAGTTAATCCCGTTAGGGTCAATTTGACCTGCTTCATAAAAATTGTACCCAGAAATGAATCCCATTGACAGTAATCACCACAACTCTATGCTATCTTTATGGTACTTAGGTCTGAACTATGATTATGGTAAACCATTAAGAGTGTTTTAGTCCAGGGTATTTATAATCTCACATGCCATGCCCCCAACTATAACCATCCTAGTGCGAGGACACCCCTCCTAAAACTTAAGGTGGCTATATTTTGATGCATAAAGTAAATGTATATACTGTGAAAATTAACATAATATGATGAGATATTAACAAAAAAGTATTTTTGGTTTCTACTACGTCGCATTATTACGTTATATTAATGTTTTGTACGTGTATTATTTATTTATTTTTTAAAAATCAATGTATTTATTTATTAAAAAAATGTTTTTCATTTATTATTATTTATTTATGTTTAAAAAAAATTGCACTGCTTATCTTTAGACTTTTCCACGGACCCCTTAAGCACTCCCCGGGGGTCCCTGGACCCCAGTTTGAAAACCCCACTGGACAGTGTCTCCGGGTTGCTTAGCAACAGAACCGCTGGAACAGAGAATCGTTAACTGGATTGTGATGGTATTTTGTACCTGCTCCTCCTCGGCGCTCAGACGGCTGGCCATCCTCCCCTCTCCGCTGGAGGATCTTATTAAAGCTCGGACAGCTGTTGAGATCGGACTGTGGAGATCAGACTGGGCTTTTTTAGGCCCGTTAGCACTGCTCAGGCTAACAACAGCAGCACCAGCAGCAGCGCGAGACTCGCGCCGTTTTCAGCTTCGAGAGACAGCGCGCGCGGCCCACCACTTCAGCACGGCACGCGACACAGCGGCGCGTTCATGATCCCCGGTCCGAGTTCGGCTGGATCCACATATATAGGCTATATATATTTACATACATACACTAAATATGTTCCAGCGGAGCTTCGGTCCGCCCGCCTGTGTGACGAAGGGAGAAATTCATTACGGTGCTCCGTCGAAACTCGTCGAAGGCCGGTTTGTTTGGAGAGATGAATATTAAACGATCAGCTCCGCGGCATCCGGGCGCTTTAAGACGCTAAAATGTGAGAAGGCGAATGAAGATCAGACGCTCCTGAAAAGCAGCAGCAGTGAAAGATGAAAGATGACACTCCCCCTGCTGGTCATAATGGAGAACTGCAGGCTGAACGACGCTCCTCCTTTCCATTCATAAAAACCTTGGAATGTCCGATTCATTGTAGCGAATCGGTTCGTCTGGACGGCTTTTTCCAGTGCGCTTGTTCAAAAACGGATTAACTCTTATGTATTTCCAAGGGGTTCGTGTGCTGCATATTACGTGTTATTTGTGTAGTGAAATAAATAATTAACACAATTATCAGTTTGGTGTAGTTTTGGCTGTATCCAATCAATTGTTGCGTTTTTATGATTCAAAAAGAGCCGAGTGATTTGTGAATCTGATTCAAATAGTATAAGAATGATTCGTTCGCGAATGATTCATTCACAGAAACATACACATTTACTTAGTTATGTAAATGAGCACATGTGAGTCCAATGTTTTTATAACGAACTAACTAGATGTACAGCTAAATATATCAGAGAAATGTCTGGTATTAGTATGTTTCCATTCTGTACAGATGTCAATGTGGGTTACTAAAAGGCACAAGGTCACGACAATCTCAGTTTAAAGCTGACGCAAGAACGTCTTCCAAGAAACTGAGCCGATAAAACAACAAAGAGCTTCCTGTGGGCGGGTTTCCATGGGCTAGAATGACTGACGGGACAGCATGACGACATCATGCTGGACAAATGTGCTTTCACTTTCAGAGAGGAAATTCACACTCACAGTAACACATTATAGCCCCAAACTAAACTGCACTCACAATAAGGCAAAACAGGATTTGAAAAGCTTCAAAGAAAAACTACATCTCAAAAACTAGACAGCATTTTTGGCACACATCATGGGGTGTAGTCCATGTTTTGAGAAGGCCTAGACTGCAGATGTGCTTTATTGGTTGACATGACTGATCCAGGAAGTCTGATCTAGGCTGACAGGTGCTGTGAGTTCCTGGAAAGCAGCTACTGACTAATAACCAAACTCTCCGATTATGCTCTGGTTGTTCTGTGGGAAGTGAGCTAGTGGTTTCAGAGCCACGAAAGCACCTTCACCATAACCGCCTGCAGAGTTTTGTACAAGGTGTTTGACATTCAACCCAGAAGATATTTTGATGATGCCAGCATTTCATTGGAAGAGTTAAACTACCGTAAAATAAGACATTTAGTAGTTAAAACCCCTTTTTATAAACATAAAAACAATATTTAACCCTTAAAAGCATGAATGCTTCATCAATCATTATCACATATTCAGGACTTTAGCGACTCAGATCGGATCTCTACATGTCGGGATAATATAAAACTCTCCCGATATTAGGGTAACAATTACAGAAGAATAAAATAAAGCATATTTGGTTATCTTTTGGAGCTTGGAAGGGTTCAGTTTGAACAGATGTTTTAAACCATCATCACTGTCCTCGTCAGAGTTAATTTCCCAATACATTCAGCATCTGGCTCATGTTCACCATCTCAAACATTCTCAAAACCATCATTTTCAACATCTTCAAAATCGATATTTTGATCACTGACACTTACCAAATCCACCATCAAGTGACAGTGACACTAATGTTAGTGTTCAGTACTTGCCCTGCAGTAAAATGCTGAGCCATTTCAAGTTTTTAAAAGAGCTCAGAGGATCATCAGAGACTCTAGCCACCCGAACCATGGGCTGCTCTCACTGCTGCCATCAGGCAGGCGGTACCGCAGCATCAGAACACGCACCAGCCGACTCCAGAACAGCTTCTTCCCACAAGCAATCAGACTACTTAACTCTTGATCCATCAGTATCATAACACACACTGGACAGAATATCACTCAGCACAACCCACTGTAGATACACACACACTATATACACATTTATTTATCATATAGCATCTATTGTACATCGGATTTCTATTTGTGAACATATTGTATACTGTACATTGTATATTATTACTATAGCTTAATGTATACTGTTATTGTTTAATGTATGTTTAGTGTATATTGTTAAAGTATATGTATATTGTAAGTATGTTTATATTGTTTAAAGCTGTGAGAACTACACTCACATTGTGTAAATTATTTATTGTTTATTGTAGTGTATACTGTGCTGTGAGTAATTGTGTGCGCATCAGATGTGTAATCTGTTGTTGCTTAAATGTTGTACATGTCATGTCATGACTGCTATGTTTGCTCGGACTGCACCTAAGAATTTCACCTACTGTTGCACTTGTGCATATGGTAGAGTGACAATAAAGTGATTTGATTTGATCTGGTTTTGCTGATGATACTTCCTATTTTTTTGTTGTCTGCCTGCAGTAACTATGAGTGAAACATCACTTCATCATTGTGTATCAGACATTGAAAGCTTGTGGAATAAATGGTGAATTGCACTTATTCAGTCATCAAAGATTTCATTATTGTTGTGCAGAAAACAATATAGTTACAGTTACACACCTCAGGCCTTTAGCGACCCGATATACACTTTATTTAAAAAAAAAATGAATGGGGAAGTGGCAACAGTGGCATGTGAGCATCAGAACTGGACCACGGAGCAATGGAAGAAGGTGGCCTGGTCTGATGAATCACGTTTTGAAACACGCCGGGTGTGTGTGTGTCGCTTACCTGGAGAACACATGGCACTAGGATGCAATATGGGAAGAAGGCAAACCGGCGGATGTTACTTTGACACGTACCACCTACCTTAGCATTGTTGCAGACCATGTACACCCTTTCATGGAAACGGTATTCCCTGGTGGCTGTGGCTCTTTCAGCAGATAATGCTCCTGACAAAAAGCACAAATGGTTCAGGAATGGTTTGAGGAGCACAACAACGAGTTTGAAGTGTTGACTTGGCCTCCAAATTCCCCAGATCTCAATCCAATCGAGCATCTGTGGGATGTGCTGAACAAACATGTCCGATCCATGGAGGCCCCACCTCGCAACTTACAGGACTTAAAGGATCTGCTGCTAACATCTTGATGCCAGATACCACAGCACACCTTCAGGGGTCTAGTGGAGTCCATGCCTCAGGGCTGATTTGGCAGCAAAAGTGGTACCAACACAATATTACAATACAATGTTGTGCCTGATTGGTGTACTATTGCTATTTTCTATTTGTAAATATTTTAGTGTAAATGTAATTTATTTCTGATCAAAGCTGTATTTTCAGCATCATTACTCCAGTCCTCAGTGTCACATGATCCTTCAGAAATCATTCTGATATGATGATTTTATGCTCAGGAAACATTTATTATCAATATTGAATACAGTTGGTGCTTCATATTTGTTGTGGAAACTGATTTTTCAGGATTCTTTGATTAATAAAAAGTTCAAAAGAACAGCATTTAATATAGAAATCTTCATCTTTACTGTCACTTTTGATCAATTTAACGCACCCTTGCTATCAGAGGTGGACAGTAACCAAGTACATTTACTTGAGTACTGTACTTAAGTACACTTTTTGAGTATTTGTACTTTCCTTTCTGGAAACTTATGACTTTTACTTCACTACATTTGAAAGACAAATATCGTACTTTTTACTCCACTACATTTCTATCAAGGCCCTCAAAGTAGAAAGTCGTAGCCGCTTTGAAAGTCAGTGGATGATTCTTTTTTTTTTTTTGCAGACAGCCTATCAGTAATCACTCTTGTAGGATCACATGAAGTTCAATGATTTCCAAATCTTTTTTGAACACCAATCAATTGATGGCAAAATAGAAGGCGGCAGTTCCCAGATGCAATGCGCGCAACCATGGCCATACTAAAAGGTTAAAATTCAGAAAAGCAGACGTGCATAAGTCTGAAAAAGTGCGACGACATGAAAGTGCACACAGAAAGCTGCCTCTCAGACGCCAGACCACAAGTACTGAATTTTAGTCTATTGAATCTACTAAAATCTTATTATAGTCAATTAAAACTAGACTAAAACAATTCAGATGCCTAAAATGTTATAGTCAAAAGACTAGGACTAAAACTAAATAATTTGCTGTCAAAATGAACACTGGTATGAAGTATGGTTGGTCAAATGATTTTTATAGATTTACCCGGCAAGTTGCCATAGCCTTGTGGATACAGCGCTAACGCATAGGTAATGTTCGACAATGATGTTAGTTAGCATGCAAAAACATAGTTGGACTAATGTTAACTGAAGTCCTTTCAGAAATGTTTTTTACATAATCCTGTCAAATAAACACAATGTAGAAACCTTTCTTTTCTAGTATGATTTTGACTTTGATCAGAGCTTTGTTACTTTTAAGTATTTAAATGAGGTACGCTAGCATGTCAGATGGAGCATGACTGGCTTAAACCACCATGATGGAACAGCGTGCATTCAAACAACAATAATAAAATAATGCATTTACTTTTACTTAAAGTACTTTTAAAAGCAAGAATCTTTATAACTTTCACTTGTAATGGAGTAATATTTACCCAATAGTACTTTTACTCAAGTAATGGAGTTGTGTACTTTGTCCACCTCTGCTTGCTATAAATAAATAAACCAAAACGTAGAAGCAACACGTTTAGACACTCGAAAATATTTTAGTCTAAGGGTTAAACAAAACAGACAATAAAACTTTATTGAAGTCAACACAAATTTAAAAACATAATTCATAGGCTTCTTCACCAGCTGAATCTTAATGATCTGATCTTCTACAGAAAAGATCGAATTAAAAAAATCTCTATATAAAAACCAATAAAGATGCATGGCTAAACAGAGCAGGTGAAATGAACAGAGTGTGATGTTTACTACATAGATTTCCTAAAATAACATCTGCAAAAAAAAAGCAGAGGAGTTTCATTCTAGCGATCATGGTTACAGAAATAGGCCCATTTGGGTTACTTAGAACTGAGCTGCAATTTTAAATATAACAATTAAAAACTCATTCACATCACTGCTCTTCTCCACGGTCATGCGCAGGCCTGACCTCAAGTGCTCTAAAAAACAGTTTCTGCAGTCTTTCCGTGGCTCTCAGACCTCCATGCTCTCTTTCTTCTCCAGCTGTGTCTCGGGCGTGGAGAGGTGTTCCAGTTCATATCGGCCGTTTTGGTCGGCCGGCCGAACTTCTGTGGAAGTTTTCTTGTGCTCCAGGATCTGCTGAAGCTGATGGCTGGCATAATCAGGCTTGCTGGTGAGAGGACACTGTGGCACCTCAATGCCCAAGATATCTGCCACCATATAGGGCCTGAGCCAGCCAACCAGCGGTGTGCTGCCAGGGGTGTAGTGCGTCTCCTTGTGGTAGAAAAGAAGCCCGTCCACCTAGAATATTGGAACACATTTTGAGTTCATCTATTCAAATAAAACAAACACAGATAATCAAGTAAATCTCAATCTTATTTGGTATGTTCACTCTCTCTCCTCCATTGACGGAAATTTCCGGCTTTCCGTGTTTTCACTGTTATGCGGTAGGGGGGCGCTATTATGCATCTCTTGAAAGAATTCAGGATCTCCAGATCAAAACACAAAACAGTGATAACATGCAATCATAAGCATATGTAAAATAACACGGTCATCAACATTAAACAGCATATAAATCAAAACTGCCTAATGTTACTGAATGAAATGTCGACCCAGGATGAGCTGTGAAGCTTTGGGGGTGTTGATGGACTCCATCTGTGTTTTGATTATCGTTCTGAATCCGATCCAGATGTAATCTTTGACAAGAGTCATTTTCTCAGCCTTTTGCTCAAAATGTGGCTTTTTTTAAATGGAACTTACCCACATTCAAGTGTTGATAAAAATGAATGCATGAAGCATTTTTTGTTGTATAAAAGCAGAGGATCAGTTCTTTCTTTATATTGCATATTTCATGCAAGAAAATATCCCGGAGCCATGAAACTTGTTTGAAAATGATCAAAAATGTTGGTGGTGGCTGGGAACTTTTTTCAAAAACACTGGCGGGGAAAGGTTTAACCCTAACCCTAACCCTATTTTAATATCCATGGTACCTGACTATAGACTGGTTAAACCCAGCCTGATCTGCCGGCAATTTGATTTCGCCCTGCAACTCAGTCTGGAAACCTGTACATTTTTAATGCTTCTGTTACACTTTTGCGGGAACCAATCACAGACTGGCTTATCCACCTGGCATGCTATTGGCGGGTTTAACACGATGACGGATAAAGAAGCGATGGGTCGTTTGCCCGTTGATTACGCCTCTTGTGGTCTGATTGGTTGAAGGACAATCCAATTGCGTACAGAGTCATTTGAATTATGCCCGTTGATCACACCTCTTGTGGTCTGATTGGTTGAAGGACTACCCAATTGCGTACAGGGTCATTTGAATTATGCTCGTTGATCACGCCTCTTGTGGTCTGATTGGTTGAAGGACAATCCAATTGCGTACAGAGTAATTTGAATTATGCTCGTTAATCACGCCTCTTGTGGTCTGATTGGTTGAAGGACTACCCAATTGCGTACAGAGTCATTTGAATTATGCTCGTTGATCAGGCCTCTTGTGGTTCGATTGGTTGAAGGACTACCCAATTGCGTACAGAGTCATTTGAATTATGCTCGTTAATCACGCCTCTTGTGGTCTGATTGGTTGAAGGACTACCCAATTGCGTACAGAGTCATTTGAATTATGCTCGTTAATCACGCCTCTTGTGGTCTGATTGGTTGAAGGACAATCCAATTGCGTACAGAGTCATTTGAATTATGCCCGTTGATCACGCCTCTTGTGGTCCGATTGGTTGAAGGACAATCCAATTGCGTACAGAGTCATTTGAATTATGCTCGTTGATCAGGCCTCTTGTGGTCCGATTGGTTGAAGGACTACCCAATTGCGTACAGAGTCATTTGAATTATGCTCGTTGATCACGCCTCTTGTGCAGTAGAAAATACATAGCAGACTCCCCAGACCAATGTTCAATCTTAAATTGAGCTTGATCTGGTGATAGCCAGACAAACCTGACTAGAGAGCACTGCAATTTTACAGCAGCACTGTGGAGAGCATCCTCACTGGTTGTATTATCGCCTGGTATGGAAACTGTACCGGTCTCAACCGGAAAGCCCTGCAGAGAGTGGTCCGGACGGCTCAGCATATTGTTGGAGGTGAGCTTCCCTTCCTCCAGGATATTTACACCCAGCGATGTGAACTTAGGAAAGCAAAAAAGATCAGAGATTCCAGCCATCCATGATCGGCATTCGCTGCTGCCGTCTGGTAGACAGTATCGGAGTATTAGGGCCCGGACCAGAAGACTACGAGACAGTTTTTTTCACAGGCGATTAGACTTCAACTGTAGCAACACATTGTAGCACAACTCACTCATCCTTGCACTGCACTTTAATAAATTTGGTTATTGTTATTTATGTATATTGTTAATCGATATACTGCCATGTAAAAAGAGACTTGCACCTAAGCATTTCACTGCCAGTACACTTGTGTACATGATATGTGACAATAAAAGAGAATTGAATTGAGATAAAAATGGCTGCTGTTTTTGCAAAATAGGTAGGAAAACGTCAACACCCATAATGCACGGGCCATGTTGCACTTGCCATCCAAGGCCACTCCCACCAGTCTGCTACGGATAGGCTTATGCCTGGTGCGCACAAGCTCCCAGGCAATTTTTTTCCCTCTCTGAATAAATTGTGTGGAAATTGTTGATGCTTGTATAGTAGCGGCTCGCATCCTTACGAGCACAACCGATAATTTTCAATCATGTTTAAAAATTATTGACCAGTGTATAGGCTGTCCCCCATTGCCAAATCATACACAACCATGATACATAGCCTAGATCTATGAATATTATTATAGCCTAGTGGCTACAACCCTACAGGGGTTGTCAAATACCACCTTGCTTAAGTAGGACATGCTGCTTAGCAAACTTTCCATTATAATGGTGTCGACTCGTATTATTCCCATATGCAAGAATTCAATGAGTAAACATTTAGCAGGAGTGAGTTTCTTTCGGTTTTCAGTGAAGGCTCTAGAGCGCTGTAGGCAGCGGCTAAAGGCTGCAAAGAACCGTAAATATGGAGAGAACAGCGCAACGGAAAATCTATAAAACCTCAGTGTTTGTAGTCAACACTTCAAACTGAATGTGTCCGCACAGCTTTCGAGGTATACTCAACCGCAGAGGAGCGTGAATGGCTAAGTTTGGCATGTGCAGTACAATTGTTGTGACTCTTCTGTCTTACTTGCGCATGCGCTGCTGTATGTGCACCAAGTCAGTGAACCATCCAGATGACGAAAATTACATGTACGATATAATTACATGATGTGCGATACAGTTTTCAGTGATAAACCTACCCTTACAATAACGGTTCTGTTAATAACCCTCTTCCAATCCGACTGTCTGTGGACGCGGATACAAAAATGCGGAAGTATAATTTGTAGTTTTTTTTCCCAAAAGACCTGGATCTGTCAAAAACAGCTTTTGTTAAAACTACAGATTATTGCTGACAAATAAACGTGAATTTCCAGGTAACACGGAGAAAGAGTAAACATTAACATATCCTATCAATACAAAACGGGTTGAAAATCAGCGAGTCCTGCACATGGGCGGGTACCCGACGGGTGACCAGCTAATATTTTATGTAACGGGTGGAATAATATTTACGTGTCCGGTGCTATGCAGGTCGGATGTGCGGTAGGCACTGGTGAGCTTGCGGGTCCAATAGCCAAGATTACTTCGACTCAATCCAGTACACAGTGATAGGCAGATGCTTCCAAACGGTGCCCTGATTGTGTTCACGCTCTGTCTACAGAACGTTAAAGGCTTCTGCATCTGATTGACAGCTATAGTGATTATATTAAAGGGAGAGTGCTTTACTTGCTTTCTGAAAAATCTATTTACAATATGAATACAAATTTTTGCCTATTTTTCATGCTGGTAAAAAGAGGACCAATGGTCACATATAGATGGTTTCAACGGCAACAACATAAACAAACGTTACTGCGCATGCGCGCTTTTGTGGCCCAAACTTAACTTCTGGTAGACATCCGCAAAGAATCAACAACAACAACAGAGGCTGCGTTATCTTTCTTATGCGCGATCATCTTTCATTTTAATTGGGCAGCATTATCTTAATTTACATGTTTTTATTGTTTCAGCATGTTTATTATAAATAATCTCTTTTCTCATTTCTGTCTGCAATATAGAGGGGGGGAAACACCAAAATGTAAATTCATACATTAATTACTCACCCTCATGTCGACCCCAAAACGTAAGACCGTAGAGAAGAAGAGAAATATCTTAAGTTGTGTTCCGAAGATGAACGAAGGTCTTACAGGTTTGGAACGACATGAGGGAGAGTAATAATGACAGAATAAATTTTTTTTGGGTGAAGTAACCCTTTAAAGACCGCGTAATGCCGTTTTCTGTACAGTAGGCTATCTATAAATGCTTGCGCGCTCGCCTTTAATGCAATGCATCGGAATAACATGTTTCTTTGTTTCATAACATAAGATTAATGTTGGGAAAGTTAACTTGTAGATAAAATACTCTATTTGAGATTGATTGTATGAATGCATCACAAAAAATCCTGTGCTCTATGGGCACTGCCATTAATAGAGGACAAAGCGAAAGTTGTTTTGCACTCGTGATAAAGGCAAATTTTAATATTTTGCGGGAAACATAAATCCGATCAGTTATCCAGATGGCGACCACTTGATGTGAACAAATGTAAACTCGCTGTGTCCTGATTGACTGATGAGCACAGTGATCACATGGTAATGCCGAGCCGAGTGTAAACGCAGCCAGAATAATCCCCTCTAGAGCAGTGTTAATTTTGACAGCATATTTTGATTTAGTTTTAGTTATAGTCTTTTGACTAAAATGCCATTTAGTTTGTGTCATATTTTAGTCACCTGAATTGTTTTTAGTTTTAGTCTAGTTTTAGTCGACTAAATATCATAAGATTTTAGTCTCCTAAAATCTAATGAGTTTAGTTTAATTGTAATACATTAAGCATTTAAGTATTACATAACCAACTGTCACTTGAACTGACATTGACATCATTTTGTTTTTGACATTAAAAATACACGAAAGAGAGCTCAATTCACTTTTTTGTTTGTTTTTAAAAACATCTATATAGTTTTTATAAATTTGCATTTCTGTTTTAGTTAGTAGCCTATATCATGTTAAGCTAAAGCTTCAAATAAGTTTTTTATTTCAGTTAACATTTATTTAATTTTAAGTAACAAAGATTTTTTTTTAATGGTTTTAGTTAACCATTATAACCCTGATACTTTATTTAATATGTGTCAAATACTGGTCTTTCCTCCTGACTATGAATTAAATGGGAATGAAACTAAATACAGTTTATTATGTAAGCAAAAACGAATATATAATGCGTGACTTTTAATTATAAACCAGCTGGAAATACACCGGGACTCTTATTTTGAAATCTCGCCTTACTATTGCAGTTGCTGGAGCTCATTCAAGTTCAGATGAGGAGATAAAATATGCATTGTTACAACCGTCTAAAACACGTTACTATATAAACATCGTAAAGTAAACATTGTCATTATTCATCAGCATTAAATCATAAACAATTGCCTGGCATAAATGTGCGCTATTCATTGATTGTGAACCGCTCTGCTGTATTGGGGATGCGTGAGCCTGTAGAAGCGCAACAGCACCGTGTTCTCCAGCGGTTAGATCAGCACGTCCAAATGTGCGCATCTGTTACACAGGACATCAGTTCTGACTGGATCTCTTTCCTAATCGTCCCTCCTTAACATTTTCGTCTTGTTTTAATTTGTTGACGAAAATGACAGTTGATTTTCGTTATAGTTTTTGTCATCTTTATTTAGTTATCGTCTCGTTTTCGTCAGTGAAAAAAGGTTGTTGACGAAAATTATTTGTCAACGAAATTAACACTGCTCTATTATTTATGATAACAAGCAAAAGTCTAAATTACATTAGACGCTGCTCTCGTATGCTGGATATTTATGAAGCATTTATGGCTTTTTGGTGAGTCGCACACACTGTTTTTGCGCTGGTGTTAGGGCTGGGCGATAAAACGATAATTATCTCGAAATAATTTTCCTCGATAAAACGATAACAGTTTGATAAATGCTCGATATAATGCTTACGCGCTATGCGTAATGATGCGCATGCATTTTGCAGATCGGCTTCTGGGGGCCGCACAAGGTGTTGTTGACAGTCACAGTGGATGACAGGCTTGGAGGATTAGAGTGCAGTGGAGCAAGAAAAATGAGCGATAGTGAAGAAAATTCAGCGCTCACGACCAGAGCGACATGCACTGCTTATATAGGTCCACCACACGGCAATATAATTATTCAATGGTCTTGCTTCCTCAAAGTTTTTCCATATAGCATTGAGCCCAACACAGTGCTAACTCTACATTAGCCTAATATCAGTTCACGCATAGGCTTATCGCCTCGTTAGTTGTGGGTGACTTACAACAAGCTGTTACCAAACTATGATCACTAAAACATCGGACTTGTGGAAAAATACATTGGTATCATATTTTTCGTCTTTGGTGATTTATTAATAACACATCGCCTGTATTAAAAGAGAAATAAAATAATTTCATCCGATGTTTAAAGTGAATAAAATAGAGTTATAAAACAGCCTGTAACGCTTAACTGAGAGACTGGATAGTTGCAGCTAAGTGCAAACAAAACTCACGTAGGCGATCTGACGTTTCACATGGGGTTTTATTGTCAGCGTCGTTCCCACGCACACATGCGACGCTTGCTCACAGCTCGCGCTACATCTACGGACTGCCCACAGCCCACTCATCAGCGACTGCGTTCCGCCTTAAAGGAGCAGTACCTAATTCTACTCGTTACAAGCCCTTACTGGAACTTTGTACTCTCGTTGCAGTTGTTTGTGTGTGTGTGTGTGTGTGTGTGTGTGTGTGGGGGGGGGGGGGGGGGGGCTCGGTACATTATAGAGTGTAGAGTAAAAAAATGCTGACCACATTTAAGATTTTTCTTTTATTTATTTATTAATTTTATTTATATTGTCAATGTCATTTAATTATAAGGTTTGGCATGCTGACCAGAAAATTTTTGTTTATTGACAAACATCATCTTTAAAAGCACTTTAACTTTTCATTTGCAGTCAGCAGAGCCAAATGTTATATCACTACAGTTCTAGATTTTACTATAGATATTTATTTTATACATTCTATTTATATTAATAATATTCTACTCTACCTCAGTTTTTAAAATTGTTCACCTGTTTGGGAAGTGTTTGTCATGTTTTGACAATAAAGGATAGTTAACCCACTATTAACTGTCTGTTTTCTACATCTTTCACTCAGGAGCAAAAATATGTCTTTAAAGAAATAAAGATTTGACATTTATCGTGATAATTATCGATGGAAAATTATATTGTGATATTTTTTGGGGGGCAATATCGCCCAGCCCCAGCTGGTGTCATATTCTCTCTACTTAATTGTTAATATTTATATCATGTTATCCAAGAATAGTACGTCAAAAATGTGTTTCTACTGAGTAGTGCGCCATACTCTCCCCTTGCCAGACCGATAAACAAACACAGACCGGAAGTTAACTTCGGGCCAGGCGTGTAACCGTGGCAAGGTGCGTTCGTCAGATGAAACCATCTATACAGTTTCAGAAGAGCGGCATTTAAATGCAGAGTGAAAATGTATCCGCTAAAATATTTAGTATAAGCATACAGTTATAAGTTTAAGGTTATTATTCGTTATGACAGTAAAAGCAATTGGCTATTTTTTTAATCTATGCCTTTTAGACCTCTAAGCGTATTGCATGACCCAGTGATGTGATTTATGCACAATTTGTACAAAGTAGATTGTTCACTTGATGTATAGTTTTATATAGTTTACACAACAGATGTCGCTCTCTCTCTCTCTCTCTTTCTTCTTCGTTGTTAACATGATGGGCTGTGTGTCTATTAATTGTTCTTGCATGAACTCATAATGTGTAATGTTTACTGCTTATGTTACATGAAAAAAATAAATACATGTTTTTTGCCTACTTCGGGTGGGAAATTTAATGCGGGTGCGGGTCAGGTCGCGGTTTTCATGTCAAGCAGATCGGGTACGGAATTAAATGAGTGTTTCTGTTGGATATCGGGTTGGGTGTGCTGTTAATAAAGGGTGCGGTTTTATCAAACAGGACCAGTGCAGGACTCTGATTTACACTCCAAATAGTGGATGTTCTTACCGTAAAGTTGTACTCGTGTGCAAGAGCTTTTTGGATGGACTCTGTCGAGCAGCTGATGTTGTTCAGACTCACAAATCGGAACTGTAGAGAGAGAACAGACCATGAATGAATAAAGTACTTTAGCTCAAAGTTCAGCCTGGCTCACAGATGCAGTTATTGGTTCACTTACAGGATTAATCTTGGAAATTTCAGAAAGACCTTCGGCCTCTTCCACTTTAGACTGCAGCCAGTAGAACCGGAACTCTGTCTGTAAAGATATAACAGTTTGTGCTTACAGTTGTAAGAAAAGAATTGTGCAATTGTCGTGATTTACAGTGGGGAGAACAAGTATTTGATACACTGCCGATTTTGCTGGTTTGCCCACTTACAAAGCATGTAGAAGTCTGTACTTTCAAAAATCCAGAAAAACACATTATATTATTTTTAAATAATTAATTAGCATTAAGTATTTGATCACCTACCAACCAATAAGAATTCTGGCTCTCACAGACCTGTTAGTTTTTCTTTAAGAAGCCCTCCTGTTCTCCACTCATTACCTGTATTAACTGCACCTGTTTGAACGCGTTACCTGTATAAAAGACACCTGTCCACACACTCCAAACACTCTCCAACCTCTCCACAATGGCCAAGACCAGAGAGCTGTGTAAGGACATCAGGGATAAAATTGTAGACCTGCACAAGGCTGGGATGGGCTACAGGACAATAGGCAAGCAGCTTGGTGAGAAGGAAACAACT
The DNA here is from genome assembly GCA_023566225.1 of Romanogobio albipinnatus. Taxonomy (NCBI): domain Eukaryota; kingdom Metazoa; phylum Chordata; class Actinopteri; order Cypriniformes; family Gobionidae; genus Romanogobio; species Romanogobio albipinnatus. The sequence goes on along the minus strand of CM042262.1, from coordinate 31,053,746 downwards.
GTTGGAGCAATTATTAGAAAATGGAAGAAGTTCAAGATGACGGTCAATCTCCCTCGGTCTGGGGCTCCATGCAAGATCTCACCTCGTGGGGCATCAATGATCATGAGGAAGGTGAGGGATCAGCCCAGAACTACACGGCAGGACCTGGTCACTGACCTGAAGAGAGCTGGGACCACAGTCTAAAAGAAAACCATTAGTAACACACCACGCCGTCATGGATTAAAATCCTGCAGCGCACACAAGGTCCCCCTGCTCAAGGCAGCGCGTGTCCAGGCCCGTCTGAAGTTTGCCATTGACCAGGAATGGGAGATGGTCATCTGGTCTGATGAGACAAAAATAGAGCTTTTTGGTCTAAACTCCACTCGCCATGTTTGGAGGTAGAAGAAGGATGAGTACAACCCCAAGAACACCATCCCAACCGTGAAGCATGGAGGTGGAAACATCATTCTTTGGGGATGATTTTCTGCAAAGGGGACAGGACGACTGCACCGTATTGAGGGGAGGATGGATGGAGCCATGTATCGCGAGATCTTGGCCAACAACCTCCTTCCCTCAATAAGAGCATTGAAGATGGGTCGTGGCTGACCCAAACACACAGCCAGGAGTGGCTCCGTAAGAAGCATCTCAAGGTCCTGGAGGGGCATAGCCAGTCTCCAGACCTGAACCCAATAGAAAATCTTTGCCGGGACAGCCACGAAACCTGAAGGATCTGGAGAAGGTCTGTATGGAGGAGTGGGCCAAAATCCCTGCTGCAGTGTGTGCAAACCTGGTCAAGAGCTACAGGAAACATTTGATCTCTGTAATTGCAAACAAAGGTTTCTGTACCAAATATTAAGTTCTGCTTTTCTGATTAATCAAATTCTTATGTTATGCAATAAAATGCAAATTAATTACTTAAAAATCATACAATGTGATTTTCCGAATATTTATTTTAGATTCCGTCACTCACAGTTGAAGTGTACCTATGATAAAAATGACAGACATATGCTTTGTAAGTGGGCAAACCTGCAAAATCGGCAGTGTCTCCCCACTGTATATTCACTACCGTTTAAAAGTTAATGCAAGAAACAAGTGTACTTCAACAAAATTAATTATATAAAATGCACTGAAAGTGTAGAATATGACCCTAAAGTTTATGCAAATGTCATTTGAGGAAGTCAGCACTCACTGAGCAGTCATATACAGGATGTCCCCTCCAGCACATTACGTCCAGGATGTAGTATGTTCTGTCCACATCACTGTAGATGCAGTCCAGGATGGTGTAATCTATATAAAACAGATTTATCAGTTTCATTTTCCGGGATGGTTCAGAACTGCAGTCCTCTAGCACACTCTAGTGTGATAAAGCTGTAGGACAGGTGCAGAGATACAGACCTTTTCCCAGGGCAGAGTTTTGTCTGTTGCCGCCGGGGATAAGAGAAGGGAATCGATTGACACAGTAGCCGCTTTTGGTGTAAGATGTGGTAGATCCCTAAGGATAAAACAATAAACATGAATATTAAACAGAAAAGGCTGCATCATATACACACACTACTATTCAAGAGTCTGCTCACCAAGGCTGCATTTATTTGATCAAAAATACAGTAAAAACAGCAATATTATGAAATATTATAATTTAAACTGTTTCATACATTAACATATTATAAAATGTAATTTATTTCTGTGATCAAAGCTGAATTTTCAGCATCATTACTCCAGTCTTCAGTGTCACATGATCCTTCAGAAATCATTCTAATATGAGGATTTGCTGCTCAAGAAACGTTTATGATTATTATCAATGTTGTGTTGCTTAATAGTGAAAACTGTGATACATTTTTTCAGAATTCCAGGACAGCATATATTTGAAATAGAAAGCTTTCGTAACATCAATTTAATGCATCCCTGCTGAATAAAATTTGTTTATTAACTCCCTAAACCCAAACTGTATGTCTGATCACATGACGTACATGCTGGATGGAAAAAGATTGGTCCAAACCTTGGAGGCAACAACGAGGGAACGCTTCCCAACTGGACAAACCACCATCAGCCAATCAGAGCTCAGATCTGCAGGGATGTCCACCAACCACTCTGACAACATCAGCTGAAGATAAATCACACAAATATAAAACACAAGGTTTCTATTAAAAGACTGTTTATTATACTTCCAGACAGCAATGTCATAATTTATCACTTTTGTATTATAATTTTTATAGTTTATTATATATAGCTTTGTTATAGGAATATTTTGTAATAAAATACTTAAATATCAGCTTCCAAACAGCATTATCATAATAATTGATTACTTTTGTATTAGGAATATTTTTATTATAAAATACTTACATTAGTAGTATATACTTAGGTAAGTGTCCACTTGTAACTTATAAGTTATTATTAGTTTCTTTAAATGAAAAAGAAAACATTTAGAGGTCTTTTTTTTATCACTGGTCAGGAAATTAGCAAGAATTGCACAAAAACAGTAGATAAAGTAACTTAGCACGGAATAGCCTTCCCCAACTCACAGACAGCTTTAACAGGAAGAAGAGTCAGTGTTGTTCCTCTAAGTGTTAATGGCTTCAAACGGTTAATGAGTATATTTTTAAAAAAGTCTCTGTTCGTTTGAGTTTAATGTGAGACCAAATATTCTAAATAGGGTTCAAATCTGGACTCTGTCCCGGCCCAAAACATGAGCCTGATGGACTTTACAGGACCGTTGTCTTGTTGAAAAATAACATCTGATAATTTCTCTTTAGATAACTTTTAATTTGTGGGAAGCAAGCCATTCTGCAATATTCTCCTGCATTAAACGTCTTTTCAGTGAAGCAGCTCATCGATACCAGCAGCTGAAAAGGCTCTGCACACAATGACACTCTTCCTCTATGTTTCACTGTGCTAGAGATGCATTTATTATTATATTTCTCAGCAGATTTCGCTCTGGAGCATCACCATGTGTTTCATTGTGATTCATCACTCCATATTGTGCCAAAAACGTCATTCTGTCTTTAATGTTTTTTTTTCCTGAGACAGCAATGGCTTTTTAAGTAATGCATTTGCTTCAGTTTTGCTAATTTCCAGACCAATAATTTGTGATTAAGAAAATTAAAATATAAGGCTTGGCCCTTTTTTTTTTGTACTTTAGCTTTATGTGAGCATTTTCCACTCTTTTCAATCCTTCTAAATGAACCAGATGTTTCTGCTACTATACCTTTAAAACTGGTCTATGTAAATGACTATATCTGTTAGCAATTCTTTGAGTACCTGGTTGGCGTAATGCTTCGGTAACTTTTTCCTCTGCTCGATCTCCATCCCCTCTTCATCTGCGCTGTTCTCCAGCTGTTGCGGACTCTTCTTCTCTTTGTCCTCCTCATCCTCACTATCGACTCCTGTCCAGTCTCCATCTGCCAGACGACGGGCGTGATTCACGTAGTTCAGCCTCTTCCTGCAAACATGTTTTTGATTAATGTCACACTGCATCAAAATATAAGTCAGGGGTTGTTAGGGCACTGCAGGTGGTTGCTAAACAGATGCTGGGGTGGTAGCTTAAAGGGATAGTTCACCCAAAAATGAAAATTCTATCATGAATAACTCACCGTCATGTCGTTCCAAACCCATAAGACCTTTGTTCACCTTCAGAACACAAATGAAGGTATTTTTGATGAAATCCGAGAATCCTTTATAACCCCCGATAGACAACGCTATTACCCCGGAAAGGCAGTAAAGACATCGTTAAAATGGTCCATGTGACTCCAGTGTTTCAACCTTAATTTTATGAAGTGACGAGAATACTATTTGTGTGCAAAAAACAAACAAAAATAATGACTTTATTCAACAATATCTTTACGTCTGTGTCAGTCTCCTATGCAATTTCCGTTGGTCAGCTCCTGCGTCAGCATCGCTGTGAACAGCATCGGCCAATGGTAAGCTGGCGTAGCTCTGACGTAACTCAGAAGCGTATTTACTACGTCAGAAGAGTAGGAGAATGACACAGATGAGAAGAAAATTTAGAATTAAGTCGTTATTTTGTTTGTTTTTCGTGCACAAAAAGTATTCTCACCGCTGTTGTCAAAGTATTGTCACCGCAGTTCAACCACTGGAGTTGTCGTAAGGACAATTTTAAGGATTTTTAACTACCTTTCCAGACCTTGAAAGTGTTAATTATATCTCGTCTATTAGAGATCGACCGATATATCGGTTTACCGATATTTTCCAGATATTTTAGCATCAGTTTTGTAAAATCAGACTCACCTGTCATTTATTTAAGATACACCAGCATTAAAGGTTAAAAAGACTTTACTAGCATTGCATTTTTTTTTTTAATTCACTCTTTCAGACTAGATGTGCCTTTTGTTTTGTATGTAAGAAAGGAGTGAAATTGCAAAAATTAAAGCTTGTTCAGTTCAATGCTATTGCTATAATTGTAAAAAAACATAAATAACACAAATAAATATTGGTTCTATATATCGGTTATAAGGCACATAAACATGCAAATAATCAGTACCGGTTATTTTTTTAAAAATCAATATCGGTCGAACTCTACTGTGTATGGAGGGGTCAGAGAGCTCTCGGATTTCATCAAAAATATCTGCATTTGTGTTCTGAAGATGAACGACGGTCTTACGGGTTTGGAACGACATGAGGGGGAGTAATTAATGACAGAAATCTCTTTTTTGGGTGAACTATCCCTTTAAGAATGGTCTGTTTTGATTTCATGGTGACTTTAAAGGTGCACTATGTAACTTTTCCGTCCGCTAGAGGTCACCTGTTCAAAACAAAGGCGTAGTTTGATGACGCCATGTTTGAGCGCAGAATCTTGGGACATGTGGTCTTCACCTCACAGCCGGTGGAAAAGAATCGGGATAGGACTCGGGCAGAAATCATGTTCATGGATGTGATCAGAGGTTAAATTGGGCTGGAGCGCACCGGAGTGCAGCTCCGCCTCCTCAGGTCCTCAACACACCGTGCTGGAGCTCAGCTCCGTCTCCTTCAGCACGAAATATTGTTTTTAGACTTTAATTATTGTTTGTCTCCTGGCCAATACAGGCTACATGGAATTATCAGACGTCATAATGCATTAATCACTGCGTTCCCTGGTTCAGCACCGCGCCCACAGCCATCAAGGTAAAACTGTCATAATTCTAACAGCGAGTTACCATGGAAATCCGCGAACTGCTAGAGCAGCGGTCGGGAACCTGTGGCTCGCCAGGTCTCTCACACTTTACCAACATATCTAACATTTATTAACATGATCGATAAAAAGATTAGACACACACATCAACAGAGATCCGTTCTCTGCAGAAAAAAAGCAGCCAATTACAATTCCCTTGTTGTACAGCCTACCGAAGTTAATGACAAGTTTATGATAATAATATTCAAGTTGTGTGTTCAGTGCTGTTCGCGAGTGTCACAATTAAATAAATAATAACATTTACATTTAGTCATTTAGCAGACGCTTTTATCCAAAGCGACTTACAAATGAGAGCAATAGAAGCAGCTAGAACAGTCAAGGGCAACAGTATGCAAGTGCTGTAACAAGTCTCAGTTAATCTAGCACAGAACACACAGTACAGAACTTTTTTTTATATATTTTTTTTTTATAAATTAGACAGACAGAAAATGAATAGAATGTTAAGTGCTATTCTTGATTGGTCAGGTGCTGCTGGAAGAGATGTGTCTTTAGCTGTTTTTTGAAAATGGCTACAGACTCAGCTGCTCGAATTGAGATAGGCAGTCATTCCACCAGGTGGGGGCGGTCCAGGAAAAGGTCCGTGAGTGATTTCATGCCTCTTTGGGATGGCACCACAAGGCGTCGTTCACTGGCAGAACGTAAGCTCCTAGAAGGTGTGTAAGTAAACAAACGGACAAGCATAGGCTACTAGCCTTTGTCTTCGGTTGCGCGCCTAAACGGTCAAATAAACACAGAAATATATCGAACTGCCAAGTCGAGTATTCACATAAACATAGTAGATGTAAGCACTGTGTGTGTTCACACACACAAAGAGGATTTATACTCATCAGTTGGTCAACCTCACAGTGAAAGCCCTGCACAATTTATTCCATATTGCAACTTATTTATTGTTTGCTGCATAATTGTTTGTTTTTAGTTATGGACCTAATAATTACTACTGTTGACATTTTATTGAAAAAATAAATGCTTTTTAATAATAATTTTATATAATTTTTACTGTGGCTCTTTTGGAAAAATGCATTTAACAAAAATGAAAAAAAAAAAAAAAAAAGTCTCTTTGGTCAAAAAAAGTTCCCTACCCTTTTTAGGGACACAGACGAAAATGAAAAGACTACAGTTCAAAACAAAGGCGTAGTTTGATAAATAAAGTATAATCAAGTATAAGTAAAGTATAAACAAGTTAATAAATAAAGTTGACTTGACTACAGTCAAAGCTCAGCTTTAGGGGGGTATTGTCAAATAATCTACTGCCCACTGACATGGTTTTGAAAGCTATTTATTATAAATTTTTTGGCCTTCAAACTTATTAAAAATGCACATATGTAGATCAGAGAAATCTAAATTTTCTCGGGGGAGCATTCCCCCGAACCACCCAAACTAGCTCAAAATTGGGACCTCAATGATTTTAAAAACCCTGCCTATGGCCCTAAGTGAACTGTAAAGTATTTATCTTTGTTTGAATAACTACTGAACCCTACATTAGACATTAATACTGGAAAAAGAGCCCTTTTGGTGTAAAAACACATTAAGTCTTTTTACGGCCCGATTTTGAATGATCGTTCACCGTAAATAAGGGCTCCCCCTCCCTACAAAAGCCAGTTTAACCACTGGATGAGATTATTAACGTTACTGTAGTATGAAGCAGAAGCAGGACCGAGTGTTGTGGAGCTGAGCAAGGCCACTGAAGCGATTGATAATAAGATGAATGCAACATATCTCGCAAGCAGCAGGACTTTTATTATGACACAGTCGCCGGCGCCAATTCCGCTTTTCCGGTCATGAGTATGAGGTGATGCAGCTCTGTTTATCATATTAGACACATCTGAGTGTGCTGAGAATGAGGTTATGACGTTACTCTGTGCGTTCGCTCGGCGGCTGCTATAACATTTGTTCACACTGCAGTGAGAGTAAAGCGTTTCTGCAAAATAAAACCGAAAACCGAGGGGAACGCGGATATGACGCCATTGACAGGCGACTCCCCCATACGTCCTGGTTCCTAGTTAAAATAGCAGTTTTCTCACAACTTAAAAATAGTGGGAAACATTTTGGATATTGTAAGTACTCAACTGAACAAAATATATAACACTAGCCCAGTGTTTTTGGGATATTTTACTGAAAAAACGTTACATAGTGCAGCTTTAACTCACTCTTTCTGGAGCTCCAGGAACCTCCTGCGCCGCTCACTCTGCTCCAGAACACTGTATTTACTCTTGTACTGGGCCAGGCGTGGATGGGGAGCAGAAGTGCTGTTGGGTTCTCTGGATACAGCGAAGCTGGAGGAGAGAGCCTGGGTCAGAGCCTCCATGATGGACCTGTGACAACATACAGAAGTTCACATCATCCTACAACACGTATATGCAATAACAAGAGTCGGTTATGTATACAAGACCAATAAGGGATTTCGAAAGCAAACAGAAATCACCTATATAATTTGGATAAACACAAAACAAACATACAGATAAACCGACAGCAGGCTGCAAACACGTGATCACAATCCCATCAGAGCTGCTCTAAGGTCCTTTACTCATGAGTCTGAGTCATATAAACACGAAGACAATATAAAACCAGAGGAGTGAAATACACAAACACCTACTTCTGGCAGAGATGCACGCTTTGAAACGTAATGGCGCGCTGCTGACGTCATCAAGCCTCGCCGCGGCCGACCAAAATCCATTTCAGCGATTTGCTGAAGTATTCTTCTCAAAATCGCTTTACTGTTGTTAAAGTTCTTTCGATTTGCTAATACTAATTCAGTTAAAAATATATATACATTTTATAAAATGTAATACATTAGTTCGGTCCCTAAAGCAATTAAGCATTACCAAAAAAAAAGAAGAGGAAATACAGTAATGTAGTGAGATGGTGTTCTCAATATTTATCCCATTTTTCACTTGTCACTGTATATCTCCAACATACACACATAAGCCTGTATACGGTAAATCATATATGATGTAATAATTCTCGGTCACAGTTTTGTATGGTCGGGATATCATCATTACATTTTTAAAGTTATTATTAATTAAATTATAACAAAAACAAATATTAAAAAAGAATGAGAGAAAAAAGAGACTGGTTCGAAACAAATGATTCGTAAGGTTTCAAAGCTTCAGGAAGGGTTTCTGTTTTGAAAGCCAGTAGGTGGCGCCGTGGCGGAATGTGCCAATGGTGCGGAAAACGCCAAAGAAGAAGAAGAAGAAGGTAGAGAAAGTTACAGCAGCAGCAGAGTCAGATGAATTAGACCGAGCGAAAACATCAGCAATTGATCGAAGTTGAAGTTTTCGGGATTAATGATGAAACGCAGCTACCCCAGCGGGGCAGAAACAAGAAGAGACAAAAAAGAATGTCGTCAAACTCCCCAGATTCTCTTCTTTCTTCTCACACAAACTCCACAGATATCAATCAACAGCATCAGCGCTGCAGCAGCTGCCCCTCTCCCGAGGATAAGCTTAACCTCTCGCTCTCTCCCGAGTCCCAGTCCGGCCCCGGAAAATTACAATAATGTGCTGGTGAGTGCAGCTTACGAACAACACAACACAGACACACCTCAGATGCAACACAGACACAGCACAACACAGACACACCTCAGACACAACATAGACACAACACACCACAGACACAACATAAGCACAGCACAACACACCACAGACACAACATAGACACAACACAGGCACAACACATCACAGACACAGCACAACACAACACAGACACAACATAGACACAACACAGGCACAACACAACACAGACACACCACAGATGCAACACAGACACAGCACAACATAGACACTCCACAGACACAACACAGCTTAGACACAATACAGACACAACATAGACACGTCACAGACACAACAAAGCTTAGACACAACAATACAGGCACAACACACCACAGGCACAGCACAACACAGACACAACAGACACAGCGCAGGCACAACACACCACAGACACAGCACAACACAGATACAACATAGACACAGCACAGGCACAACACACCACAGACACAGCACAACACAGACACAACATAGACACAGCACAGGCACAGCACACCACAGACACAGCACAACACAGACACAACATAGACACAGCACAGGCACAACACACCACAGACACAGCACAACACAACACAGACACAACATAGACACAGCACAGGCACAACACACCACAGACACAGCACAACACAGACACAACATAGACACAGCACAGGCACAACACACCACAGACACAGCACAACACAGACACAACATAGACACAGCACAGGCACAACACACCACAGACACAGCACAACACAACACAGACACAACATAGACACAGCACAGGCACAACACACCACAGACACAGCACAACACAGACACAACATAGACACAGCACAGGCACAACACACCACAGACACAGCACAACACAGACACAACATAGACACAGCACAGGCACAGCACACCACAGACACAGACACAACATAGACACAGCACAGGCACAACACACCACAGACACAACATAGACACAGCACAGGCACAACACACCACAGACACAGCACAACACAGACACAACATAGACACAGCACAGGCACAACACACCACAGACACAGCACAACACAGACACAACATAGACACAGCACAGGCACAACACACCACAGACACAACATAAGCACAGCACAACACACCACAGACACAACATAGACACAACACAGGCACAACACATCACAGACACAGCACAACACAACACAGACACAACATAGACACAACACAGGCACAACACAACACAGACACACCACAGATGCAACACAGACACAGCACAACATAGACACTCCACAGACACAACACAGCTTAGACACAATACAGACACAACATAGACACGTCACAGACACAACAAAGCTTAGACACAACAATACAGGCACAACACACCACAGGCACAGCACAACACAGACACAACAGACACAGCGCAGGCACAACACACCACAGACACAGCACAACACAGATACAACATAGACACAGCACAGGCACAACACACCACAGACACAGCACAACACAGACACAACATAGACACAGCACAGGCACAGCACACCACAGACACAGCACAACACAGACACAACATAGACACAGCACAGGCACAACACACCACAGACACAGCACAACACAACACAGACACAACATAGACACAGCACAGGCACAACACACCACAGACACAGCACAACACAGACACAACATAGACACAGCACAGGCACAACACACCACAGACACAGCACAACACAGACACAACATAGACACAGCACAGGCACAACACACCACAGACACAGCACAACACAGACACAACATAGACACAGCACAGGCACAGCACACCACAGACACAGACACAACATAGACACAGCACAGGCACAGCACACCACAGACACAACATAGACACAGCACAGGCACAACACACCACAGACACAGCACAACATAGACACAGCACAGGCACAGCACACCACAGACACAGCACAACACAGACACAACATAGACACAGCACAGGCACAACACACCACAGACACAGCACAACACAGACACAACATAGACACAGCACAGGCACAACACACCACAGACACAGCACAACACAGACACAACAGACACAGCGCAGGCACAACACACCACAGACACAGACACAACATAGACACAGCACAGGCACAACACACCACAGACACAACACAGACACAGCACAACACAGACACAACATAGACACAGCACAGGCACAGCACACCACAGACACAGACACAACATAGACACAGCACAGGCACAACACACCACAGACACAACACAGACACAGCACAACATAGACACGCCGCAAACACAGCACAACACAGACACAACATAGACACAACACAGCATAGACACAACACAGACACAGCACAACACAGACACAACATAGACACAACACAGACACAGCACAACACAGACACAACATAGACACAGCACAGACACAACATAAACACAGCTTAGACACAACACAGACACAACACACCACAGACACAGCACAACACAGACACAACATAGACACAACACAGGCACAACACACCACAGCACAGGCACAGCACAACACAACACAGACACACCACAGATGCAACACAGACACAGCACAACATAGACACGAACAGCACAGACACAACTGTGTATTGGCACATTCCGACACAACACAGCTTAGACACAATACAGACACAACATAGACACATCACAGACACAACAAAGCTTAGACACAACAATACAGGCACAACACACCACAGACACAGCACAACACAACACAGACACAACAGACACAGTGCAGGCACAACACACCACAGCCACAGCACAACACAGACACAACATAGACACAGCACAGGCACAACACACCACAGACACAGCACAACACAGACACAACATAGACACAGCACAGGCACAACACACCACAGACACAACACAACACAGACACACCACAGATGCAACACAGACACACCACAGATGCAACACAAACACAGCACAACATAGACACGCCACACATAGACACAGCATAGACACAACTTAGACACAGCACAGACACAACATAGACACAGCACAGACACAACATAGACACAGCACAACATAGACACAGCACAGACACAACATAGACACAGCAAGACACACAGCACAAACACAGACGCATCACACCACAGACACAACACACCACACAACCCAGACACAACACATACACACCACAAACACACCACAAACACAACCCAGACACAACACATACACACTACAAACACACCACATACACACCACAAACACAACCCAGACACAACACATACACACTACAAACACAACCCAGACGCAACACACCACAGACACAGCACAATATAGACAGGCACACCATAGAAAAACATAGACAGACACAACATAGACACACCACAGACACAACATAGACACACCACAGACACAACATAGACACAGCACAACACAGACACAACATAGACACAGCACAACACAGACACAACATAGACACAGCACAGACACAACACAGCACAACATAGACCGACACACCACAGACACAACATAGACACACCACAGACACAAGATAGACACAGCACAACATAGACACACCACAGACACAGCACAACATACACAGACACAACATAGACACAGCATAGACACACCACTGGCACAACATAGACACAACACAACATAGACACACCACTGACACAACATAGACACAGCACAACATAGACACAGCACAGACACAACACAGACACAACATAGACACAGCACAACATAGACACAGCACAGACACAAAATAGACACAGAAAGACACACAGCACAAACACAGACGCATCACACCACAGACACAACACACCACACAACACATACACACCACAAACACAATCCAGATACAACAAAACCCAGACACAACACATACACACCACAAACACAACCCAGACACAACACATACACACTACAAACACAACACAGACGCAACACACCACACCACAAACAACAAAATTAATTAGGGGAGGAGGACAAAGTAATGGTATTTAAGAATGTAAGGAGACGAACTGAAGCAGGTTTCAAACAGGTCGCTGCCTGACCAAGGTCATGTTGTAATGTCATGTAAGCTGGGTTAGATTTAGACTATGCATGGAAATCATCATAGTTTTTATGTATTTTGTTGTTGACAGATGTTCAAATGGTGTGTGTTTGTTTAACCTGCACAGAAGCATCAGACAATACTGAGGCAAGGACATGATCCCCTTCTCTCCATTAAGAGATGCTCTGTGTGCTGCAACATGTATCACTGTAACTACTGTACAATGCTGCATAAACATCTACACGAGGCACAAAATCATGTTGCCAATCACGTTCGAAATGCTGTTCTACAGGAAGGTATGTGTGAATTAATTTAAATGTCTTTTATACATTTCAATAATACTGTGTGTAAGTTTTTCAAAGCTTCTGTTTTTCACTTTTTTGGCCTCGGTCATACAAATGATTAATATTCCCTAGCCCAACAGTTATAAACTCATTATCTAAAGAATATTTATTTTATTCTTTGATGTTGCTTTTTCCCTTCTCTCTTTTATCGCAATCTCTGTCTTTTTTATCATTGTTAAAGACACTTTATCCCAAAACCTCTACAGGATTGCTGCATTGAACTGTATGAAACACTTTATAAATGATTAATGACTATTGAACTTATTCTTTCTACATTTTAGGATTTGTCATCATCAAGTGTGGTCTAGGCTGCAGACAGACACCACACTTTCACTGCTGCTACTGCACATCAACAATAATCAGAAGGGATGCTCTGATTAAACATTTAACAGCTTGTAAAAATACATCATACAAATGGCCTCCACCAGCAGCAGCACCACCTCCATCCACAGCAGAAGCACCTCTATCCACAGCAGAAGTACCTCCATCAGAAGTACCTCCATCCACTGCAGAAGTACCTCCATCCACAGCAGAAGAACTTCCATCCCCAACAGAAGGACCTCCGTCCACAGCAGAAGGACCTTCATCCCCAACAGAAGGACCTTCGTCCCCAACAGAAGAACCTTCATCCACAGCAGAAGTTCCTCCATCCCCAACAGAAGGACCTCCGTCCCCAACAGAAGAACCTTCATCCACAGCAGAAGAACCTCTACCCCCAGAAGAAGGACCTCCTTCCACAGAGGAAGGAACTCTGTCCACAGCAGAAGTATCTCCACCCCCAGCAGAAGGACCTCCGTCCACAGCAGAAGGACCTCCATCCCCAGCAGAAGGACCTCCATCCACAGTAGAAAGACTTTCGTTCCCAGCAGAAGTACCTCCATCCCCAGCAGAAGGACCTCCGTCCACAGCAGGACCTCCATCCACAGCAGAAAGACTTTTGTTCCCAGCAGAAGTACCTCCATCCCCAGCAGAAGGACCTCCATCCACAGCAGAAAGACTTTCGTTCCCAGCAGAAGTACCTCCATCCCCAGCAGAAGGACCTCCTACCCCAGCAGAAGGACCTCCATCCATAGCAGAAGGATTTTCATTCCCAGCAGAAGTACCTCCATCCCCATTAGAAGGACTTCCATCCCCAGCAAAAGGACCTTCATCATCAAAAGTAAGATTACGTGTTTGGCAGCAAGTCAGACTGCCTTGCACACATTGCGACATTGAAATATATTTTTTAAAAAGTGGGGTTAATGTGTGTTTTATCAGTCGTCATAGTTTATATACATGTATGTTTGTTGACAGATGTTAAAATGGTGTGTGTTTGTTTAACCTGCACAGAAGCATCGGACAGTACTGAGGCGAGGACACGATCCCCTTCTCTCCATTAAGAGATGCTCTGTGTGCTGCAACATGTATCACTGTAACTACTGTACAATGCTGCATAAACATCTACACGAGGCACAAAATCATGTTACAAATCACGTTCGAAATGCTGTTCAACAGGAAGGTATGTGTGAATTAATTTAAATGTCTTTACACAGTTCAATTATACTGTGTGTAAGTTTTTCAACCCTTCTGTTTTTCACATGTTTTGCCCTTGGTCATTTCCCCCTCGAATTTGAAAGTAAAACATATCATTAGTGGTGCTTGCAAAGCATGCGGGACATCATTTGTACAGCCATGCCCTAACATCCATCAAACTATTTTGTTCTGCTTTTATTTACTTCTCTTTTAGGATTTGTCATCATCAAGTGTGGTCTAGGCTGCAGACAGACACCACACTTTCACTGCTGCTACTGCACATCAACAATAATCAGAAGGGATGCTCTGATTAAACATTTAACAGCTTGTAAAAATACATCATACAAACGGCCTCCACCAGCAGCACCACCACCTCCATCCACAGCAGAAGCACCTCTATCCACAGCAGAAGCACCTCTATCCACAGCAGAAGCACCTCTATCCACAGCAGAAGCACCTCTATCCACAGCAGAAGCACCTTCATCCACAGCAGAAGTACCTCCATCCCCATTAAAAGTACCTCCATCCTCAGCCAAAGGACCTTCATTCCCAGCAGCTCCATCGCCAGCAGTAAGATTACGTGTCCGGCAGCAAGTCAGGGTGGCTTGCACACACTGCGGCATTCAAATAAATAAAAAGAACATGCTGGTTCACATAAAGAGAAAACACAGTCACAACACTTTGCTGGGAAGTTTCGACTTCCAATAATATTGAGGATGACGTTGATTATGTAAATATGTTTCGCTGTTTTATGTTTTGTAAAATGTCTTGTTTTTAACACATTCAAATATCATAAAAAACAATGTTATTGTAACTTGATATACTAAAATTTTGTATTTTATTGATATCTTCTCCTTATAACATTTCCCTAGATTTAAGATTGATTGTGTTAGCTGCACATTTTGCTGATCAAGATTATATATAAAATATATATTCAGCAACATTTAGTGTGGCATGTTACATTAATTAACCAGATATGATTCAGATGAATTCACAAATAGCCTTGAAAACAAGGCAGGAGTTTGTCACATGTTGAAAAATCGTGAAAAATATTACAGAAAGGTAAGGCAATATTAGCTATGCCAGCATCTAAAATTCTCTTTTTTGCGACAATAAACATGTTTTTTTATTTTTATGATTTATGAACAAATCAGATAATACAGATATAACCAAAGGTTTCTTGAACACTTAATGTCAGACCAAAATGTATTCAGACACCTTCAAACATTTCTCATATTATCACAGTTTATTAGTTTAGAAAATGGTAATAAAATATGACAAGAACTTAAGAGTTAAACTGTCAGAACAAACTCATCTTGATAATGTCAGTTAATGTAACTTTGATAGAAATCTGTATAATGGATTACAATCAGCTGTTCAATTGAAGTATTAGATAGTACCAATTTAGGTCAACCAATGACCAAGCAATGCTTCATTTTGTTCAGTATGTTGTGTAAAAGGTCACATTAGCAATTAAAGAAAAAACAAAACAAAACACTGAAGTAAAACATGGCCAGGTCAAAGTGTCTGAATCATTTTGGTCCTACATTTTTATCAATTTTATTGGTAGTCACTGTTTGAAGAATTTTTGGGTATGTCACAGTTACTTTATTTCGCTATCCTCACTTACATAGATGAACTATAGTGTCCTGAACCCACTAGTAAACAATTATATCTGGTGTCTGAATAATTTTTGGTTTGACTGTAAATACAGCAGCAATGAATCACAGCATTAAAAAAAGAAAATAAATTGGAAGACATTGAAAAAATAAATAGTAGGTAAATATATAAATACAGGAGGCTAATACAAAATTCAATGTACAATTAATTGTTCGTCTTTCAATTTTTTGACACTTTTTTGTTGTTAATTGTTTTTAGTGTCATAATGAAGAAGTTAAATTATTTAATTTCGGTATTGTTAAAGAAAATGTACATTTATGAATAAAATATTTTGCCAATAAAATTACATTTCCTATATTCTGTTTTATGATTAGGCTACAATGAAAGAAGAAATAACATTATGTCACACAATGTTAAACCAGAGTCCAATTTAGATTTTAGGGAAGGAATTTTTAAAGGTCAGACCAAAATTCTTTGACAAGGGGACATTTTAAGAAAACATTATCAAACAATAAACATGTTTTAGTGTTCGCACTGATAAAGGGCTTGCAATAATGCTAACAGCCGGTGAGTGGCGCTTCACTAGGTTCACAGAAGTGGAGTTGGGCGTCAAGCCCCGCCCATTTGGCTCTGCGTGGTACTCGTTAGTTTTCTCAGCGCTGTAATACGATGGACCAATCACAGGCAATTATGATTATTGGGGAAAAAAATATTGTTATTATTATTGTTATATAGAGGGTTCTGTGGGGATTTCAATATAATAATAATTTGAAATTTTATATTTAAAATATTATAAATTTCTCCGATACCCAAAACAAACGTCCTGAGATTTGAATGTCGTTGAGCTTGTTGAGTCTCGAGGCGCCCTGCTCCCTCAAAATGTTTAACCTCATAGCCGTAGGTAATAATGTCATCATTTGTCACTACAAGCCATTGTACACTATCTAGTTGAGTTTCTGTAGTCAGTCGGATGTGTTTTGAGTTGACTAGAAACTGTTCCAGTTGTTTTCTTGACCGCCGAGCGGCGCCACAAACGCGATTGTAAATCTCACACTAAAACTGCGCGACTCTCATTGTTCGGTCGTCACGTCATGGAAAGAGTTACTGCGTTTCTGCTCAAAGTAAAGAAATACTTTATGAAAAACTCTTCTCGGGCCTGTTGAATCTCATCTCGAAGGAAACACTGGGAATATACGGCGCGTTGAACTGGATCTGTGGATTATACAGATGCTTTAGATGAAGTTTTTGTTCTTTTGTTGGCGGAATGCAAAGGATGCGTTTATTTCCCATCTCTGCCCGGGACGTAATGTTGATATAATGTTTTCATCTGGAATTTAGATGCAAAACATGTTTGTTTGTTAATATTTTTTACAGCATGCAAGACGGCTAAAACTTTTTGTTATGATGAGGCACTGAACTGAAGGTGTTAGCCGGTGTCTCAGCTCTTCTGGACGGGATTTGTGGATTTATGGGTTTATTTTTCTGCGGCTGAAGATTTTGGCTTTGTGGAATAATGAAACGACATAAATTAAGGGAAGTTGGAGAATAACAACCTGACAGGGAGTTCCAACATGTAACTCGTAATTCCTGTTGTCTTCATTGTGGTCAGTAACTTTAAAAAATAGATTTTTATCTTGAAGAATATTGTTTACCCAAAAGCCTCAAAAGTGCTATGAATACATTAAGTAATACTGCTGTACTATATACCCAGTTAACTTTTAATTTATCTAAGCCATTTTTTCTTAGATTTGCAGTCTGATATGAGGTAAGGGAACTTATTTTGTGAACTTCCCATTTGCTTGCAAAAGTTACAAAAATGTCCCTAAGAGCCAAAGCCCTTTACACTTTCCAAAGTGAGAACAAGGAGGAGATCAGCATCCAGGAGAACGAAGAGCTGGTTATTTTCGACGAGAACTCTGTGGACGGCTGGCTACAAGGTGAGAACAGCCGAGGAGAGCGAGGCTTGTTTCCTGCCTCCTACATCCAGATCATACGGCGCCGATCCGGTTCCAACCTGACGGATCAATCCCTCAGTTCACCTGGAAGCTCTCCTGGTAAGGATTTGCCGTACATCCACTCGCCTTCCACGACTCTGCCGAGTGACGACGATGATGACTGGGACGACTGGGATGAAACCTCGACGGTGGTTGAGGATGAAGACCCTCGGAGAGGGGTGGGTGCCAATGGACATTCCCAAAGTCCGTATTCCAACCCCAACGTCCACTACCGGGCCAAGCCATACATGGAGCGTCAGGACAGCATGTCGAGCAACAGGAAGGGCAGCATGGTGGGCAGAAACTTGAACCGATTCTCCAGCTTCGTGCGCTCAGGTGTGGAGGCCTTCGTACTTGGCGACGTTCCCATGATGGCCAAGATCGCCGAGTCGTACTCCATCGAAATGGGCCCCCGGGGGCCACAGTGGAAGGAGAGCCCTCAACCCTTCTCCTGTTCCATCGAAGACCCCACCAAACAGACAAAGTTCAAAGGCATTAAGACGTACATCTCATACCGTGTGACCCCCAGTCACACAGCAAGGCCGGTTTACCGCCGCTACAAGCACTTTGACTGGCTGTACAACAGACTACTGCACAAATTCACGGTGATTTCCGTGCCGCACCTCCCAGAGAAACAGGCCACGGGACGGTTCGAGGAAGACTTCATCGATAAGAGGAAGAGGAGGCTCGTTTTATGGATGGACCACATGACTAGCCACCCCGTGCTGTCTCAGTACGAAGGTTTCGAACACTTCCTCATGTGCGGAGACGACAAACAGTGGAAACTCGGGAAGAGGCGCGCAGAGAAGGACGAGATGGTCGGGGCTCATTTCATGCTCACCTTCCAGATTCCCAACGAGCACCAGGACCTTCAGGACGTGGAGGAGCGTGTTGACACCTTCAAGGCGTTCGCCAAAAAGATGGACGACAGCGTGATGCAGTTAACGCACGTCGCTTCGGAACTAGTCCGCAAACACCTGGGAGGATTCCGGAAGGAGTTCCAGAGGCTGGGGAACGCCTTCCAGTCCATCAGCCAGTCGTTCCTGCTGGACCCTCCTTACAGCTCGGACGCCCTGAGCAACGCTATCTCGCACACAGGCCGCACCTACGAGAACATCGGGGAGATGTTCGCCGAGCAGCCCAAATTCGACCTGTTTCAGATGCTGGATAAACTGTCGCTGTATCAGGGCCTGCTGTCCAACTTTCCAGACATCATCCACCTGCAGAAAGGTAACGTGAGCTCCAACAAACCTCACTTAGTTCACCCACAAATTACTCTCTTTCAGAGTTTCTTTCTTCTGTGGAACGCAAAAGAAGATAAGTTCTCATTTTTGTTTTTGGCCATAAAACCTTAACTTAAATAAAAAAAAAACTTAAACTTATTTTATTTCAGCTAGTAGCCAATACATATTTCTCATTTTCGTTTTACTAACTGAGATAAAAAAACATTAATAATAAAAAAAGAAAAGACAAACAACTGGGTTAGTTCACCCAAAAATGAAAATTAGCCCATGGTTTACTCACCCTCAAGTCATCCTAGGTGTGTATGACATTCTTCTTTCAGACAAATAAAATGTCCTGGCTCTTCCAAACTTTATAATGCAAGTGAATGGCAGCCTAAAATTTGAAGCATCCATCCATTATAAAAGTGCTCCACACGGCTCTGGGGGTTAATAAAAGCCTTCTGAAGAGAATCGATGCGTTTGTGAAAGAAGAGAAATATAATATCTAGCTTCCAGCGGAACGCCTTCCATATTCAACTTATGAAAAAAGCATAACTGGCGCGACGATGACGTTGGCCGTAGCGAAAGCATTTTGAACTGCGAGAGGTGCTACAGTTTCTTCATAAGCTGAATACGGAAGGTGGTCCGCCGGAAGCTAGATATTTAACTTTATAACGTGTTAAATATGGATATTTGTCTTTCAAGAGCCGTGTGGAGCACTTTTATAATGGATGGACGCACTTTTTTGGGCTTCAAATTTTGGGCTGCCATTATAAAGCTTGTAAGAGCCAGGACATTTTTAAAATAACTCAAACTGTGTTAGTCTGAAAGAAGAATGTAATATACACCTAGGATGGCTTGAGGGTGAGTAAATCATGGGATCATTTTCATTTTTGGGTGAACTATCCCTTTAAGCTATACTAGGTGTGTATTAATATTTTCTATCAACCAAACACAATTGGAGTTATATTAAAAAATATCCTCTTCCAAGCTTTATAATGGGAGTGAATGGTACCTTAGTTTTTGAAGCCAAAAAAGTGTGTCCATCTATTATAAAAGTATCCATACGCCTGAAGTGAAGCGATGGGGTTTTGTGAGAAAAATATCCATAATTATAACTTTATAAACTGTAATTATTACTAGCTTCCAGATATTTTTTTTTAATGATGGATGCACCTTTTTGGGCTAATGATACCATTCACTCCCATTATAAAGCTTGGAAGAGCCGGAATATTTTTTAATAACTCCAATTGTGTTTGGTTGAAAGAAGAAATTCATATACACCTAGGATGCCTTGAGGGCGAGCAAATCATGGGATGATTTTCCTTTGTTAGTGAACTAAACCAAAATGAAAACGGAAAATATAAATAACTGGCGCATATTGTTTTGTATCCCATTGACATGGACAAGAACAGCTGAAACGTTCTTCAAAATATCTTCTTTTGTGTTCCAATGACATGAGGGTGAGCAATTTATGATACGATTTTCACTTTTTGGTTGAATTATTGCTTTAAGTAGACAGATGTCAGAGTTGTTATTTAAGATATTTGCTGATAAATAGGTTAAACACTTGTATTTTACACACGGGCGTAAAAATTCAGCATTCATAGTTCATTATACCACCTAAAATAGTTTCTACACCTCGTAGTTTAGATGGTGTGTTTGTTTCTGAACCTACTGACTTGCTCAAATGTGGGACACACAGCTGGACTGACCCAGTGACATCATGCCTGTAGGCAGCCAATCACACGTGTTGTTATTTATGAGAAGGGGTTAGTGGGCCTCGCATTGTGGACTGGAGTGAATTTGGTTGTAGATGATGTCAGGTCCCAAAGGTGATTTGCAGAGACATTTTAAAGCTGAAAAGCGATGCGTCTGACATTTACAGGCAGTTAAGGAGATTCTGGCCCTGCTCCTGACGGGAAGCATCCTCTTCATTCTCGGTCTTGATCACAGGAAGTGAGGGAAATAGTGTGATTACAGTCAGTGCACTCAAGTCCAAGACATTAAAGCTCCGTTAGTTTGTGGCTCAGACAAGCTTCCACTTTCATTATGATCCTTTTGAGGAATGTCATAGTGATGTTAAGAATTTCTCCCTCATGAGAGAGAGACTTAACATATGCTGACATCCTGACACAGCAAACGCCAGTATTTACACCACACGATCTAGTCATATTTAGCAAGTGTGAAGGCAAAAAAATCATAATAATACTAAAACCATAAATAATAGAAGTAAATAAATAGTAGTCATAATAAAGAATGAGTGTATTAATCATCAAGCCTGCATTTATTTGATCAAAAATACAGAAAACAAACAGTAATATTGTGAAATATTATTACAATTTAAAATAACGGGTTTCTGTTTTAATATACTTTAAAATATAATTTATTCCTGTGATCAAAGCTGAATTTTCAGCATCGTTACAGGTTGATTTACAGGCAGAAAGGGTTTTTAGAGACGGGTCTGACTTCTCACGACACCTGATTCAGTGATATCTATCATTTCATGTGTGGTATTAACTAATCAAAGTGAGGATTTAATGTCGCTAAACGGGTTACTGCTGCACTGATGTGTTCATTGTGGTGAGATCAGTGGATTGTGGAGGAGAACAGAAATGTGTATCATTCTTTATTACTGAGTTTGCTGAAGGTGTGGTCACATGACGAGGCACATGATGCCAGAAGCAAATTTACGGTTAATGATTTAGAATCAATGGGATATAGATTAATTCCCATAATGTAGGAGTGATTTCAGAGAGAGTCCTTTAAAATCATTATTGTGCCGTTTAGGTTAAAGTAGCACTATTCTCCAGAATTAGTTAGTGCTAATCAAGGAACCACCCTAAGCAAACAACTGACGTGTGAGTGTGTTGAAAGGAGGCCAGTATGATTGCTCCAGTTTCACGTCCACACCCTATATAACGGTCGTAACATGATTACCGTTCATGTTCAGACACAATGGATCTTAGCGTACAATGAATAATGGTGTTTTTAAATAATCAAGTTGCTAATAGCAACTAATGGACACGGAGCACGCCTCCCACAGTAGAAGTCGATTAGAGTTTGGTATATTGAGCTGCTGATGTTAGACACGGGCAGATTTACAGCCAGTATCTCCATTGTTGAATCAACATTGATATTTGTCTGAAGTTCAATATTGAATTGGCTCATTAATTCCTTGAATCAATGTTGTTTTAGTATCACTGACATATCGTTTTTATGAATATTTTAGTTGTATTTTGTTTTTTATACCATATATACACTCACACCGATCAGGCATAACATTATGACCTTCCTAATATTGTGTTGGTCCTCCTTTTGCTGCCAAAACAGCCCTGACCCGTCGAGGCATGGACTCCACTAGACCCCTGAAGGTGTGCTGTGGTGTCTGGCACCAAGATGTTAGCAGCAGATCCTTTAAGTCCTGTAAGTTGCGAGGTGGGGCCTCCATGGATCGGACTTGTTTGTTCAGCACATCCCACAGATGCTCGATTGGATTGAGATCTGGGGAATTTGGAGGCCAAGTCAACACCTCAAACTCGTTCTCCTCACACCATTCCTGAACCATTTGTGCTTTGTGTCAGGAGCATTATCTGCTGAAAAAGCCACAGCCACCAGGGAATACCGTTTCTATGAAAGGGTGTACAAGGTCTGCAACAATGCTAAGGTAGGTGGGACCGTCAAAGTTACATCCACATGGATGGCAGGACCCAAGGTTTCCCAGACAGAACATTGCCTAAAGCATCACACTGCCTCCACCGGCTTGCCTTCTTCCCATAGTGCACCTGGTGCCATGTGTTCCCCTGGTAAGCCACGCACACGCACCCGGCCATCCACGTGATGTAAAAGAAAACGTTATTCATCAGACCAGGCCACCTTCTTCCATTGCTCACATGTCACTGTTGGCGCTTTTGGCAGTGGACAGGGGTCAGCATGGGCACCCTGACTGGTCTGCGGTTATGCCGCCCCATACACAACAAACTGAGATGCTCTGTGTATTCTGACACCTTTCTATCAGAACCAGCATTAACTTCTTGAGCAATTTGAGCTCCAGTAGCTCGTCTGTTTGATCGCACCACACGGGCCAGCCTTCGCTCCCCACGTGCATCAATGAGCCTTGGCCGCCCACGACCCTGTCGCCGGTTCACCACTGTTATCTGGGAAGATAAACTGTTTAAGAGACTGTTTGTTTTAAACGTCTTCTTAAAATGTCTTAAAACGGCTTTAAACAGCACAGATATACACTGAAAAAAATGGAAACCTAAAATGATAATATCAAGGCTTATTTATATTATTTATATTCATTATGTCAGCAGAATTTTATTTTTTTATTTTAGGGGCGAGAACACTTAAAACAAGGTGCACAATATGACCAATAACATTTATTAAAGGAAGCAAACTATATTTTAATACAATTTGAGTTTAATATTTTTAACTGATAAAATTGTGTTAATGTCTGATCTCCCTGCTGTAGGTAAAAAGCATCTGCAGGGGCCTGTCCTGCAGTTAGGGGACAGTAAAATGTCTGTTTTGACGCTGCGATGTCTTAAATTTGAGCATCTGTCTCTCTTGTGAGCCGCACGAGAGCACAGGGAGAGATCAAAGAGAACCAATGAACTGAGGAGAAACAACACATGACCCAGGGAAATAATAACAGCTCTCTCTGAGCGCGCTCCGTACACGTCCCTGCCAAAGAGCCGTAATCAGATCCGCCGTGGGACAACAGGACACTTGACCTGACGTCCAGAAGTCGGCTTGAACTCGACCGACTCCCCGAATTAAAGGCTATGGAAATATTTAGGTCTTCCAAAAGCAGTGGGATATGAATTTGGATTTTAATCCATAACATCTCCCACCTTAGCAAAAAGGGAGAGAATGAAAAATACGAGTAAAAACAAAAGGCATTCCAGGCCTCAAGCTCTGTGTGTACAGTAGTCATGAACTCTTTGGCTTGTATGGGTGTTGGTCTGATTTTATTGCCAGTAATACACACTCACACACACACACACACTTCATTTTTGTTGCTTTTAGGATTGAAATAAAGAGGAATAACATGTCAGGGCAAGACTTTGAATTCCTCTCCATCTCTGAACTGCTCTTGGCTAACTTGCAGAAACTGAGCCAGTTTTGTATTTCATACATGTGTCTTAAATAATCAGGAAGTGTAAGCGTGTGTGGATGAACAGGAGAGACATGATGATCGCTCTACACCTGTCCTGTAATCGTAGAGCAGCTGAGAACAGAGCTAACTTAGATTTTACGCACACTGTTATATTTTAGCCACACTTAAAGGCCCAATATGTAAGATTTTTGGATTAAAATATCAAAACAACACTAGAACAGTGTTATATATTTTGTTGTGTACTTTAATGATCCAAAATGTTTCCAAGAATGTTTAAATCCAGAGAAATAAGCAATTTTAACCACTGTTACGGACCGTGTCCGTGCGTCGCCTATCAATGACATCATACCCGCGTTACCTTCGGTTTTCCGGTTTTATTTTGTAGAAACCATGGAAACACCAAAGACGATTTAATATATTATGTGTTTATTTGACAGGTGAGCAACTGTTTGCATCATTCATCGACAGAAAACAAATCTTTGTTATATAGCTCAACACAGTTAGTCTTGTTGTTTAAATCTCGTTTTCTTGATTTACCGTGAGTACCATACTTTACCATGCCTAATATCGATCTCTTACTGCAGTGTCCAACAAGTGTCTCATAGTAGCCGCCAAGTGAACGCACAAAGAAGCATAACATAACTTTCAACACTCAAATATATCTCATATGATAACGTGAAATTCACTTCATAACAGACGCAAATTTGCGTCATGGAAGGCAGCTCCAGTTGTGAAATGGCTGACATGAGCCACGTTTCCATCACAGGAACTTTCCCCAGGAACTAGGAACTTTGGGGTGGTACTCGGTAGGGGTGGGAATCTTAAGGCACTTAACGATTCGATTCGATTCCGATTTTGGGAGTAACGATCCGATTCCCAAAATGATTCTTAACATACATTTTTGGTAACTAATTATCCTGCTGTACAAATACATGAACTTTACATTTTAACCAAAATTGGAGGTAATATGTGTTTTGTTTTTAGTTAGAATATCTGTTTGAATGTATTGCCATATTAAAAATGATTATGAAGATTTCTTTTAATACTTTTATTTTATTAACAAAGTTATATTCAAGATTAACAAGCTCTGAATGAAACATGGTAAGCCATATATACAATTGCAAAGAACAATCATTAAGAATGAAAAATTGTCACACTAGTTTCTTTAGAACATTTGAACAAAAAATGTCTTTAAAAGCAAAAAAAAAAAAGTTTACTTTGGTTAGAGCCACAAAAAAAATATTTAAAGTCCCTGTAAAGTCAAAACTAAACATGTGTTCTGAGTTTCTCACACCACAGATAAATGTGTTATTAACCACCCAGCCAAATTTGAATCATAAAAAAATCCGGGAAGTACATAAAATAGCTTATCTAAAACCTGAAAAAATGAGCAGCATTCTCTGCTCTCAAACGCTGGGGGTGTGTCCGCTGTCGGCGCCGAAACCACGCCCACTCGCGGGAAAGCGGCAGTAGTACACAAGACAACACTCACTGATCACGAGCGTCTATGATCACGACGCACCCGATGTCGGTGGGACGGGAGGATGACGGCCTGGGCGGGGGATAGTCAGTTCTGCAGCGGATTATCAGTGAATCCCAGTTGTCTCCGGTGAAAGTTTGTAAAACGATCCGGTGTAAAGTCACTGCAGAGGTAGGTGTCGGTGATGATCCTCAGCTCTCCATCAACGCTGATGTTCACAAAATTAATCCACCTCTTCATCGTTTTTGTTTTGTAAGCTGTTATGCAAGTTGTTGACTATAGTAACTAACAGTACTAACAGTAACTCGCGATCAAACTGATGCGAATGTGCTCTAGTTATGATCGTGTTAGGGGAGGAGTCAGGCTCGGTGGCTCCAGTGCGTCATCGAGCCACCGTTTTAGCCCCGCCCAGAAAATCCTGAACACAGCAACGGTGAAAAACTGTTTAACGGTCTAACTTCTGAATTCAGTACTTCATAGTTCACAGTCTTTGTAATGTGTTTCAGCAATACATTTCTAACATTTATAATGTGTTTAGAAACAAATCTCAGAATTGCCTTTACAGGGACTTTAAAACAGGCTAATGCAGAAGAAAAACAACTTTTGCGCTCTCTGAGAAGCCAAATTCAGTGTGTGCGCATAACATCTCACATGAGAAAACTTGCCGAGCTGCAACAGTCATGTTAGAGACATTTAACGAATCACTCGCCAAAACGAAGTTTTTGTTCAGAATTTTCCATTCGTTTGAAACATTGTGCAGTAATTCAGCAATATTCGATAAGTCATTCCAAAAATTATGCCACGGATGTTGGTAGGTTTATGTCCCCACCGCATCGGAGACATAAGCCGCGTTTCCACCGCAGGAACTTTCCCCAGGAACTAGGAACTTTGGGGTGGTACTCGGTGTGTTTCGACCGCAGGAACCAGGGTCTAAATGAAGTTCCGGGTAAATATTTCCCCCTCCGAGTGGCCCTGCTCCCGAGGGGGTACTTTTGGGGGTGGGACTTGGGCACTGAGCATGCTGATTGGTTGAGCTCACGCAGCATTTTATTTCAACCGGCATTTTTAAAAGTCTTTTGCGAGGATCGTTCAGCGTTCAGTAAATATCAGTCCTGCTCTTTCTGTCCGATGGCGCGCGCTCGTCTCAGCCATTGCACGGTCAATGTCCGTAATAGCTGATAATAACATACGTTGTCTTATTTTAAATCTAGCTTTAAGAGCTTTCAGAATACGCTTTAGTATCAGTGCTCGTCTCTTTTCCGCCATTTTGTTAATGACCTCTTTAGTAAACCAATACATAACTAGCAAAAGCAGCGCTGCTTGCATCTCCTCCATACTTGTTATTGTTTCAGACAGTGTCACGCAAAAATGATTACTGTCCATTGCTTCGTGCGCAGTCCTATATCACCGGACTAATTTGCCTAATCTTCACGGTACTTTAGACCACAGTGGAAACGCAGACAGTAGCAGGTCTGGGGGGAAAAAAGTTCCTGGTACAAATTGTTCCGGGTAATTTTGTTGGAAACGGGGCTATGGATTGTTTTAAAATACAGCGAATAAGCTCAATTTGCCGGCTTTAGCTAGCTTGTAGTCTCTCTCTCCAGAGTATCCCCCCTTGATAGAGATAGTCTAGAACTAGACTGTATTGTATTATAGATTGTGTTGATGCCTAATAAGAGTTTATTAATTCAAAGTGAGGAGATGGTGTGGTGGAGGGATGCTAAAAAACTGTCAACGAAAGGAAGGTAAATCTGCACTATATACACCTCTTGTCGTTGATTAAAATGATTAATTTAAAATGCTCCACTCGTGTTTAAATAGGTTTGATTATCTGACGTGCTCCATTTGTTTAATTAGGTTTAATTATCTGAACGTGCTCCTCCAGAAATTTGTTAATAAAACATCACTTTGCGCGAATCACGTCATTCGCACCATGTCACCCGCGCAAATCACGTCTTTGCATTGACGCTCTTAACGCTTCATTCGCGTCTGGTGTGAACCCACCATTAGCAATCGCTCCAGCGGCCTCGTTCCGCTCTACCAACTTTCAGCCCCACCCTGCTTCACACTACAGTAACGTTAATAAATCTATAATACATTAGCTCATCCATGAATATGATTTCTGCCTGAGTCCCGTCGGATTCTTTTACACCGGCTCTAGAGGTGAAGACAACAACTCTCATGATTCTGCGAAATCAAGGATTCCTCAAGCTATGCCTTTGTTTTCAATGAGCGACCTCTAGTGGTGAAAATTACATATTGTCCCTTTAAGGATTTTAAGGGTTAGTTCTGTCATTAATTACGTTCCAACCCAACCTTCGTTCATCTTCAGACTTTGACAGCGCAAGAGTCTGACACGGGCTAGAATAAATTGTTGAATAAAATTGTTAGACATTATTTTGTTTGTTTTTTTGCACACAAAAAGTATTCTCGTCACTTCATAAAATGAAGGCTGAACCACTGGAGTCACATGGACTATTTTAACGATTTTTTTACTACCTTTCTGGACCTTGAAAGTGTTAATTGCTGTCTATGGAGGGGTCAAGGTCTTACAGGTTTGGAACGACATAAGGGTGAGTAATTAATGACAGAAATTACATTTTTGGGTGAACTAACACTTTTCACCCAAAAATGAAAACTCTGTTATCATTTACTCACCCTCAAGTTGACGACACAAAAGTAGATCTTTTGAAGAATGTGGGTAACCAAACTTCCATAGTATGGGAACTTCCATAGTATGGGAAAACATGAAAAAATTTAATTAATGCCATTTCATTAGATATCAATATATCAAACTAAGTGGCATTCACAAACAATCAATTTTTTGAGAACCAATTTCACTTTTCTGACCAAAAGTGCTCCAAATGTGATTTTAAGGCCTCACTTTTGTGATGATGCTAATGCTAAGTAGCTTGTTTTTGGCATTTAATGTTTGAGTTTTGCAGACAAATGCATCTTTGAGTGTATTTATTCCCCTTAATGTAAATTAACCATAGTTTAATTATAGTAAGTGTAGTAACCATGGTTTATTTAGCGGCTTGATTAACATTTGTAAAACTATAGTTTTACTACAAATACCACAGTTAAACTATGGTTAGTGTAGCAAAACCGTGGTTAATTTTGTGGTTACCATGGTTTAATTACGAATAAACATGTTTTTTTGTTTTTTTTTGTAGGAAAACCATGGTTAATGCTTATTTATTTCATAATCAGGTCAGTTTTTGATCAGTAAAAAGTGATCAAGTATACTGCATGTATGAAGTTCACTCAGGCATCCTAGCAGAGTGTCCAAATCTTAATTTTGATAGGCAAACATTTCTATTAACCGTATATACTTCTTTTTTGCTTGAAAAGCATGCTTGTGCAATCTTTTTGGCCCACCGTTATGGTTTGTTTCTCCTCTTCTGGTGTCTGAGAATTTGCTCTGGGATAAATTGAGCTGTGACTGTTTTTCCAGTCTGAAATTCCGCCGTGTTTCCGCGGCGGTGCTGTTAGACACATTAAATGCAGCTCTGAGGCTTCAGGTCAGTTATTCTTTGTGCTGCTAACATTCATTTTACCTCAAAGACTGAAAGAAAGCTCAGAGCATACACTGATCCTATTTCTGACTGCAATTAGCAATTAGCCTCATGCTAGCCTATGTGGATTATTATGTTTAGTTTGTGGCGTCATATTGAGGTTTTTCTAATTTAAGAAAATATAACAAGTTATGTTTTATATCAAGAGAATGAAGAGCTACAACTATTTGTTATGTTTACTTGGGAGGGAACGTTAGCTTTGAAAGCTAATTGGTTAGCTGGCCTGGAAGCACTCCAGAAATGTTTACTTCAAAATTTTGCTTCATTTACATAAAATTAAATGTGATTACCGTATTTCCTCAAATAAAAGCCTGTAGTCAATTAAACGCCAGGCCTCTGATAGTGGCCGGGGGCGTGGCCAGCACGAACAAATAAAGGCCTGTCTCAAATTAAGGCCGGGGAAAATTTATATCCTTTCATTTCATGTGCATTCAAGTTCAGCGCAATGTACAGTAGGGTTGTGCCGAAGGAGCGAAACCATCGTGACCATTGCGAGTGCGACGCACACTAATCCTGCTCTCTTCTATACTTAACCTAAACACTTTGCAGGGATTGCTCTGTAAATTAAATTGAGAATATAACTGATGCATATCTGCTATTTTAAATACTGTAGTCTATGAGAGATGTGACGTGTGTTAGTCTGTGAAAGCTACACAAATGATCTTGACAATCTCTTAGCCTCTTGTCCTTTTTACACATCTTACTCTGCATTTAACTTAAAATATTTTATTTTGTACAAGAAAACAGCATAGGCTTCAAAATAAATTATGTTATTGAAATATTGTAAAGTGGTCATTTGAACTACACGAACGAACGTTTAAAAAACAATATGCAAATCAAAATTGAATAGCTCCATAACGGATTGAGAAAAGTGCGCGCATTAGTTTGGTAAGAAAAATAACGAAATTATAGCGTTTTTTTTAAAGTAGAAAATAATATTTATGTAAAGAGATATATATTAAAATTAAAAGTGCTTAAAGGAACACAACTCTTCTTAAGTGGAAGGAAGCTTTTTTCCCTCACGTGGAATATAGAAAGCACATTAGTTGGGTCAGTAAAATAACGAAATGATAGTGTTTATATCGAGTCTATAAAACACGAAAGAACAACAAATATATCGGAAAAAGCCTTTCTTTAAAGTGAATTTCGTTTTGTAGAACAGACAATGACATGGAGGCGGAGGCGGCGGCACAGCGTGAACAACGGCTTAAATGAACAACTAGGCTACTAGAAAGTAAAAAAATCTTTAGTCAGGGGCAGCCCTTACTATTTATTTCAGATAGGCCTATATTTGATCCAGCAGGTCACAAAGGGAGTTCTGGGTTGAGCGCGCGGCGCTGAGCGGAAAGAGCTTCAGAAATGAGCGGAATCTTGAGAAAGGCGCTTGATCTCCACTGGCGGAAATATTACCGCTCTTTCTACGCACACACCGCAACAGTCACAATATGACCTCATGTATGTTTTAAAAACACAATTCAACTTTTTAATGGGCCACTTAAAATGTTTATTACAAATAAATTATTAAATTCTAAAAATGAATAAAATGAACAAAAATTTGCATTGCATTTGCAATCCTTTGAAACTCCCCCACTTCCCGTGCCCCTGATGATATCTGTTCTCTGGAACGCTATCGCTTTTCATTTAAAACGGTTTATTTAAAACAATTATTTTTTTCAAATAGATGGAATTTGAAATACAGGCCTGCCCCTAATAAAAGCCTGTTTCAAATAAAAGCCGGTGACCTTCTGCAGTTCAGGTAAATAAAGGCCCCGGCTTTTATTTGAGGAAATACGGTATATAATTCAGAAGACACTATTTGACTGGTTAATACTATAAGCTGTATGGGTTTTCACAATGTAAAAACAATTTTTAACTTAAAGTGTTCGTGCTGCCCTAAAATGTTAAGTTTAGTCAACTTGAAATGTGAAGTTGTACTAAGTGACAACTTGGATATTTGAGTTGACTAAACGTAACATTTTAAGGTGTTTTTAAGTTAAAATATAATTTCTTTTTGCAGTGCACTGACTAAAATACCCCCAGAAAATCATTTAGGTGTCCAAGGGAGTTTGTTTTCCCTCAGAGTAAACAGAAGCCATATATGCCGGTGTTTATTTAGTGAAAACAAATAAATATACAGTCACTGACCGCAAAAATGATGTGCAGACATTTTACCGATGCTCAACTTCCTATTTTAATGGCTCTGTTTGCACACAGTTTTGCATGTTCGAAAACACAAAAGAGGAATTCACTTTATTCCTGTCATTCATGGCGTAAGGTAATGTTTAGCATATCTGTGGTCCATTAGAGAGTTGAGTTGAGTTGAGAGAGACCTGCTTTTAAAGTTTTGCTTCCTGAACAACACAGAACAAACTGAGCGAAACCAAATGTTTGGAATGATAGAGATGTGACCATGTCTTCTTTCGCACAACTCTGATAAGAAATGTTTCTTGAGCAGCAAATCCTCATGTTAGGATGATTTCTGAAGGATCATGTGACACTGAAGACTGGAGTAATGATGCTTTGATCACAGGAATAAATTACATTTCTACATTCAGACTTGCAACATGTCCTCTTTTAATTTCGGTCTCTTCTTGCGTTTTACATGCAAGATATTATAATAAATCTGTCATATTGAGCGTGGCTTTGTTGGATTCAGTCCTGCAGACAAACAGAGAGTTGTAGAGGTCAGTGCTGGGCTGTGCCTGGTACCGCTGGATGCTTCTTCTTGTCCCTGCCATTAAAAATTCACCCTTCTGTTTCATTGTCCTCTAGGATGACGGAAAACATCATGGGAAATAGGTTGTCTTTGCTTTTTGTCACATTTAACATATTACGGCACACTTTTACATCAACGTCTATTCAGTATTCAGCAATCTGGCCAAATGGACAATAGCCTGAACTACGCCGGAATGCAAAGATTAGCCCATCATTACAGAGGTCATTTACATGTCATTTGCATACCGAGTTGCTATGTTTCAAATGGTGTACATTCATTATGAGACGAATATCAGTAGCATAATAAAAAGCAGTTTTATTTTATACCATATGTGGGTCGCCAGGTTGAGGTCACATGACCAGCCGAATATGACAAAATTAGCGATTTACCTTGCTAAACCCCTCTGTCACTGGATATTTTCACATGTGGAATATACTAATTATGGCTGCTGTGAATAACTCATTTCTACAACGGCATCGGTAACAGACAACATTTGCTTTAGTATGAACTGTTTTTCATGCAAGAAACCCTATGGACGTCCATTTTTGCCACATAAGAAAACATTCTTTAAAAAAAATTGTACACTCTTAAAAATGCTGGCTTAAAAACAACCCAAGTTGGGTTGAATATGGACAAACCCAGCAATTGGAATGTTTTAACCAAGTGAATGGGTTGTTTTAACCCAGAGATTGGGTTGTTTTAACCCAGTGAATGGTTTGTTTTAACCCAGGGATTGTTTTTTTAACCCAGTGAATGGTTTGTTTTAACCCAGCAATTGGGTTGTTTTAACCAAGTGAATGGGTTGTTTTAACCCAGTGAATGGTTTGTTTTAACCCAGGGATTGTTTTTTTAACCCAGTGAATGGTTTGTTTTAACCCAGGGATTGATTTTTTTAGCCCAGCAATTGGGTTGTTTTAACCCAGTGAATGGGTTGTTTTAACCCAGTGAATGGGTTGTTTAAACCCAGTGAATGGTTTGTTTTAACCCAGTGAATGGTTGTTTTAACCCAGGGATTGATTTTTTTTTTAACCCAGTGAATGGTTTGTTTTAACCCAGCAATTGGGTTGTTTTAACCAAGTGAATGGGTTGTTTTAACCCAGCGGTTGGGTTGTTTTAACCAAGTGAATGGGTTGTTTTAACCCAGCGATTGGGTTGTTTTAACCCAGTGAATGGTTTGTTTTAACCCAGTGAATGGTTTGTTTTAACCCAGGGATTGATTTTTTTTTGACCCAGTGAATGGTTTGTTTTAACCCAGCGATTGGGTTGTTTTAACCCAGTGAATGGGTTGTTTTAACCCAGCGGTTGGGTTGTTTTAACCAAGTGAATGGGTTGTTTTAACCCAGCGATTGGGTTGTTTTAACCCAGTGAATGGTTTGTTTTAACCCAGTGAATGGTTTGTTTTAACCCAGTGAATGGTTTGTTTTAACCCAGGGATTGATTTTTTTTTTTGACCCAGTGAATGGTTTGTTTTAACCCAGCGATTGGGTTGTTTTAACCCAGTGAATGGGTTGTTTTAACCAAGTGAATGGGTTGTTTTAACCCAGCGGTTGGGTTGTTTTAACCAAGTGAATGGGTTGTTTTAACCCAGCGATTGGGTTGTTTTAACCCAGTGATTGGGTTGTTTTAACCCAGTGATTGGGTTGTTTTAACCCAGTGAATGGGTTGTTTTAACCAAGTGAATGGGTTGTTTTAACCCAGTGATTGGGTTGTTTGAACCAAGTGAATGGATTGTTTTAACCCAGCGATTGGGTTGTTTTAACCCAGGGATTGTCTTTTAACCCAGTGAATGGTTTGTTTTAACCCAGCAATTGGGTTGTTTTAACCAAGGGATTTTTTTTTAACCCAGTGAATGGTTTGTTTTAACCCAGGGATTGTTTTTTTTAACCCAGTGAATGGTTTGTTTTAACCCAGCAATTGGGTTGTTTTAACCAAGTGAATGGGTTGTTTTAACCCAGTGAATGGTTTGTTTTAACCCAGGGATTGTTTTTTTAACCCAGTGAATGGTTTGTTTTAACCCAGGGATTGATTTTTTTAGCCCAGCAATTGGGTTGTTTTAACCCAGTGAATGGGTTGTTTTAACCCAGTGAATGGGTTGTTTAAACCCAGTGAATGGTTTGTTTTAACCCAGTGAATGGTTGTTTTAACCCAGGGATTGATTTTTTTTTTTAACCCAGTGAATGGTTTGTTTTAACCCAGCAATTGGGTTGTTTTAACCAAGTGAATGGGTTGTTTTAACCCAGCGGTTGGGTTGTTTTAACCAAGTGAATGGGTTGTTTTAACCCAGTGAATGGGTTGTTTTAACCCAGTGAATGGGTTGTTTTAACCCAGTGAATGGGTTGTTTTAACCCAGTGAATGGGTTGTTTTAACCCAGTGAATGGGTTGTTTTAACCCAGCAATTGGGTTGTTTTAACCAAGTGAATGGGTTGTTTTAACCCAGTGATTGGGTTGTTTGAACCAAGTGAATGGATTGTTTTAACCCAGCGATTGGGTTGTTTTAACCCAGGGATTGTCTTTTAACCCAGTGAATGGTTTGTTTTAACCCAGCAATTGGGTTGTTTTAACCAAGGGATTTTTTTTTTAACCCAGTGAATGGTTTGTTTTAACCAAGCTATATTTTTTTTAATCCAGTGAATGGGTTGTTTTAACCCAGCGATTGGGTTGTTTTAACCCAGTGAATGGTTTGTTTTAACCCAGGGATTGTTTTTTTTAACCTAGTGAATGGTTTGTTTTAACCAAGCAATTGTTTGTTTTTTTTAAATCCAGTGAATGGGTTGTTTTAACCCAGCGATTGGGTTGTTTTAACCCAGTGAATGGTTCGTTTTAACCCAGGGATTGTTTTTTTTAACCCAGTGAATGGTTTGTTTTAACCCAGGGATTGTTTTTTTTTAACCTAGTGAATGGTTTGTTTTAACCAAGCAATTGTTTTTTTTTTTTATCCAGTGAATGGGTTGTTTTAACCCAGCAAATGGGTTGTTTTAACCCAGCGATTGGGTTGTTTTAACCCAGTGAACGGTTCGTTTTAACCCAGGGATTGTTTTTTTTAACCCAGTGAATGGGTTGTTTTAACCCAGTGAATGGGTTGTTTTAACCCAGCAATTGTTTTTTTTAACCCAGTGAATGGGTTGTTTTAACCCAGCGGTTGGGTTAAATATTTGCTTAAAACAACCCAATGGCTGGGTAAAAACAACCCAATGGCTGGGTTAAAACAACCCAATTGCTGGATTTGTCCATTTTCATCCCAAATTGGGCTGTTTTTAAGCCATCTTTTTTTACAGTGTAATTATGACATATTATAAAAAGTCAAAATTATGATATGCGAAGAAAATATTTGGCTCTTTCAAATATTTTGAGTAGTTATAAAGTTATAATTTAAATAAATTGAAATTATGAGATAAAAATATTTGTCATTGAGATGAAAAGTCGAAATTATGATATGCTAAGAAAGTTTTTGACTTATTTTATAATTTGTAATAATTTATGTCATGTCAGATGAGTTGATATTATAAGATTTGCTTTATTTTTTTAATAAATATTTTTACATTTAAAGTTAATCTTATGGCATACTAAGTCAAAATGATGTGATGGTCAAAAATTTGCGATAAAAAAGTCAAAATTATGATATCCTAAGAACGTTTTTGACTCTTATTTTCAACTTATTTTGTCATAATTTATGTCATGTCATTGAGTCGATATTTAAAGATAAAAAGGAAATTTTGGAAATTTTTAGATAAAGTAGAAATTATGTACCAAGTCATAAGTCAAGACAAATCAAATGAGATAAATTGCAATTGACATAAAAAATGAAATTATGACAGTCTTTATCTTTTTACTTACAGAGTCAAAATTATAAAAATGTTTTAACTTTGTCATAATTTAAACTTTTTGTCATAATTATGTTCCTCATATTCATGACAGTATGTCATAATTTTGAATTTAATTGTAATGCCATTATTGTGACTTAGTATGGTACAATTTCAATTTTTTTATCTTATAATTATGATTTACGGGATTTATGTTTCTTTTGTAGTGGAAATGTGTTTCCATTCCTCAGGACAAAATGCCACAAAAAAGTGTAAAAAAATTGGCCATTTTACTTAGTGTGGTTAGAAATTATTTCCAAAAATAAATATGCAAACCACGACCTTGTTTACGGGGCATAATATTATTTCAGATGCTTGGTGAGGGAATGCAAACACGAGGTCTTTGCATACAGACTCTGAGCTTTCATTTGACTGCACTCGTTTGTTCTTTGAGGTGTTTTTCGCAGAGGGTTTGTAATCTGTCGGTCTGTGAACAGAAAGGAAATAAAGTAATAAATTGCTGTGTATCAAATCCCAAACACAAAGAACACAAAGCCAGACTTCCTGTGTCAGATTACAGGTGTGTACAGCACTGTCAAACACTGACCTCTGATCAGCCGTACACGCTCTATCTAATCCAGCATGCTGTCTCTGGCAATCTCTGTCTTCTGTGCTACAGATGGACAGCATGTGATGATTTAGTGGATGTGTCTGTTCAGGTCTCCACATTCAGCTGTATTTCTCTGTGACTCAGCAGCTCTGCTCAGATCTCAGATTCTCATGAGCGTGCGAGTGGTTTGCTCTGTCACAACAGGACGTGAATGATTAGAACCGGTTGCGCTGGAAAACGTGAAACAAATATGAGACAAAAGGCACTTTTATCTGACAAGTGAAAAAGATCTGAGGTTCACTGAGCTGTAAACATTTAAAACAATTTCTTATTTGCTGATACCGGAGTCTTGTTTGACTTTTGCTATTTTGTGTTACAAAAACAGGTGTGATGAAGTCACATTCATCTCTTGTATTATGTTCGAATTCTGGAAACGATTTTTATGTCAGCTCCAGTCCACTTTTTGTGAATCTCCCCCACATTTTTGAATGGGTTTTGTTTCACAATCCTCTCCAGGGTGCGGTTATCCCTATTGCGTGTACACTTTTTTCTACTACATCTTTTCCTTCCCTTCGCCTCTCTAATGTGGTTGGACACAGAGCTCTGTGAACAGCCAGCCTCTTTTGCAATGACCTTTTGTGCCTTGCCCTCCTTGTGCAAGGTGTCAATGGTCGTCTTTTGGACAACTGTCAAGTCAGCAGTCTTCCCCATGATTGTGTAGCCTACAGAACTAGACTGAGAGACCATTTTAAGGCCTTTGCAGGTGTTTTGAGTTAATTAGCTGATTAGAGTGTGGCACCAGGTGTCTTCAATATTGAACCTTTTCACAATATTCTAATTTGGGATTTTCCTGAGTTGTCAGTTATAATCATAAAAATTAAAAGAAATAAACGTTTTAAATATATCAGTCTGTGTGTAATGAATGAATATAATACACAAGTTTCACTTTTTGAATGGAATTAGTAAAATAAATCAACTTATTGATGATATTCTAATTATATGACCAGCACCTGCATACACTCACCTAAAGGATTATTAGGAATACTATACTAATACTGTGTTCGACCCCCTTTCGCCTTCAGAACTGCCTTAATTCTACGTGGCATTGATTCAACAAGGTGCTGAAAGCATTCTTTAGAAATGTTGGCCCATATTGATATCATCTTGCAGTTGATGGAGATTTGTGGGATGCACATCCAGGGCACGAAGCTCCCGTTCCACCACATCCCAAAGATGCTCTATTGGGTTGAGATCTGGTGACTGTGGGGGTCATTTTAGTACAGTGAACTCATTGTCATGTTCAAGAAACCAATTTGAAATGATTCGAGCTTTGTGACATGGTGCATTATCCTGCTGGAAGTAGCCATCAGAGGATGGTTACATGGTGGTCATAAAGGGATGGACATGGTCAGAAACAATGCTCAGGTAGGCCGTGGCATTTAAACGATGCCCAATTGGCACTAAGGGGCCTAAAGTGTGCCAAGAAAACATCACCCACACCATTACACCACCACCACCAGCCTGCACAGTGGTAACAAGGCATGATGGATCCATGTTCTCATTCTGTTTACACCAATTTCTTAATCTACCATCTGAATGTCTCAACAGAAATCGAGACTCATCAGACCAGGCAACATTTTTCCGGTCTTCAACTGTCCAATTTTGGGGAGCTCGTGCAAATTGTAGCCTCTTTTTCCTATTTGTAGTGGAGATGAGTGGTACCCGGTGGGGTCTTCTGCTGTTGTAGCCCATCCGCCTCAAGGTTGTGCGTGTTGTGGCTTCACAAATGCTTTGCTGCATACCTCGGTTGTAACGAGTGGTTATTTCAGTCAAAGTTGCTTTTCTATCAGCTTGAATCAGTCGGCCCATTCTCCTCTGACCTCTAGCATCAACACGGCATTTTCGCCCACAGGACTGCCGCATACTGGATGTTTTTCCTTTTTCGCACCATTCTTTGTAAACCCTAGAAATGGTTGTGCGTGAAAATCCCAGTAACTGGGCAGATTGTGAAATACTCAGACCGGCCCGTCTGGCACCAACAACCATGCCACGCTCAAAATAGCTTAAATCACCTTTCTTTCCCATTCTGACATTCAGTTTGGAGTTCAGGAGATTGTCTTGACCAGGACCACACCCCTAAATGCATTGAAGCAACTGCCATGTGATTGGTTGATTAGATAATTGCATTAATGAGAAATTGAACAGGTGTTCCTAATAATCCTATAGGTGATATATATATATATGTATATATATATATATATATATATATATATATATATATATATATATATATATATATATATATATATATATATATATATATATATATATATATATATATATATATATATATATATATATTATAATATTATTGTTATAATAAATAAATTGTATACAGTACAGATTATATTTGTGTATGTGCATAAACATTTATTTATATGCATATTTATTAATATAATAAATATATTATTAATATAACAGTTAATTTCTATAATTAATATTAAAATGTGAATTCAAACTATGACTGTTTACTGGACATCATATTCTCCTAATTTACTTGCTTTAAAAAAAAGCTATTAAATATATGTAGTAAATTATTTATTTATTTATTTATTATGTTTTCATTTGCTAAATCAGTCATGGATATCAATTGCCTAGTAGTTTGCTTGTGTGAAAATGTAAAAATATTTAATAAATCAGTCTGATTTTGGTTTGTAGAAGCCTAGCGGTGTGCTAAAAACATACACAATTAAACGTTTTCTTCAGCGCCATTGCTAGTGGTTTACTAGTAGTTAGTGCATATATATATATATGTATGTTTTTAAAAGCTCTCGCTTTTGCTTCCTTTCAGGTGCTTTTGCAAAGGTAAAGGAGTCACAACGTATGAGCGACGAGGGGAAGATGGACCAAGAAGAAGCAGACGGCATTCGTAAACGCTGCAGGACTGTGGGATTCGCCCTGCAGGCCGAGATGAACCACTTCCACCAGCGCAGGGAGGTGGACTTCAAAGAGATGATGCAGGCGTACCTCCGCCAACAGATTGCCTTCTACCAGCGCGTAGGTCAGCAGTTAGAGAGAGCCCTTCGCATGTACGAGAGCCTCTAGAGCCTGGCCTTTGGCCTATGGACTGTAATGGAGATACCACACTCCTGTGGACGGATATACAAACGCTTTTTAACTCCCAAAGTTGGAATTTTCAAATTCCAGACAAGATTATTTGCAAGAGAAACAGGACATTCTCGCTTCTGCACTTAAAAATGTCACTTTTAACCCCAGAAACCAACAATACAGTTGCCTTTGATAAACCATACATATATATCTTCATCTTTAGGGATCTATTTAAAAGCCTCCTAGATCAACTTTTTTCATATTTTTTTTATTCAATACTCAGAGTCGGGTGTGCAAATGACGTTACCTGTGTGTTAGCAGGTGCAGACGCTAATCTGACGCCAAAAACTGGTCATGTGACACGAGTTGTGTACGCATTAGTTTGCTACAACACAATTATCTCAACATCAAATTGTGACACTGTGTCTTATCAAAAAAAAGTGTCAAATGCTGAACGTTACATTTTCCGTTTGTGTCGTGCCGAGTTGCTCCGCCCACACTGAACTCTCATTGGTCCAAAAGCCAGTTCCGATTCCCTGTATATAGAGCGCAACAGTCAGGTTTCGGAAGTGAACACTCCATTCATTTTCTCCATGGGGAAATTGTTTATTAATGATCGGTTTATTAATCGATATCTTTAAAGTGGACCTACTGTGAGCTACGAGGTCGTTAATCGATTGTACTTGGTTTTCTTGAAGCCGCCAGCCCACAATTTTTCAAGTTTTAAAATGTTTAACAGTGGAATTTGTGGTAAAAAACGACATTACCCATGATGCCGCCAAAAAAGCTCTTTAGCTCCGGCCACTCCCATGAATATATATATGTGCATATTTTGCAATAAACTTAAAATATTTTGTTTTTATATATATAATCATTATTTTTAAATGAGCGTTCTTATATTTCTCAATCGTTTTTAAATTGATGCAGTTCGCAATGCTTCATGGGATTGTAGTTCTTTCCCTCACT
This sequence comes from Romanogobio albipinnatus, assembly GCA_023566225.1. Lineage (NCBI taxonomy): Eukaryota > Metazoa > Chordata > Actinopteri > Cypriniformes > Gobionidae > Romanogobio > Romanogobio albipinnatus. The sequence goes on along the minus strand of CM042262.1, from coordinate 31,012,957 downwards.
AAAGCTGCTGATTTCCAAATTATTTTTGCCAAAGTTTGTAACGTCGTGATTCACCACGTAACTTGTTGGCTTATTTCATGGCTTATAATGTTTTTTTTAAAACCATTATAGGAAAAATGAATGGAAAAAATACTTCTGGAACCAACTGAAAAAGTGGGCGGGGCACTGTTGCACTCTATTAAACATAAAATATGTTCTGATTGGCTGGGATTTGTTGCTTCGCCCAACACTTTTTGTGTCGATAGAAAAATGACTTGACGCTTGAAACGTTCAACTGCTAAATTAGTTTGGACTAGGATTAGATGAGCAGGTTCATGTGGCTTCTGCTTGAGTTGAATCAGATAACATGTTACTCTAGTTCCCCTTCAGGCTGCAGGAGATTCCTGAGTTTACGTGAAAGTACGTTTTCTGATCTGACACAGTGAGAGTCATATGACATTCATCAGCGATTCAGATGCAGCAGGCTTGCTTGGATTGTTCTTCCACGCTGAGCGGTCCGGTACTGATTTCTCCTGGTGTTATTAAGACAAAACATGTTTTTGTGAATTCTTGGGCAAGAATCCCCACCCAGAGATTCTGTGTATCAGATGGAAACACTTCAGTATTAGCATTAGCATTTAGCCTAAATGTTTGTTGTTCAGGGTGTTTCTACGGCAAAATGGAGCTCATAAACTCCTCGTCTCCTTTTTGTGTGCCCTCAGGAAAAACTTGAGAGGACTTTGAGCGTGTGTTAATGGGTTTTGTTTTAATTTCCTCAAAAGTAGGCTAATTATTTTTAGTTGCTAGGTTTAAGGGGGACGGAGGTTTATGTAAGTCTCAAGGCTGCAATCTGTGGTTAAGAGTTGTGATTTTTACAATGCTTTTGGTTTAACTGTAAAACTTGTCTCAAGTTTCAGATTGTAAACTTGGATGTTAACTGTTTGCACACTTAGTAACTGAGGACCAAAATGGAAACCTTTGGGTTTACCAATGTTTTACTCTCAACATGTTTAAATCGGAGCTGATTTGGGCACAAGCAATGTAATAATAAATAATAGCCAACATGACCAATCACCAAAATGTACTTTCTTAAAGGTGCCCTGCCACACAAAACTGTTTTTACTTGTATTTTTTGAAATATGTTAGGTCCATATGTGTTTGTGTTATGCGATGAATTATGCCACTGAAAAGAAATAAGTGTAGAAATCAGGCCAATTACAAAAGCTGGTCAGTCTGACGCCCAGTTGAGACCACGCCCACAGAATTCGTCTAGCTCAGAGAGAGTTTTCGTATACAGCGAGGATGGCTGAACGTCATATATATATGGCAATATACCTGAAGAAGATGATTCCAGACGATAGTAAACAAAGCTCCTCTACTTGTTGCGCTGGGTAAAGGATGCTGATAGCCAGGCTCTCATTGGCTAGCTGTTAGCCAATCAGAGTCAAGCAGCTTAGCTCGTTGAATATTAATGAGAACTGTAGGCTAGAATGGCTTGAAACAAGGTAACCAAGACATTTTCTCCACAAAAAATGGTAGAACTTCCGACATTACCATAAAAGTAATGAAATACGTGTGGCAGGGCACCTTTAATACACATGGATGAAATCAAATTGAACTCTTTCCCCTCCATTGACGGAAATGTTCGGTGTTTTCATTGTTATACGGTAAGGGGCGCTATTACGCATCTCTTGAAAGAGTACCGAATCTCCTGATCAAAACACAGGAAAAGAAGCAGCAGAAACAAGCATATGTCAACCAAAATGCACATAAAACAAAATGTTACTGAATGAAATGTCGACCCAGGATGAGGTATCCCAGGTAGCAACACAGCGTTGGCCCAAATCCGGCCCATGTGTATTCCACGTGTACCAGATGTGGACAGGATCTGGGCCGATACTATGTTGATGTCTGGCTGGCAACTTTTTTCAAAAACGCTGGCAGGGAAAGAGTTAAAGGGATAGTTCAATCAAACATGAAAAGTAGCCCATGATTTGCTCACCCTCAAGCCATCTTCGGTGTATATTAGATGGGGACACTAAATGTTTCAACTAAATATCCAAATAAATCTAATTATTAAACTAAATTAACCATAAAAACTAAATTACTGATCTAATTACTGATCTAAAGCCCACACTTTCACTGTATGATAATTGAAATGAACTGATGACATCACCGTTTTCTCCAGAATGGCTATACGGCTGAATAAATTTGTTGCATTATTTTCCTGTTTAACACTGTAAAGCTGCTTTGAAACAATCTGCATTGTTAAAAGCGCTATATAAATAAGGTTGACTTGACTATATGACATTCTTCTTTCAGAGGAACACAATCAGAGTTGTATTAAAAAATGTCCTGGCTAATCCAAGCTTTATAATGGCAGTGAATGGGGGCCCAAAAAAGTGCATCCATCCATTATAAAAGTGCTCCACACGGCTCTGGGGGTTAATAAAGGCCGTCTGAAGCAAATCGATGGGTTTGTGTAAGAAAAATATCCATATTTAACATGTTATAAAGTAAAATATCTTTTTTGGTCTTCAAATGTTGGGCTGCCATTCACTGCCATTATAAAGCTCGGAAAAGCCAGGACATTTGTAATGTAACTCAGATTGTATTCGTCTGAAAGAAGAATGTTATATACACCTAGGATGGCTTGAGTAAATCATGGGCTAATTTTTGGGTGAACCATCCCTTAACACTAAATTTAGCTTTTTCTATTGTCAAAATATGTTGTATCATGAAAGTAAAGTGGTTTGCGAACAGCTTTTTATGTTGACTTTAACGTGATAACGATGAAGAATATTTCTTGTGGTTTGCAGATGTTGTGTTTTGGTGTCCAGATGTTTATGTGCCCACAGAAGGAAATGGTCATCGCTTTCGAATCAGTTAAGGCAACACTGAAAGATCCCGCAGGGGATTTCGTTTCTGGTAAAGCAGGGAGGGGAAAAAATGCACATAAACAAAAACCTCTGCTCTAATTCTCTGGAAAAGCCTGCAACACAAACAGACCGTGTGTCGAGGTTTGCGTGTGTCCACTTGGCGACTTCACTCGCATTCCGGGATACAGCTGAGCTCAAACGCACAGTTCCTCACGGTTTAGTCATACCAAAGACGGTTTCCCATGACTAGACTAATCCAAATATTCCCTTTTCTTAATGGTCTTCTTGCGTTTCGTACTGCGGTCAACAGCAATGTCACATGGGAAGATGGATCACACATTCTAAGAGACAAATCAAGCAAATTAGATAAACAACTGCAGAAATGGACACGCGTTTCTTGGGGCAACGGCAGACCTCACACGGATGATTTTGGACTCTGTTAGGACGTGTGAAGCCGCGTCCAGCACATTGCTCTGTGTTTACTCACTGTAAGGAGGACTAGAATTTATATAATGTGTAGATTTTACACTTTTACACAATTCTGGTGTTCAACAGGGGATCTGAATAAAGAGATCTCAAAATGGATTCAGTGTCTTTTTTTGGTTTGAACTTGTTGGGAACTTTTGTTCTTTTAAAAAGCAAAGATTTATGAGTGATTGCATCCGGCTGCAAACCACCAATAAAATGGCTTTGAGAGTTGAGTTAGGCTAAATGTACCGAAATAGCAATGCCAGCAACATCAACGGACAAAAATAACTGTCATGGTTTTCAGTTAACTCATTATGACATGACACATAAAATATCTGCTAACATGTACTTTTTGTCATAAAAGTGCATAAATGTAAAGTGCATAGATCTATCTATCTATCTATCTATCTATCTATCTATCTATCTATCTATCTATCTATCTATCTATCTATCTATCTATCTATCTATCTATCTATCTATCTATCTATCTATCTATCTATCTATCTATCTATCTATCTATCTATCTATCTATCTATCTATCTATCTATCTATCTATCTATCTATCTATCTACAGTGAGGAAAATAAGTATTTGAACACCCTGCTATTTTGCAAGTTCTCCCACTTGGAAATCATGGAGGGGTCTGAAATTGTCATCGTAGGTGCATGTCCACTGTGAGAGACATAATCTAAAAAAAAAATCCAGAAATCACAATGTATGATTTTTTAACTATTTATTTGTATGATACAGCTGCAAATAAGTATTTGAACACCTGAGAAAATCAATGTTAATATTTGGTACAGTAGCCTTTGTTTGCAATTACAGAGGTCAAACGTTTCCTGTAGTTTTTCACCAGGTTTGCACACACTGCAGGAGGGATTTTGGCCCACTCCTCCACACAGATCTTCTCTAGATCAGTCAGGTTTCTGGCCTGTTGCTGAGAAACACGGAGTTTGAGCTCCCTCCAAAGATTCTCTATTGGGTTTAGGTCTGGAGACTGGCTAGGCCACGCCAGAACCTTGATATGCTTCTTACAGAGCCACTCCTTGGTTATCCTGGCTGTGTGCTTCGGGTCATTGTCATGTTGGAAGACCCAGCCTCGACCCATCTTCAATGCTCTAACTGAGGGAAGGAGGTTGTTCCCCAAAATCTCACAATACATGGCCCGGTCATCCTCTCCTTAATACAGTGCAGTCGCCCTGTCCCATGTGCAGAAAAACACCCCCAAAGCATGATGCTACCACCCACATGCTTCACAGTAGGGATGGTGTTCTTGGGATGGTACTCATCATTCTTCTTCCTCCAAACACGTTTAGTGGTATGATGACCAAAAAGTCTCATCTGACCACATGACTTTCTCCCATGACTCCTCTGGATCATCCAAATGGTCATTGGCAAACTTAAGACGCACCTTGACATGTGCTGGTTTAAGCAGGGGAACCTTCCGTGCCATGCATGATTTCAAACCATGACGTCTTATTGTATTACCAACAGTAACCTTGGAAACGGTGGTCCCAGCTCTTTTCAGGTCATTGACCAGCTCCTCCCGTGTAGTTCTGGGCTTATTTCTCACCTTTCTTAGGATCATTGAGACCCCACGAGGTGAGATCTTGCATGGAGCCCCAGTCCGAGGGAGATTGACAGTCATGTTTAGCTTCTTCCATTTTCTAATGATTGCTCCAACAGTGGACCTTTTTTCACCAAGCTGCTTGGCAATTTCCCCGTAGCCCTTTCCAGCCTTGTGGAGGTGTACAATTTTGTCTCTAGTGTCTTTGGACAGCTCTTTGGTCTTGGCCATGTTAGTAGTTGGATTCTTACTGATTGTATGAGGTGGACAGGTGTCTTCATGCAGCTAACGACCTCAAACAGGTGCATCTAATTTAGGATAATAAATGGAGTGGAGGTGGACATTTTAAAGGCAGACTAACAGGTCTTTGAGGGTCAGAATTCTAGCTGATAGACAGGTGTTCAAATACTTATTTGCAGCTGTATCATACAAATAAATAGTTAAAAAATCATATATTGTGATTTTTTTTTTTAGATTATGTCTCTCACAGTGGACATGCACCTACGATGATAATTTCAGACCCCGCCATGATTTCCAAGTGGGAGAACTTGCAAAATAGCAGGGTGTTCAAATACTTATTTTCCTCACTGTATCTATCGTCTGTCTATCTATATATCAATCTGTCATGTCTGTCTGTCTGTCTTTCTGCCTATCTATCTATCTGTCTTGTCTATCTATCTATCTATCTATCTATCTATCTATCTATCTATCTATCTATCTATCTATCTATCTATCTATCTATCTATCTATCTATCTATCTATCTGTCTATCTATCTATCTGTCTATCTATCTGTCTATCGTTTGTCTATCTATCTATCTATCTGTCTGTCTGTCTGTCTGTCTGTCTGTCTGTCTGTCTGTCTGTCTGTCTGTCTGTCTGTCTGTCTGTCTGTCTATCTATTGTGTGTAACAGCAGAAATTGTGGTGAAAACTACATTACCCATGATGCAGTACAGAAAATCCCACCTATCAGAGGTGCTGCAAGCAAAAAGATCTTTTTAGCTCCGCCCACTTCTGTGAAGCTAATGTACACACACACACAAAAAAACCTTTGGATATTTAGTTTTTATATGTATAATCAACATTTTGAAATTCTTACATATATTTTATAATCTAATTGTATAATACATTTTTAATATTAATTAAATTAATTATTAATTGAATCAATATAATGAATAAACATATATTTTCATGTGACATTTAGCTTCACTATAAAATTCAGCTTTTAGATTATATTTTCTTGCTTAATAACAAAAAAATCAAATACATACCCTTCAGTGTTTTGATCATCATTTTTACTTCTGAAATGTTGAACTGCTGAGATATAGTTACACATAAAAGATTACCTAAATCAGTTCATAATTATTCCTTTAAATGATAAAGTAAAATACACATTAAAAAAAAACCCTAAGACTGAACAAGATTCCTCAGGAGGTCACAGCTTTCTGGAGATGCAGAGGAATTTTAGCCAGAAACTGCCAGCCATCTTGTGTGCAGATGAGCAGCCGATATAACGGGATAAACGCTTGGGAAATGCCTAGAAAATATGATAAGAATGTGATAACAGCACTCGAGATTCAGGAGATCCCAATTATTTTTGATTAAATGGAATTAACATAATAATAATACAACAATAAGGAGCTATTTATGAGCATTTATAAGATTTATTTTCAGAACAAAAGTTTACACTCACAAAGCACTTCAGTCGAGTGTCTGCAGAGGGTCTCCGGCTGTGACCCCTTAAGTGGGCAAATCCATAAATAATGGCTTCAAAGTCTCTTGATGTTTCATCCAGAGCTTTTAAAGAATTTCACAAAATATAGGCCAAAGGTCTTTTGGCTTCTTAAGGTGGAATTATAGCGGGAGATTCAGAAATCATGCAGCAGGAACACTGAGCAGCTGTCACTGTGATGTAATGATGATCCGGTACTGTATGAAGAACAGCACTTTATGTTCGTGTGTCTGGCAATGAAAGGAAGGCCAGATGGTAACGCTCACTTAACATGTAGTCCTTAATCTGTCCTTTGCCGCTGGTCATGTTCTGAAGAGTTTCTTCTTTAAAATAAAAATATGACACTTTATGGTCAGTATGTTTGTTTTTATTGACGGAATTAATACTTTTATTCAGCAAGGATGCTTTCATTTGCTCAAAAGTGACAGACATTTCTAGATTTCTATTTAAAAAAAAATGTTGTTCTTTTGTACTTTATATTCATCAAAGAATCCTGCAAAACATGAAGCAACTGTTTTCAACATTATTAATCTGAAATTGAGCAGGAAATCCTCATATTAGAATGATTTCTGAAGGATCATGTGACACTGAAGACTAGAGGAATGATGCTGAAAATTCAGCTTTGATCACAGAAATAAATTTTGAATTGTAAACATTTTTCACAATTTTATTGTGCTTCACAGTAGGGATGGTGTTCTTGGGATGGTACTCATCATTCTTTTTCCGCCAAACACGTTGAGTGGAATTATGACCAAAAAGTTCTATTTTGGTCTCATCTGACCACATGACTTTCTTCCATGACTCCTCTGGATCATCCAAATGGTCATTGGCAAACTTAAGACGGGCCTTGACATGTGCTGGTTTAAGCAGGGGAACCTTCCGTGCCATGCATGATTTCAAACCATGACGTCTTAGTGTATTACCAACAGTAACCTTGGAAACGGTGGTCCCAGCTCTTTTCAGGTCATTGACCAGCTCCTCCCGTGTAGTTCTGGGCTGATTTCTCACCTTTCTTAGGATCATTGAGACCTCACGAGGTGAGATCTTGCATGGAGCCCCAGTCCGAGGGAGATCGACAGTCATGTTTAGCTTCTTCCATTTTCTAATGATTGCTCCAGCAGTGGACCTTTTTTCACCAAGCTGCTTGGCAATTTCCCCGTAGCCCTTTCCAGCCTTGTGGAGGTGTACAATTTTGTCTCTAGTGTCTTTGGACAGCTCTTTGGTCTTGGCCATGTTAGTAGTTGGATTCTTACTGATTGTATGGGGTGGACAGGTGTCTTTATGCAGCTAACGACCTCAAACAGGTGCATCTAATTTAGGATAATAAATGGAGGGGAGGTGGACATTTTAAAGGCAGACTAACAGGTCTTTGAGGGTCAGAATTCTAGCTGATAGACAGGTGTTCAAATACTTATTTGCAGTTGTATCATACAAATAAATAGTTAAAAAATCATATATTGTGATTTCTGGATTTTTTTTTTTTTAGATTATGTCTCTTACAGTGGACATGCACCTACGATGACAATTTCAGACCCCTCCATGATTTCCAAGTGGGAGAACTTGCAAAATAGAAGGGTGTTCAAATACTTGTTTTCCTCACTGTATATATGCAAAATGAATTCATAGTCAAAGCCTTAATCAATATTTATCCTCCTATATTATTATAATGATTTTAATGATTCTTTTCAGTTATGATATTACTAAATCAATAGGACCAATGATTGCTGTTCCTTCCTTTATATTTCCTAAAGTTTGTATTTGGTCTCTGAGTGGTGACTAAACACTTGATTTCAGTCATGTGTTTGGATTTTGGAGGTATCACACACTCCTAACTCGACAGGAGTGCAGTAACAGCGCTTGCTCACTTAGCCCGGCTTCCAGATATGAAATATGGATTTGTCTTTCATTGCATTTCCTTTTACTGACACTAAATAATCACGATGAATATTGCCTGTACTATTGTCTGTACCACTCACTGAGAGAAAGCACATGTTATCAGTATGTTTTGGGAAACCTTTTCTTGTCAGGACCAGAGCTCACCAACTCCAACCTTGGAGAGACTGTGTATCTGTGTATGTGCGCTGTATTCCGTGTTACAGATCAGTACTGGATGTGGATTAACGGCATCCTAAGAGATTGGTGGATTTGTTGTTTCTGGGCAAGATGGCGCCTGTAAACGAATGAGTTATAAAAAAATTCATCCCCCTCACAGTCGTCATGAAGGGCAAAATTAGCCATATAGACCAAAACCACAATTTGTACCAGACTGTAAACATGTTTTTTTCTGCTGTAAAGTTGGGCATTTTAACATGGAGCTCAATGAGGTTCTGCTCCCTTCTGGAGCCTAGTGGCCATTCGATGAATTGCAGTTTAAGTCACTTCCGTATTGGCTTCAAGAGAAACTGCGGGAGGTTGCCACTTGAAGTACACGTGAATCTGATTAACTATGACAATGTGTGTAAATTTACCATGACTGTTCATTTTCTCTGAGCCAATCAGAATCATCCACCTGGCAGTAATGACGTGGCTAGAAAACAGTATAACTGTTGAGAAATTGTATGTACGGAGGACGGGTAGAGGGAGCACGGCCTACAAACTCCTTGTGAGACTTGAAGCTGGCTTCTGCTGATGAAACTGCAAACTATTCTTCAGTAAATGTCTCTTTAATTCATTGTACTGACTCTTGGTCTTCATTCTTCACTACTAAACTGTTACCTCAACAACAGGCCTCAAACTTAATCCATAAAGATTCATATTTCAATTTTAAGATTTCTAATGGAACATACGTTTTTGGAACATAATTTGAAAAAGCACATAAAAACTATAAAAAAATTGCTGCCTTAATTTTTTAAGTACAATCAACTCGGATGTTTGAGTCATTTCAACTTAAAGGTGCACTATGTAAAACAAATTCAGTAAAATATCCAAAAACCTTTAGGCCAGTGTTATATATTTTGTTCAGTTGAGTACTTATCCCAAATGTTTCCAACTATTTGTAAATTGTGAGAAATTGCTATTTTACCCAAGGAACCGGGACGTGTGAGGGAGTCGCCTGTCGATTGCGTCATATCTGCGTTCCCCTCGGTTTCCGCTTTTATTTTGCAGAAACGCTTTACTCTCACTGCAGTGTGAACAAGTGTCATAGCAGCCGCCGAGCGAACGCACAGAGTAACGTCATAACATCATTCTCAACACACTCAGATATGTCTAATATGATAAACAGAGCTGTGTTACCTCATACTCATGACCGGAAAAGCGGAAGTGGTGCCGGCGACTGTGTCATAATAAAAGTCCCGCTGCTCGCGAGACGTGTGTTGCGTTCATCTTATTAACAATCACTCCAGCGGCCTTGCTCAGCTCCACAACATTCGGTCCTGCTTCTGCTTCATACTACAGTAACGTTAATAATCTCATCCATGAACATGATTTCTGCCCGAGTCCTATCCCGATTCTTTTCCACCGGCTGTGAGGTGAAGATCACATGTCCCACGATTCTGCGCTCAAACGTGGCGTCATCAAACTACGTCTTTGTTTTGAATAGGCGACCTCTAGCAGACGGAAAAGTTACATAGTGCACCTTGAAAAGACATTAAACTTAAAAATTTGTTGAATCTTGTATAACTTATAAAAAAACTTATTTTGATAAGTTAAAGCAATGTAAAAACATATGCTGTCATAACTTATTGATCATATCATTTTTACACTGCATATACAGACTTTAGGGCCCGAGCACCGATGGTGTGGAATTGCTCTATTTTTAATATTGTTATTGCTTTGGATAAAAGCATCTGCTATATGAAAAATATTACCTCAAAATTTGTTATTACATAATTGAGTACCTATATTAAATAAACTTAAGGTATGCAACAGTGCACTGTCGCAACATAATTTGCTTTTTAACTTTTTTTCGTATGTGCTTTAACATGCTCACTTCATCCTGTAGAAACCTTGAGATTACAACAAGATGAAGATGTTCTGACAATCATAGCACATATGGTATAATTCATGGTGAAGAGGGGACGGGGTAAAGAGGGATTGGACGGGTTACCAAACTCAGCAAATGTAGATACTGGAGGAAGGCCAGAGAGAGAGAGAGAGAGAAGAGTATGAGGAAATGCTTAGACCACACCCCCTAATTGTGCAAAGCTCGTCCTGACTCCGCCCCTTGTCTTCAAGCCAAGCAACATTCCCAGAAGACAACAGTCACTTCCTCAGAACACTGAGCCTACATTCCTCTCGTGCTTTCAGATCTCCTTAAACAACAGCCCCAAAACGTCCCAATTTCTCAGTCTCTTTCACTCATTTCTGGGCACACACACATCTGTTATTTAAATTCAATCAATCTCACGACAATACTGGTGGACATCAAGAGCTTTTAATGGTCCTCAACCATTGTAGGATGTCGTCTACAACAAAATCAAACATGCCTCTCAAAAGACCTGCCAAAGGGACTAAGAGAGACGCTAGTCCGCACACACATCTACACACTCTTTTCACATTCGCAGTAATGCCTCGGCAGTGAGATCATGGTACAATACGATCCTAAAGCAGTGAAATTATTGAGCAGTGGGATTATACCAAGCAGTGAGATCATACAGCAGTAAAATGCTGATACACATAGAAAAGTGAGACAATATCACAGATTCTAGAGCAGTTATTCTAGTAGGCCATAGGAGAGCAGTGATGTTACATACGGTAACAGAGCAGGTATGGGTATGAAGCAGAATGTACGTTTATAGAACACATGAATTATAGAGCAATAAGGTTTAAAAGTATTGTGGTTCAATTGCAGTAAGGTACACACCGATCAAGCATAACATTATGACAGGTGAATAACACTGATTATCTCTTCATCACGGCACCTGTGGGTGGGATATATTAGGCTGCAAGTGAACATTTTGTCCTCAAAGTTGATGTGTTAGAAGCAGGAAAAATGGGCAAGCGTAAGGATTTGAGTGAGTTTGGCGAGGCCCAAATTGTGATGGCTAGACAACTGGGTCAGAGCATCTCCAAAACTGCAGCTCTTGTGGGGTGTTCCCGGTCTGCAGTGGTCAGTTTCTGTCAAAAGTGCTCCAAGGAAGGAACAGTGGAGAACCGGCGACAGGGTCATGGGCGGCCAAGGCTCATTGATGCACGTGAAGAACGAAGGCTGGCTCATGTGGTCCGATCAAACAGACGAGCTACTGGAGCTCAAATGGTTCAGGAATGGTTTGAGGAGCCCAACAACGAGTTTGAGGTGTTGACTTGGCCTCCAAATTCCCCAGATCTCAATCCAAACGCATCTGTGGGATGTGATGAGCTAACAAGTCCGATCCAGGGAGGCCCCACCTCACAATTTACAGGACTTAAAGGATGCCAGATGCCACAGCACACATTCAGGGGTCTAGTGGAGTCCATGCCTCGACGGGTCAGGGCTGTTTTGGCAGCAAAAGGGGGACCAACGCAAAGTTAGGAGGTCATAATGTTATGCCTGATCGATGTAGAACGAAATCAGAGTGGTTGTAACATTATAGAACAGTGATTATAGAGCAGTAAGGTTAAAAAGAGAGAGCGGTTCTAGTGCAATAAAGCCATAGAACAAAGAAGTGATGATACAAATCATGGAGTTGTAATGCAGAAATGTTCGAATGCAGAGCGGCTCTGCTGCAGGAAGGCTGAACAGCAGTTCTAGAGCAATGATGTTATAGAAAAGAACAGTTAAGAAAAGCAGTGTGGTACGATTATAAGAGAGCGATAATATGGCAACAACAGTAGAGCCGTTCTAGTGCAGTATAAGGTCAGAGAACAGCGCATTGTAGAGCAGTGATGCTACAAAGCAGAGTAAAAGCAGAGAGGTAAAGCATAGAGAAGTAAGATTATAGAACAGAGCGATTATGGAACAGAAAAGTAGAGCAGTTCTAGTGCAGCAAAGTCACAGAACAGAGAAATTCTAAAGCAGTGATGTTACATAAGAGCAGTTGTAACCGGTCCTACTCAATCCGCTCCGAAGGTCTGGACTCTATTGCAGCTTTCATTGGTCGAGGACCGCCCAAGAGGACGTTTGACTGACATGTAACGCATCCAATCACAGTTCATTTTGTTCTGCGCCATGTTTAAAGAGGTGAAAATGTAAAGTCGGTGTCCCTGCAATAACAGACCGTTGTGCATCTACAAATTATTCATTCAAGTACGTTGTGCAACAATGGAGCCGCGAACCTCACATAATTTTGAAAATCCAGTGTTCAGTTGATCCTGGTAAGCGCTCATTGTCACAGTTGTAAACACGACGGCGTTCTTCTTCCACGAAGGAGTTTGGAGTCGCGGCATTTGTTCCAACTTTTTGGGACTTTAGCTTATTCACCGTATCCCCCAGAGATAGATAAGTTCATACATAACGTTCTCATCTCCGTGTGTGCCATAACTCTGTCTGACGCACCCACCGCTAGCCTAGCTTAGCACAAAGACTGGAGGTAAACAGCTCCAGCTAGCCTACTGCTCAATAAGTGACAAAATAACACCAACATTTTCCTATTTACATGTTGTGATGTGTATAGTTACATTGTGTACTAAGACCGACGGAAAATGAAGAGTTTCGATTTTCTAGACCGATATGTCTAGGAACTATACTCTCATTCCTGCGTAATAACACAAAGTTCCTTAATTATTACGTATAGTATAGTAGAGAATAGTTCCTAGACATATCGGTTGGAGTGTTCCTTAAACGTGGACATCCTGTAGAATTCAACCAATCTTCAAAACTCCTGAAGTGTTTCCAGATAAGTCAGGGCTCGACATTAACACTTGGACTTTTTGAAGGAGAATTTTACTTGCCCGACCGGACAAGCTGATTAAAACGTCAAAAAATAACTAGGGAATCACCAAAAGGCAACAATAATTCTGCATTCATTCAGTGTTATTGGCGATCGATAGTAGATAATTATATATAATGTATAATGAACTGATGGTAACAAGGTTGCGCTGTTGGCGCTCGAGCAGCCTCTCGGGGAGAAATAAAAAATGAGCACCGCTCACACAAAGAAACTCAGTTAACATAAACAGTTAAAATGACAAATTGTGGCGTTTTTATATTTATAACATATGATAGCCTACAGTTAAGCAACATCACACGTGCAAGAGTGCTGTTTTCCTGAATACCCTCACGACTGAAAATGACACTGATTTCATATGACAGTTCCATAAACAATTAATTAACATTAAGTCACTTACATTTTAGATGCAATATTCACTGTTTTTGTTCGATTTCAGCAGCAAAAATAGTTCCAAACAAAGATCACAGCAGAACCATAACGCCTCTCACAGCAACAGTGTGTTACTGAATGATTCAGCGTTTTGAGCGAATCGGTTGAATCAAAGATTCAATTACCTATTCGTAAACAACTGCCTCATTCTTGAATGAATCATCCGTTTGAATGAATCGTTTAAATGAATTACTCAATGACTCACTCATTAAGACGGTCACCTGCTGCCACCTACTGGTGGTTTAGTTTATTTCTTATTTGTATATTCAAACATATTTAAAGGTCCCATTATTCGTGTTTTTTTGAAGCTTTGATTGTGTTTACAGTGTGCAATATAACATGTGTTCATGTTTCGCGTGTAAAAAAACACAGTATTTTTAACACAATTTACTTATCTGTATACCGCGGTTTTCACTGTCCTAAAAACGGCTGATGGCTTCCTTGTTCTATGAAGTCCCTCCTTCAGAAATACGTAACGAGTTCTGATTGTGCCAGCGGTTCCCGTGTTGTGATTTGACCGCAGCTTAGCACACGTGGAAAGGTCACGCCTCTTAACGGGAGATATATGCGCTTAATGATCTCTACAGCGTCCCTGGGAAAGCCAAACAAAGGTGATTTGACTCTGGGATGAAAATAACAGCGTCTCGACGACATGGCGACAAACACAGTCAAACGCAACAATTCCTTTTCTCCACGCGACACGTCCTCTTCTCCACGTGGGACAGCAACAAGACCACGCCCCCTTTTTCGCGTATTCTTATGGGCGGAGGTTAGTCTGTTCTACTGTTCTACTGACGTAATTTATGAAGGAAGTACCAGGATGTAGTCCAAGCCAGCCGTTCGCTGTAGGCTTTGAAAGGGAACTTCTGTTAAATAAAATATCTCGCTTGGCATTGAACTTTGAGCTTTATAATTTTACAGGTATTATTTATGCTCTAACAGCAACATTACACACTAACTAAAGTTTGAACAATGGGATCACGAAGAACGGGACCTTTAAAACAATCTCATTACATTATTTAATACAGTTGTAATTTTTTTTAGTGTAAATTAATTAATTTGATTGGTAACAGCCCTATAGTGTCTTATTCTAATTTAATTTCTAGATCAAATTAAAAATACAATAAAATTAAAGCTGAAGCATAGCCTATATGTAATACGATTATGGAAAAATGCCCTTTATAAAAGGTAAAAATATCACAAATATGAAGATTTAAATATGTAAAAGATGATTGAACACTGGTGAGAATATTGCTTCAGAATAAATTATATTTACAAAAAAAACTCGGACAAGTGAGTGACAGATTTACTTGTTCAAAGGACAAGCACGTGAACCGGCTTAATGTCGAGCCCTGTAAAGTGTGCCATATGCATTAGACGTTCAGCCAACGGTCCGTGGGCGTGACATCTGAGGCTGAGACTATAGAGCAGCTTGCTTGTAGAGCAGTTCCAGAGCAATGACTTTTTTCCATAGTGATATTACAGATGGCATTTTTTTCAGGTTATAAAATAGTGAGGTCATAGATAAGTGTTCAATCATGGAACAGTTCAGTAGTTCAAGCTCTACAACGTCACTCTATGTAAACCCTGCCCCAGTCTGAGTCAATAGATCACTGCCAATGAGCCTCTGTCCTGTTATTTGCCGATAAAATCCTGGGTGTGTTTATAGGGAAAACAGAGCGAGATACAGTAAATAGCCTGATCCTGCTGCGACTGCCACTTCAGTATTTTCTGAATTCTTCCTCTCTGTCACAAGGTTCTGAGACACAAAAACAAATAAACTTTCCATTACAAAAAGAAAACATTATCTGGCATGCAATGTTTAGAGAACACTTAAAAATAAAGCTCCTTCGGTGGCACACAATTCTCTTCTTATGAAGAGTTTCAGCGGTCTCTGAAGACAAAAAGTTCTTCATCTTACATTATAAGTTGAGAACGTTTAAGTGCCTTTCCAGAGCTCATTCCCCAAACTATCGGTCTACCCAGACTGCATACCATCTCTGTTATCCCTGCGCATCAGGCTATCCATGAAAGCAGCACTATGGAAACCAAAGTCCCTGCAGTACAGAGACAATGACGACAAGTCTTGGATCACATACCCAGACATGTAGACTCTAACTAGGGCACTACACTTAATATTTCCTGCTGGTTGCTCCTGAACGTTGAACTTTAACTACGCAATCCCTTTAACCTTATTAATTTATCAGTAAACACATTACAATAGTGTTTCGACCAATAAAAAGCAAGATGATTTCACCGATTCTGTGGTGACCTCAGATGGAAACATGGGTGTTGTAATAGCAGACTAGAAGCAGGAAAAGCTAATTTAGGGGTTGGAAATGTTAACACATATGCAGGATGTAAAAAAAGCAGAACTGCGAGGCACATTTCACCCAGACGGGATGAACAGAAGGAGAAGGGGCCCTTGCATATGATCCACATATGTTTTGGGTCAAGGAAATATATAAACTGCAAATTTGCTAAGTTAATTAGTTGTGCTTGCTAAGGCAAGTTTCCCTATCACTGTTGCTTGTGTTACTGATTTGAAAAAAAAAAAAAAACACCTAACACTCGTTACGTTTACACACACCCTATTTTCCGCGTACAGTCGACAACGTTGTCCCCATTCACATGGACTTACGAAAACGCTGTATTCTGCTGCCAGGCCAGTAGGTGGCGATGTCATTTTGTAAAGAAACACTATGTGCCTACCCAGCAAACACAGAACATTTCCATATGGTTCCCATTTGGCTATTTTTTTGGGAACCAAATAAGAACGTTCTAGGAACGTTTTCTGTAGGTTCTTTTTTTTTTTGCAACCTTAAGAGAACCTTCCCAGAACGTTCCCCTGAAGGTTATTTTTAAGTTTCATTTTAAAACCTTAAAAGAATCTACTCAGAACGTTCCCTAGCCGTTCCTTGAAAGTTATTTTAAGGTTTTATTTTATAACCTTAAGAGAACCTTCCCAGAAAGTTATTTTTATAACCATATGTTATGCTGAAATGTGTATTTTTTCATAAACCAAGTGTATTTTGCAGATACAGCTTATTAAAACCTGGACTCGTTTTCAGATAAAGATTGTTGCAGATAAATCTGATTAAAATGAACGGTCATTTCGTTTTGCTGACTAACATTAGTTTAGCGACCTCTTTATAGATTTGATAATTGCTATATATATAGTAAATAATAGTGTGATTTTAGAGATATTTGACACGTCTAATATCAGAGAACATAAAGTTCACCCGAGAAGTTTTTGTTT
Organism: Romanogobio albipinnatus; assembly: GCA_023566225.1. Lineage (NCBI taxonomy): Eukaryota > Metazoa > Chordata > Actinopteri > Cypriniformes > Gobionidae > Romanogobio > Romanogobio albipinnatus. Next base: position 30,995,836 of record CM042262.1, on the reverse strand, counting down.
ACTGGCCAAAAGAGTTGGTCAGTAGCATGTTATGCTAATTTATTTAATGTTATCCTATAGTTAAAATAAATATGCTGAAAAGACGTTAAGGGAAAGTTACGGGAAGGTTAGTGTAACGTTCGGCAAACCAAAAACTATTATAGTGCTTTATATGCTATCATTTGCTTTACTAAAACTTTATAAAGTTTCGTCCGACTGCCTTCCCTGTTCAATTTATGGAAAAATTGTTGAAAGTTCTCCTGTCGATCGAAAGACTAACCCGACCAGGTAGGCTCGTCATGACGTCACGTACGCATCTTGAGTTTCACTTTCAACATTCAACACTTTTCCACGGAAGGCGGTCTGCCGAAAGTTTACTTGATAAAGTTTTAAATGTGGGTATTTTTCTTACACAAACGCGTCGATTCGCTTCAGAAGGACTTTATTAACACCCCGGAGCCGCGTGGAGCACGTTATTTGACGGACAGATGCACTTTTTATGGACTTCAAAAACAGAACAACTATTACTGCAATTCTAATGCTTGGATTAGCCTGGACTTTTGTAATATACAGTGAGGAAAATAAGTATTTGAACACCCTGCTATTTTGCAAGTTCTCCCACTTAGAAATCATGGAGGGGTCTGAAATTGTCATCGAAGGTGCATGTCCACTGTGAGAGACATAGTCTAAAAAAAATATATCCAGAAATCACAATGTATGATTTTTTAACTATTTATTTGTATGATACAACTGCAAATAAGTATTTGAACACCTGAGAAAATCAATGTTAATATTTGGTACAGTAGCCTTTGTTTGCAATTACAGAAGTCAAACGTTTCCTGTAGTTTTTCACCAGGTTTGCACACACTGCAGGAGGGATTTTGGCCCACACCTCCACACAGATCTTCTCTAGATCAGTCAGGTTTCTGGCCTGTCGCTGAGAAACAGAGTTTGAGCTCCCTCCAAAGATTCTCTATTGGGTTTAGGTCTGGAGACTGGCTAGGCCACACCAGAACCTTGATATGCTTCTTACAGAGCCACTCCTTGGTTATCCTGGCTGTGTGCTTTGGGTCATTGTCATGTTGGAAGACCCAGCCTCGACCCATCTTCAATGCTCTAACTGAGGGAAGGAGGTTGTTCCCCAAAATCTCGCAATACATGGCCCCGGTCATCCTCTTCTTAATACAGTGCAGTCGCCCTGTCCCATGTGCAGAAAAACACCCCCAAAGCATGATGCTACCACCCCCATGCTTCACAGTAGGGATGGTGTTCTTGGGATGGTACTCATCATTCTTCTTCCTCTAAACACGTTTAGTGGAATTATGAGTTATATTTTGGTCTCAAAAATGTATAGTTATATAAAAGTTATATTTTGGTCTCATCTGACCACATGACTTTCTCCCATGACTCCTCTGGATCATCCAAATGGTCATTGGCAAACTTAAGACGCGCCTTGACATGTGCTGGTTTAAGCAGGGGAACCTTCCGTGCCATGCATGATTTCAAACCATGACGTCTTAGTGTATTACCAACAGTAACCTTGGAAACGGTGGTCCCAGCTCTTTTCAGGTCATTGACCAGCTCCTCCCGTGTAGTTCTGGGCTGATTTCTCACCTTTCTTAGGATCATTGAGACCCCACGAGGTGAGATCTTGCATGGAGCCCCAGTCCGAGGGAGATTGACAGTCATGTTTAGCTTCTTCCATTTTCTAATGATTGCTCCAGCAGTGGACCTTTTTTCACCAAGCTGCTTGACAATTTCCCCGTAGCCCTTTCCAGCCTTGTGGAGGTGTACATTTTTGTCTCTAGTGTCTTTGGACAGCTCTTTGGTCTTGGCCATGTTAGTAGTTGGATTCTTACTGATTGTATGGGGTGGACAGGTGTCTTTATGCAGCTAACGACCTCAAACAGGTGCATCTAATTTAGGATAATAAATGGAGTGGAGGTGGACATTTTAAAGGCAGACTAACAGGTCTTTGAGGGTCAGAATTCTAGCTGATAGACAGGTGTTCAAATACTTATTTGCAGCTGTATCATACAAATAAATAGTTAAAAAATCATATATTGTGATTTTTTGATTTTTTTTTTCCGATTATGTCTCTCACAGTGGACATGCACCTACGATGACAATTTCAGACCCCTCCATGATTTCCAAGTGGGAGAACTTGCAAAATAGCAGGGTGTTCAAATACTTATTTTCCTCACTGTAACTCCGATTGTATTCGTCTGAAAGAAGAATGACATATACACCTAGGATGACTTGAGGGTGAGTAAATCATGGGCTAATTTTCATTTTTGGGTGAACTATCCCTTTAATTTAAACTGAAAATTGTTTGTTTTACTTGCGTTTTCGCAGTTTCCCCGATTAAATCCAGTCATGCAGCAGCTCTTTTGCCACTCAGTCCGGTTGAGGGGGGGTGTGTTCCGGCGGGAAAAATGACGTCAATGCATACCCTCTATACGCATGTGCATGACGTCACCATTTTCACAAATTGGTTTTTGTAATTTACACAGAGACAATAGTGGTATCATTGTCAAAAACTTGCACTTTGAATGCCATTTTCAAAAGTTTGCGTTTTCAGGCCCCTGTCACACACACACACACACACACACACACACACACACACACACACACACACACACACACACACACACACACACACACACACACACACACACACACACACACACACACACACACACACACACACACACACACACACACACACACACACACACACACACACACGCATTGACACATTTGACCAGCACTGACAAGAGAGAAAGAATGAACTCTGTTGACCCTGCTCTTTTTTTCTTGGCCCTAACATCTGCCTTTCTTTCTTTAAGACTGAAAGACTCAGCAAACCATGAAGACCTTCTGCATTTCTATGCAAATGTTTCCAGTCATTCCTGCATTTAAAATGTGCAAGACAGCAAACAGATATATGGCAACAAGCACATTGTCATGCTGGAAAATAACAGAGCCCTATTCTTCTAAGAATACTTGTCTAGGTAGATTACATGTACACTTAAGTTTTTTGAACCTGCTAGTATAAGCTGAATCTGAAATAGCCAAACCTGTTCATTAGAAAGGGGTGTCCACACTTTTGCCTTTGCAGTAGCCTATAGATTTAATTTATATTGATTCTCTCTCCAATATATGACATCAGTATGCATTGCAACTATTGATCAACATATATAATTTATATAGAACAGTGATTGCAACAAACTTTAATCATTCCACAATTCACTGTTGAGACAGTTTACTCCTCTTTTCTGGGTTCAACATTTTTTTAAGGTGGGTGTGTGAACTGTTTTTGGAGCGCACCTGATTGGCTGGTTGAGCTGAGCTGTTTTGACTGATCCATATGGTGAGACACTTCAAAACAAAAGTCTCTCAGCGTATAAGTTATAAATAATAAGTTAGTTGTCTGTTAAACACAATGGGAAAATATGTAAATGGTGTCCATGTAATATGCTGAACACACGAATGTCAGCTACGGTAACAAGCCTATGGAGCGTTCGACAGTGAGTCTTATTCCAAAGAAAGAGCCAAGAAAGTCTGAAGAGAGAGCGAAAAGGCCGCTGGTAGGAAAGAATGAGCGCAGATGGGAGCGCACGATACGGATGATGGACACCCTTGCGTCATCTGCTGGTCAAAAGGAAGCATTGCATGTTGAAACTGACAGACTTACATATGCGATGGACATCAGTTATGCTCATCTTTGCTCGCTTCGGCTCCTTCAAAGGTATGTTGAGTAAAACAACGCTATATTTAACTATGCACACTCAAAAGACATGAACCGCAAGCAATGCGACCTGTTTTAGAATACGGAAGTTTGTTGCGCTTGCGCATAACGCCCATAGAGTACTAAAACATACTAAAATAATAATAATAGCATTATTTAGTGTAAAATTGGAAAGGGTACATAACACACACAGTTTCTGCCAGTCTCATGTTAATCTTGAGTACCTATAGAGTAGTATTGCATCCTTCATATCTCTGAAGAGCCTTTGGTTTGATCATATTTATAAAAGACACACACTGTACCGATTCTTTCTGAAAACAGCCGAGCTCGTTGAGGCGTGCATTGGGCTGAGCTAAAGAGTCACGAGCATACACACACACACACACACACTACATCATGGCATTATCCCTGGATAACTTTCGATTCATACATGCGTGTTGTTCACATTATATGCACTTACGCAAACACACACACTTGCAGAACTCTGTTGCTGCTCCGGAAAAACAAACTGCATCCACTGTTCCCTTAACGCTGGGTTCTTTGGGAAGCTGAACAAGGTTATATTTCCCTCACAACCAAAATCGCTTCTTTAGTGACATTGTTGATTTCATGGTCTAAAAATAAAATGACAGCGCTGCCGACGGCTTCTGTAACCTGAACGAAGCTCGTTGATGAGCGCACTCTCGCTCTGGTCGATGTGCATACGCGTTCCTCCAGGAGAAGTCCCCATACAAGGAATTACGCCCTTTATGACATTAAACAGGGCCATAATCGTAGCCTGACAAACCAGACCACATAAAGATGTTGGGTCTGAGAACTCACCATTGGCAGGGCTCAATTCGAGGGGCGGGATAAACAACTGTCTTTCAGATTCCCTCTGCACGCAATAGGATAGCGCTACAACCAACCAGAGCAATGAAGAAGGTGAAGCGGAGCTAGTTGATAGATTAAACTTTCGCCGTATCTGGTCGGCAAAACTCCGAACACATCTTCCTTTCTTAAGAATGACTTCAGCGTCATTCTTTGTTCTTTTCCCAAAGAAAAGCTTTACTCCTAGGCTTACAGAGTCGCGGCCAAAGCCGATTAGAAAGACCGCTGTTCGCCAGCTTCTATGTTTACAAGTAGCACGTGGAACCGCCGCAACTCTGCCGTCATTATGTTAAGCCCGCCCACGACTCTATACACGCTGTGATTGGCCTGACCAGAGTTTGGTTTTTCCAGCTCGCAAGCCAACGGAGAGTTGCTAGACGACCCTGGTTGTAAAGTCTAGATCTCTAGGCTACCATACTCGTGGATGCATAATTATAAATATGTGGATGCATAATTCCAAAAACAAATCCAAACAAAGACTTTTTTTCCCCACTTTTTTATTTTATGTTGTTGGGACCATGACATATTACTTTTTTCTATAGGGACATAATGAATTGCAGGTTCACAAACTTTTAAAAGAGCAAAAACTAAACTGAATATAGATGCTAAAATAAATTATAACACTGTAAATGAAAACTCTCACCCACAAATGTAATCTTTTAAAGAGCTGGAGGAAAGTGCATTTTGATTCTCATGACAGGTTTTTTTTGTGTGATTTGACATTATATATTTACAAGCAAACAGAATCCAAAAACACAAAAATCGGGGTTGTACACGGTTTTGGGTTTAAGGTTGACATATCCCCATAAATACCCAGAGAACAAACACCATTGATGACCTGAGTTTTCATGTGATCTCAATTCTGCTCTGCAGAAACACAGATATAAATGTCCTGAGAGGTCACAGATGGGATATCATAACCCCAGGATATGCAGTTAATACTAGCTTAATAAAGAAAAGGGAAAATCAGATCAACAGTGATATAAATTCCATATGCAGTACCTTGGGAACCAATCGTGTCTCTCTATAATTAAACTCAGGAATGATGAGGAGGAATTGGTCAATGATTATAAGGAACGTCAGATAAGAAAAAATAGCCAAACAACCAATTAAAACATCTAATTATATAGTTCAGCAAGTGAAATTCCTAATAATTAACTACAATCCAGGAATAGAAAATGAAAACTCCACTCATCCTCAGGTCGATCCAAACACGTAAGACTTTCTATCCTCCGTGGAACACAAAAAAAAAGTATTTATCAAAATGCTAAGGCTGCTTTTTCCATTCCAACAGTGTCTAGCACACCCAAAAAGTACCATAAAAGTATATTAATTAAATTTAAGTGATGCAATGTTTTGAAGAACTGTAAGGTTGGGTCAATTTATGACAGAATAAAATTTTTTTGGTGAACTATTCCCTTAGCCGCACTCATATGCAATCACCGCAGATATATATTTTTCTCAAACGACAGATTTCTGTAAACCCTAGACATCATTTTGTAAAACGTGTATGCTCAAACACTTTCACCCAACCATGCCACAACATTTTCCTGTAGTTAAACCTAAAACAAAAGTTATGTGAACTGAACTGTGGAAAATAGACGCCGCAGACGCCTGAGGAATAATCGCCTCATATCTTCCCTGCAGCCAATCAGAACACAGCGTGAATAAAGCCACTGCTGACTCGCTTCCTGTCCGTGGCTGCAGTTCTGGAGGAGAAAACGTTTACATTTTCTTCAGTGCCTGTAATCAGTGCAGTGGATGAAAGCATTTACGGACAAAACAAATACGACATACGGAGTAGAAAAGATAGATTTATAGAAAAATAACTAAAAGCATTCAGGCTGTTCATATTATTTTCGCACGACTGATATGATGATTAGTAAACACGAATTCTCATTTACACTCTTGATCCATCAAATTTTGCAGCACTGGTTATGTGTCAAAAGTGAGCAGTATACATACTGTACTTAAGCAGGCATGATACGATTTGGCACTATAGCACCATAATCTGACAGAACTAAAGGCACACGTTTAATCTGTTCACCTAGCCTATACTCCATTGACAACACTATGACTGTATTGTAATACTCCGTCTGACCTGTAGAGGACAGCACAGAGTTGTTGACCTCTGTGATTTCTCTGCCCTGAAATACAAAGAATAAGTTGCTTAGACAGCTAAAGATATCTTTATACTCTCTCAAATGAGTTGTACCTGCTGGGTACCTTCTAACTTGCACACATACTCGATGTTTCCACCTTCATCATCTAGAGTTTTTCCTACATTTTCCACCTTCTTTGGGTAGTTCTTTAAAACAAGATACAGCCCATCTATGGCTGCATCCACAAACTTAAAAATGCTGCCTTCGGAGGACGCCTTCCAAGGTAGGAAGGCATCAAGGCACGCCCAATGTTAGCTTAACTTCCTGTCTCCTGAAATACCTTCATCTGATTGATTTTTGATAGATGTATCCTTCGCTGCCTTTTATATCCCACAATCCTGTGCTTTCCATTCTGTGACAAAAATAATAAAGGTGGCGTCTGTTGGTGGTCAGTTTGTGTGTAAATTTCCACTTATGATGTTTTTTCTAGCGAGAAATTACTGTAGTCATTAAAGGGGTCCTATTATTAACTTTTAATAAGTTTTGATTTTGTTTTTGGGGTGTTCTAGAACATGTAATCATCCCTGATTGTTCAAAAAAACACATTATTTTTCACATATTTTACATTATACAGCACATTTCTCCCCAGTCGGCTCAAACGCGCAGATTTTGATGAAGCCCCTCCTTCCGAAATACGAAATGTGCTGTGATTGGTTAGCTGGCCCAGTGTGTTGTGATTGGCAACGCTTAGCACATGTTCAAGAAATGTCCCATCCCTCCATAACGGCGAGTTGTTTTCTAGTGTAAATATTACGGATACCGTCAATTTCAAACCGATTGCATCGTCCAGAACGGATTTTATGCACGGAATTTGCAAGCACAGATTTCACAGGACGTTTCAGAGTGGTATGTTTTTTTGTAATTTATACATTATAGATACGATGCTATCCACCATTTAATCGTGATATTTGTCGGAAAACTAAGGTAATACAAACAGTAGTCGATCACAAAACCATGGCTAATTTTCCTAAGGAGCAGTGAACCGTCTTACAAAAGCAAGAGCTTATATAAACAACAGAAAAAAAGCTGTTCTCCATATAATGTGCAGCGCACAGATAAACGTTGTGGTTATAATGTTCAGGAACAGTTTAAAATAAATTTGAATCACTCTCGTCAGCCTTAGGAAGGCCAAACAAATGAGTTTCTTTGACGTAGCAGCAGCTCAGCCAGGCCCCGTCTCGGTTTTTGTGTATTCTGTGGGCTGGGATTATTTAAATGAGTCACATTACGGCTTTATAAGATCTGTAAAAATCGCGTTGTAGTCCAAACGAGTGGTTCGTTGTAGCTCTTGGAAAGTGGATTCTGTTAAATAAATGATCTCCCTTTGGAGTGGACTTTGAGCTTTGTAACCTTGCAGGTCTTTTTTTATGCTCAAACAGCAACATTACACACTATCTAAAGTTGAAAAAGTGGAAAAGCAATAATAGGACCCCTTTAAATATTTGATTATTTATCGCCAAAGCTCGCTCTATTTTGCTTTAGATTACGCTGTCTGTCCGAAATCAGTTTTGTGAGGTGCCTTCGTGCGCAAACTCTGCCTACAAAGTCATTGCCTAATAAGGCAGCGAGGCAACAAGTCGACTGCCTACATTTTCGGACGCAGCCTATGAGTGTTTGTTGACACCTAGTGCACCCATCAATAAGTGCCTCAAAATTGCGCAGACCCCGCTGAAAACAGAAAACCAAAGCATCCTTTCAGCTTAAGAATATTATGAATATTATTCTGTCAGTTACCACAGAAAAAAAGATCTTAAAAAGCACTTGCAATGGGAGTCTATGGGGTAATGTGTTCCAAAGGGTTTAAAATCGGATTAATTTAATTATTTTTATCTGAGCAGCAAAGTTGTCAATGTTTCCCAACTCTGTTTCTAGAGGCACACCTAATCAACTGATTAGAAACTTCACAACCTAAAATAAATTGTTCATATAAGGGAGCCATCCAAAATGTGTACCGTTGGTGTGCATCCAGGCCTTTTGCGGTAGGACTACAATTTACAGCGTAAGTCTTAACTGATTGGATAACTTTTCGCAGATAAGGTTAGTAACCTTACCGGGGTTGCACCGGGGTTAGTTGTTGGGACAACAACTTGCCCCATAGACTTCCACTATAAGTGCATGACTTTTTGTTATTTTCTCAGGGAATCAACATCATGTAACAGAGCTTAACTTGTATTAGACTCACAATATTTCTTGAAACATGTGATCACAAAGGTGCCAAATTGTCAGAGCAATTTTAAATCTCACAATGTGTCACAAAAGAAAACAGGCTGCTGGGAAAAAAACGCACATATATTGATCAGTGTTTAAAAGCAACTCAAACACATAACATAAACGTAAATAACACTGACAAATAAGATCTTAACCCATTTACTACCTATACATACAATGAATTGCTCAAACATATGTTATGTTCTTGTCCAAAAGTACCTTAAAAATCGGTTAATTCAGCCTCAGCTGAAAAATGATCATGTGACTATTAGATCAACAGCACCCACACAGATCTGGCTATGCCATCTAAGAAACCCTAAACTCAGATTTGTGCTGGACTTTAATTCATAAGCATCAATAATGGCAAGAAAACTGTATAACACTGACTGGAATGATTCAAGGCCTTGAAAACACAAGTGTCTGGTCGCCAACCCATCTCAAACCCAGTACTGGTTCTTTTTCAGTGCTGGGTTTGTTGTCCGACAGTGCTGTATCAACTCAGGATCTGTCCCTTTGGAGTCCATGTTTGACATGGGGATGTTGTTCGCGGGATCGGTTTTCCTGAAAGTCTCCTGACTCACTTCACCATTCTTAGGCTTTGCCGCCACTGTTTGGACGTTGTGCTTCCCCGTTTTGTTGCGTCGGACCAAGTAGTATGCCAGTAGTGCGGCCAGGAGCATGAGTAGGAGGATGACAAGGATGGGAATAAGGATAGCCCACAATGTGTTACGTCTAGACACCACAGGAGTGGCTACAGTGCTGCCAGAAACTACGTCACCATCTCCTCTCCACCTGGGCTCGGGTTGAACAGTTTCCTTGTCGGCAATGGACACCTGTGGAACTTTGAGCAGTGTGGCGCCATAAACTCTAGACGGGTCGTATGGAACAATATAGAAGGGCAAGACACACTCTGCTGGAGGAACGCCGTGCGCCTTTAGAAGGAATCGTGCTTCATCTTGACTTTGACCCCCAGTTGTGTTTAAGATCTCTAGAGCTACCCGTCCTTCATCAAGGTCTCGTTGTGTGAAGGAGCTCACTGGTTGGCCATCATCCAGTCCACCCCTCTTGATGAACCGTGCTCCTTGAGGTTGTTGGATTATGCTGAAGGTTGGAGAGCTTCTGGTCTTGTTGGCCAGAGGTGTAGCGTCCAACAACTTTCTGTCTACAAGTACAGTAGCCCCCTTGGGGAGCAGGGGATTCTGGGCCACCTTTGCCAGTGGTTTCACGGTAATGTTGAGGACTGAGGACACGTTCGCAGCCCTGCTTCGGGCCACAAAGGCCACGCTATCTCTCGGTGAGGTGGACTTCACGAAACGGACACTTACTCTTCCCTGTTTAATCTGCTTCTGTGTGAAAGCAGAGGTGGGCTGTCTGTCCACCATTACAGCTGCATACTTTGGGACGTTGGTAATCTTATAGAGTACCTCCTCCTCAACAGGACCTCCAGTGGAGGTGCTCAGCATGTCCTCAGTGATTAGTGTCTCATCATCTCCCTGCTTTACGTGGATCTCCGGAGCTTTTTTCAGTATCAGAGACCTGGCCAGGATCCCGATATGTAGTGTGTGTGGGTCCGTTTGGTGTTTCCCATCAGATACTATAAATTCCATAAAGCCATCGGACAGACTTCCATCGCTGACAAAAGCAACTCGCCCATTGTTGATGTCTTCCTGGCTGAACTGGTTGATCCGGTCTCCAGAGTCAGTGTAGATGAGATATCCGTTAGCTGGACTCTTGGAGATGGTGAATCGGACCTCGTCCGGTGTGCTGTCCTGGTCGACCGTGTTGAGGTAGTTTTTGGAGATGATGATCGTGGAACCCTGTAGTGCTTCTAGAAGCAGGTCCAAGCTTTCGAGTTCTGGTGGGTTTGAGTCTCGCCGTCTGATGGCCATCAGGAAGATCTCCTCCAGAACCACGGCACCGGGCTGAACTTGCGGGGTGCGGCCACTAGGGTTCAGATGGACACGGAAAGAGAAGCTATCAGAAGAAGCTCCAGAGTCACCGTGATAGTACTCCAGATCACCACGTGACACATCGTCCTGCAGGAAATGGGGAGCGTCACGGGGCAGGTCGGAGCCCCCAAGAGTGAGTCGTCCATGAACAGGGAACCGTCGAACTTCATAGACAATGTCCTGCCCTTTCCGCTTCTGCTCAGGCAAACTGGCAAGTAGGTTAGAGGCATCCAGAACAGATTTGTCGATCACTTTAGACTGACCCTGCACCACGGACACACCTGCAATACATTAACAAAACACCAAAAGACAAATAATTTAATAACATTTAATTGTCTGAACTGTGGTCTAGTGTTTCCACCTAAATTATCCCGCTGGATTTTGTCCTCTGCATATAAGCTTAATAAAGCCTGTTGCATTTTTTAAACTTCATTGTTGATTTGAATAGCAAACAACTCTTACCGCACGCACTGCAACAGACTTTTAAAAATGGTGGTTGGAGTCAACCAATCAGCATGTTCAGTGCCCAGGCCCCACCCCCGAAAGTTCCTGAACTTTGAAAAAGTACTACCTCGCGAGCAGGGACTTTCTGAGGGTAAAATTTTTACCCGGAACTTCATTTAGACACTGGTCCCTGCGGTCGAAACACACAGAGTACCTCCCTTAGTCCCTAGTAGTTCCTGGGGAAAGTCCTGGTAGAAGCGCGGCTAAACAAAAGAGTTCCTCAAATACGGCCCTGCAGAGTCTAGCTCAAACCGTGATCAACCTTACCTACCTGTAATTTTCTAGCAACTCACAAGACCTTGTTTAGCTTGCCTTGGTGTCTTGGAATTGGAGCTAAACTCTGCATAGAAGTGGCCTTTCAATATTTGAGGAACCCTGGCATACAAGCTCCAACCACATTGACTCATGGTGCTCATGAACATACAAGTTTAAATGCAGCCTGCAATGTGTCCTAATCCTGTTCCCAACTAAGGTTGCAAAGTTTTTTCTAGAAACTTTTCAGAATTTTTGGAAACTTTCCAGGATTTTTGGAAACTTTCCAGGATCTTTTGGAAATTTTCCAGGGCCCGTATTCATAAAGATTCTAAGAGTCCTCTCAGAAAACTCCTCTGCCATTTTCTCCGCTGCTAAAGAAACTCTTAAGCCTCTTAAAAGTCCTCGTCTGTGCTCCTAACAAATTTGACCTTAAGACCTCTTTTAAGGGTTAAGATGCTTTCTGAATTACTTTTTTCTTTACTAGGATTTTTTAGTTAATTTTAAGAATAAACACCCACATTTCAATGAATTTTCTTAGAATTTTGTCACTAGGAGCTACTCTTTGCATTAAGATTCTTTATGAATACGGGCCCAGGATCTTTTGGAAATTTTCGTAAACTTTTGGAAATTTGCCAGAAATGTTCAGCCTGTTTGCAACCCTATTCCCAACACATTTGCCAATCATTTCACAGTCTTCTGTTAAATTTTGTATCAAATTATAAAAGGAACCTGCATCAAACCCCAATTCTTTTAATTGGCAATTACCTTTGTTCTTCCAGAGCTGAGAAGAGACGTTTCGATTGGCAGCATAGTATGAGACAGTGACTGGCAGGGTGTGATGCAGCTCTGCTGCTGGAGGCACTGTAAGGGCCAGCTCAACAGAATCTTTCAGGACCCAGAAGGGCTCAGACGGCATCTGATGCTCATAATACACAGCACCTGCATCCAACTGAACACACAAGAGGAAGAAATACAAATAATAATTGGCCACATCCTATAACACAGTCTGCAAAACAGCCAAAAATAGACAGACTATAATTATAGCAATAAATTAGATTCAACAAGCAAAAGCCTGACTGTAATGAGATCATAGTGCTGCCCTCTACTGTCCGCTAATACGATTTACACATACAATGGTGCCCTCTTGTGTTCAATGATGGAATTACAACGGAAACGGCTTTATTGACAGCATATTTAGGGATTTATTAGGGCTTTATGTGCTTCTGTTTTCCTCTCCAAGTACATGTTCACAATATACAACTTTATTTACCTCATTCTGTGTGAATTTGGTGATCTTCTCAAACTGTCCTAGCTGGTTAGGTTTGATTATTCGTCCCAGGCGAGGAGGTTTCACCAGGGAGTATGTGATTTCATCACCGTCTTCACTTGTTATAGCCCGCAAAATATCTCCACCGATCACTTGCCTTGTGCCTGACAAACATCATCAAACAAATCATATCACTTCACTGATTCCTTTAAAAAAAAAATCATTTTAGCAGCTATAAGGAACATAATTGATCTATTAGGTTAAGATTACGGACTGTTCATGATGAGGAAAATTTAAAATATCTCTCGGCCAATAAAGATCTTTCCTTTGGCCCAGAGACAGACAGGTGTTTAGTTTTAAGGATGTGTGGAGCCCACCTGGGAAGACCATGAGTTCTCCCTCCGTTTCCATGGAGATGGTGAGCTGTCTTGCCTTGACAGCGAAGTGGTAGAGAGGTGAAGTGTGTTCTCCATCAGTCACGGTGAAGCTGAACCCACCCGATTCGGAGCCTGAGATCAGACACAAGCAATCACACATCATGTTACACCCTTACAATAAGGCTTCTTTAATGCTTCATTGTAGCACATCAGATTTATCAAACTAACTTTTTTATTATCAAGAACCATTTTGAGGGGTATAAAGTTCTTTGTGTTGCTATATGGTTCTTTGGAGACTGTAAAAGGTTAAGTCTTCAGTGTATTGGTTTCTGGGGTCTTTGCATAAAAAGTATTTTTTTTTTTTAGTAAAAACATTCTGTGGGCAAATATCACAAAAATTGTACATTTTTGATAAAAGTGTCTCAAAGTTGTCTTGTGACAACTGCTATAAGGCAGTGTTTTTTTTTGTGGGTTTTAGCATCTCACTATGCAATTAAAAGGTGTTTACAGTAGTTTTTAGTGTGTTGCAAGGTGTTTTGAGTGGCTTTTAAGTAACAAACTGCTATATGTTTGCCAAGATGTTCTGAATACTTTTTTTGCACGCTGCTAATTTATATGATTGCTAACATGTTCTAAGTTTTTTGTAGCGTGTTGCTATGTTTGTAAGGTGTTCTGAGATGTTTTTATCATGCTTTACTGTAGGATATATAATTGCTAAGTTATGCCCAGTTGTTTTTATCATGCTGTTTTGTGAGTGCTAAGGTGTGTGGTGTGAGTTTTTGCATGTGTTCCGAGTTGTTTTGATCATCCTGGTACTGTAAATGACTTGTTGTTGTGCAGTTGCAAAGGTGTTTGGGTTTGTTTTACATGTTGCTAAGGTGTTCCAATTAGAGTTAAACAGTTGGGTTCAAGAAGTAACCACTCCGTTCATTTTCTCCATAGGGAAATTGATTTTTAATGATAACTTAGAAACCTTTTTAGACAGCCTTACTGTTAATCGGTGGTATTTGCTTTTGTTGAAGCTGTGAGCCTACATTATTTCAACTTAGTGGAATTTGTGGTGAAAAACTACATTACCCATGATGCTGTGCAAAATTCTACCAATCAGTGGAAAACTAGCTCTTTAAAAAGCGGCAACCTCCCCCAGTTTCTCTTGAAGTCAATACGGAAGTGACTTAAACTGCAATTCATCGACTGGCCGCTAGGGGCAGGCTCCAAAAGGGAGCAGAATCTCATTGAGCTCCATGTTAAAATGCCCAACTTTACAGCAGAAAAAAACATGTTTACAGCCTGGTACAAATTGCTAATTTTGCCCTTCGTGACAACTGTGAGGGGGTGAATTTTTTTATAGCTCATTCGTTTACATTATATAAAGCCTTAAAGCTACACTGTGTAACTTTTTTAGTTTATTCTTAGCTAAAAACACTTAGTTCTTTCAAAAATATATGTGCTCATTAATGTATATTTACTTCTTTCAAGTAATAAAGTATTCTCGTAAGTTTATAATATGCCATTGAAAATACATACGGGTAAGGGGTTCGAATTGGGGTCGCCATGTTGCCTCTCCATCTTGAAAGTACATTAGCCAAAGAGGGACATACCCGTAAATTCAAGCTTCGCCTTTCGCGAATTTTTTAGGAAAATAGTGTGGCCCCTTTAAGAGCGTTCGCCCCGGTTGGAGCGCCTGCATTCTGTATGTGTGTGTGTGTGCACTGCGCCTCGAGCTCCCATGTGTGCGGATTATTTTCTGTCTTCTGTTGCTAACATTCATTTATTTTTGTTTTGTTGGGTAATGCTGTGGACGGAAGTGGAGTTTGTGCCGGACTCTTTGGGGGGGGGGTTCCGCGGGGAATAAAGTGCGGCTGTTTGATGTCAATCGCCTCCGTGTTTGCATCGACTCCAGTTGCGTTGAGTGAGCTATCCGTATTTTTCACCCGAACACACGCGTTACAACTCGATGGCGAATGTGAAGAGGGGGATTGCTGGATCGAACTGGAAGCCATGTTAATCTTGGACTAAACCGGCCACCGTAGGAGTTAAAACGAAATCGGAATTGGGAGGAAAATAAACTAATATTTACTGGATGGTCATATACCCTTTCACCGCTAGATGGGGAAAAATATCACACAGTGTAGCTTTAAAGTTCTGCATAATTAAGGGCGTGGCCATTTTGAGTGACAGGTGGATTGCCGTTTGTCTGCTGTCTGTTAGCCATCGCGTCACCTCAGCCGTCACCTTCTGCTGACAAGATGGCAACGGCCGACTTCAGAACTGCTCTTCAGAATCCTATGGGTGACGTCACGGACACTACGACCATATTTTTTACAGTATACTCTTTAGCCAAAATAGCCCCGTCCACTCCCATGAAGCACTGCAAATGTTGAATCAAGTCCGTCCCCCTTCACTCTGAAAATACACATATATGCATATTTTGAAAATAAACTTAAATTATATTGTTTCTCTAGATATAATCAACATTTTTAAATGCGCAATTTTATATTTCTCCCTCATTTTTAATTGAATTATGCTGTTTGCAATGCGTCATGGGATTGTAGTTCTTACTCTCACTAAAACCGTTAACGAGACAGTCTTGTATCGTTGTCTGATTTTCAAATACTTTTTTGCTTCAAGTCAACGTTTGTAATGTTATGATTCACCTCAGGGCTGGTTGGCTTGGTTCATGGCTTATAGTGCTTTAACGAAGACTTTTTTTAAAATTCCTATGGGAGAAATGAATGTAAAAAATACTTCCGGAACCAGCGCTGCTGTAAAAATGGGGTGGGCACCGTTGCACTGTATAGTTTTTTTGTTGCGTGCAGCAACTCTATATTGCTAAGGTGTTCTGAGTAGTTTTAAGCATGTAAGCGATATGTAAGCATGTTTCTTTGTGGCTGCTAAGTCATTTTGAGAGTCATTTTGAGGCCCAAAGTCTCTTTTCTGGTCCATCCTCAGATGGCCTACTCGTTTCTCTTTAGTAGCTGATATTTTATTCTGTTTTCAAAGGTTTTAAAGGACACAATTCAGAGAAATTGAAGTCAACCCACCCGCATGAATGAATAAAACCTCTCCATTATTAATCTGAGACTGGGTGAAACTGTCCACACTGTCATCTGGAGACACTTTAAATGCAACAATCCCATTGCTGGGCTTCTCGATAGAATACACCAACTCCTCCGGAGGGGTGTCCAGATCATCGGTGCTCAGTATATTGGCTGTGATTTCAGACTCCTCACCGGCTAAGAGCTGAAAGGAGAGAACACACACACACAGACAAAGAGAGATAAACAAACCAATAAACAAGATAGAACAACTAAACTGTTGTTTTCAGAGGTGTCTAACTGTCTGGAGTTGTTGGGATGTGAAAGAGGCAGTTATGTCTCCTCTGATGCTGCTCTAATGGATGTGTAATGGACAAGTTGCTGAAAGGCATTCTTAAATGATCAAATTCAACTGGGAGAGTGCAGGGCTGCCACACATCAACACACATTTATCTATTCCTGAACGCTTTCACTGCCTCCATCTACCGCTCTCCTGAGAGACAGAGTGTAGAAGAGGAAGGAAAAACTGGAATTGAGTACATGGCAGTGCCCTGGAACAGAAAGGTCCACAAGCTCATTATCATTTAGTAATCTAGTTTTAACATAACGTGACCTTTAAGATTTAAGTGCATGTAAAATAATCTCCTCTCTTCCTGCGAGTGCTATTTAATGGAGGGTAATGCAGTGTCATTACCAGGGTAAATATTAGTCATACCAGAGAACTCTCTGTACTGCCTCCTGGTGACCGTTCAAAGACCTTTACATCATTTTCTGTGCAGTATGTGCATGGGCTTCCACTAGATGGTAGCACTAGACCAGAGTACAGCACAACTGAAGTTTATGAAACAAATATCTCCCAAATTGGGCTGGAAATTGCTGTTTCTTCATACTCAATATTTAATAGATGTAACATGGATCAGAAGCTGCATGGCAAATCAAATCCCAGCATGCTGTGCTGAGGTCCGCTTTGATGGGAAACAGCAATCTCTCTCTGATTGGACGGGTGTGTCTGATATATTACTGTGCGTGTGCGTGTGTGTGTGGATGAATCTCACTATAGTTTCATATTTCATACCAAAAATAAATTTAAAACAAAGCTATTTTAGGACCATTAGTATTTTTTATGGAAATTATTGCAACAAAATGCATATGCAAAAAAAAAACAAAAAAACATTCTCATTGCTGTAATGTGAAAATAATGATTATTTAAAATGGTACTTTTAACAAGTGACCCATTTAAGATTTTTTTCCACATTACAGTGATGAAAAAAATATATTTTTTGCATTACACTGAGGATTAATTTTATTTGTATCAAAATATAAATAATTATATTTATAATTGCAAAAAATGCAAATGAGACTCGCATTAAGTTTTTGGAAATGTGCTTAAATGGTTTGAAAAAAAGTGCAATAAAATATAAATATATATTTCCTGCAAACAGAATAAATTAAAATATAATTTTAATAGAATTGATCTATTATTTATTTATATAATCATATTGACTTATATTTATATTAGTGCTGTCAAATAAATGAATCTTGATTAAGTTAGTTTGTACATTTATTGTCTATGTTAAAATGTGATTAATCGCGATTAATAGATTTGACAGCACTCATTTATAATTATATATATTTTTTCTTTTGATTTGGGTGTGAAATATGATCCAATCATTTTTTTTTGTGAGATCACCCGATTATGCCTTAGTGCTAGCAAATTGTGTTTACAATTTTGGAAAGAGCATGTCTGAATTTGGATCTTCTCTGTTATTATCATCAACTATCAGTAACCATTGAAAATTGAGGTGTCCTGGATTAAAGCATGTCTGATACAGAGACAGACTGAGAGAAAGGGAACCATCCGCATGTGGAAAAACACATATCATTATTTCACATTTTGCGGGAGTCAAACGGCATCTCTGATTGGTCAGCTTTCCCTCCAGCCCAGAAGCTGAATTCCTGCCACCGTCATGGTTTTCCAAAAATATGAGTTTCCAGGGCGACCAGAAACCACAGACAGCATTGAGTGAGCACTGAATGACACTCTGTGTTCCAGCGGAGGGAGTCGCTCTGAATTTTCCGACTACGTCTCTGTTCTAGAAGCTTCATTAATGTTTAAAACAGGGAACTCGGGTACTCGGCGTACCTCCAGTCCAGTGTTGCGTTGGATGCGGGGTGGTTCGTCGTTCACAGGGAGGACGGTGACGCCGACTTTCAGGGATGCACTCCGGCGGGTGATGTCAAAAGCAGACGCTGTGAGAGTGAAACTGTCTTCTGTGGTCTCACTGCTGTCGTGGTAGTAGTACACCTGTCCCTGTTGTACCTGAGGATACACACGATACACAACAGATATCAGAAATCCAATCACTCACACCTAATCCTTTTTTCTGACCATTAGAGCATTTCAGGTTTTACCGTGGCTTTATTTTGTCATTTTCCAAGTGAAGGGACAATAAAAATGCCTTATTAAAATTCTGTGGATGTAGTTTTCCTCCAAAAAGATCAAGTAAACTTAAAGGGATAGTTCAACCAAAATGAAAAATTCTCATTTACTCACCTTCATGCCATACCTTACACACCGTATATAACTTTCTCTCTTCAGATAAACACAAATTTTTAGGAAAATAATCCATCTCTGTGAGTCCATTTAATGCAAGTAAATGTGAAACCACACACAACAATCGTGACGGGAATCCAGAGGCCCCAGAGGATGAATCAATGACTTCTGAAGCCAAACAATAGGTGCGGGTAAGAAAAATACTAATATTTTAGTATTTTAACTATAAACCATCGCTTCTGGACAACTAACATGTCATGAGATGGACGAGAAGTGGTGATCCTTTGTGCTGCTGTGTTACTTTCTAACACAAACTTACATTTATGTAAAGCTAAACTTGTGAACATGAGGACAGCTGGCCGGAAGCAATGGTTTATAGTAAGAGGAGTTTAGGTTTTCACTTTATTTTGATGCTCCATTAGAGTTTTAGTAGAATATTAGTAGACTGGTAGAGTTAGGGTTAGAATAAGTTTACATGTAGTTGCAAAGTTTCTTATAGTCAGTAGAATGTCTTAACCGTCACAATAAAGAGTTAGCATATATTAAGCAGACAGTCTACTAATACTCTAATGAGAGTTAGTTGACATGCAGTTGTAAAGGTATTTGTAGTCAGTAGAATGTATGTTGTAGTTGTAAAGGTACTTGTAGTCAGTAGAATGTATGTTGTAGTTGTAAAGGTACTTGTAGTCAGTAGAATGTATGTTGTAGTCATAAAGGTACTTGTAGTCAGTAGAATGTATGTTGTAGTCGTAAAGGTACTTGTAGTCAGTAGAATGTATGTTGTAGTCGTAAAGGTACTTGTAGTCAGTAGAATGTATGTTGTAGTCGTAAAGGTACTTTTAGTCAGTAGAATGTCTGCTGTAGTCGTAAAGGTACTTGTAGTCAGTAGAATGTATGTTAAAGTCGTAAAGGTACTTGTAGTCAGTAGAATGTATGTTGTAGTCGTAAAGGTACTTGTAGTCAGTAGAATGTCTGTTGTAGTCGTAAAGGTCATACCTGTCAAGTTTTGGATTTGAAAATAAGGGAAATTTTTCGGCGCCCACCGCAAGCAGTCCCACCACCCCAACCAAGCTCCAGTATCCCTTACATTTTAAGACAGGTGTTATAGCCCAAATGAAAACACAAAAGGGTATATATGATGAGCATTTATTTAAAGGCTAATTTGCATATTTTCTGTTCATTTAACATTGCTTGTCTTTACATTTTATTTTCATTCCACACATTCTTTTCATTTCATATTGCTTTTCTTTTACAGTTTTTCTTTAAGCCTGTTTTGGAAGGAGTGTATTTGTGGGCTGGGCCAGAGTGGTTCATTTTACATGAGAGTAGAGCACAAACAGTTCTGTTGTCTAATGTCATCCTATTCTCTGTAACAATCTTTTGTACCATGCTAAATACCCTTTCTGAACTTGCATTGCTATGGGCAGGGCTCGACATGAACGTTTGTCCGGGACAAGTGGATTTTTTGAAGGGGCAAGTGAAAAATAATGTTACTTGCCCAACGGACAAGTATCCTGAGTAAAATGTCAAAACAAAAAATAACTAGGAATCACCAAAGTGCAATAATGATTCTGCATTCAGTGTAAGCGGAGATCGATAGTGGATAATAATATCAAACGAACTGACGTTAACAAGGTTGAGCTGTTGAGGCTCGCGCAGCCTCTCGAGGAGAAAATCGGAAAAAAATGAGCGCCGCTCATACAAAGATACTCAGTTAACATACACAGTTAAAATGGTGTAGTTATTTATAACATATGATACAGTTAAGCAACATCACACTAACAAGAGTGTTGTTTACCTGAATACCATCACGACTGGAAATGACACTGATTTCATACGCCAGTTCCATAGACAATTAATTCACATTAAGTCACTTACATTTTATAATTAAATTCGCTGTCCCATTGATCACGGTATTTACACGAGGGTTTTTTTTTTTTTTTGGCAGGAGTCTCTATCGTTACGTCCATCATCCGTCTCTGTTTAGTTTTTTCCCCGCGTTGTCACTCGTCATCTGACCTCACACACTAACCTCGCGACAACTGACACCTATACTGTAGGCTACTGCAGATGGCAGTTATCGCGAGGCTAGTTACAGAGCTCAGATTGGAAATGTTTTTGTTTTTTTACTCCGGTATTATTGTTTTTTAATAACGCAGGTTAAAATACGGGAGATTTACAGGAAAATACTAATACGGGAGGACGGCGGGAAAGAAGGGTAAAATACGGGACTTTCCCGGCCAAAACGGGATACTTGACAGGTATGGTAAAGGTACTTGTAGTCAGTAGAATGTCTGTTGTAGTCGTAAAGGTACTTGTAGTCAGTATAATGTATGTTGTAGTTGTAAAGGTACTTGTAGTCAGTAGAATGTATGTTGTAGTTGTAAAGGTACTTGTAGTCAGTATAATGTATGTTGTAGTTGTAAAGGTACTTGTAGTCAGTAGAATGTATGTTAAAGTCGTAAAGGTACTTGTAGTCAGTAGAATGTATTTTGTAGTTGTAAAGGTACTTGTAGTCAGTAGAATGTATATTGTAGTCGTAAAGGTACTTGTAGTCAGTAGAATGTCTGCTGTAGTCGTAAAGGTACTTGTAGTCAGTAGAATGTCTGCTGTAGTTGTAAAGGTACTTGTAGTCAGTAGAATGTATGTTGTAGTTGTAAAGGTACTTGTAGTCAGTATAATGTATGTTGTAGTTGTAAAGGTACTTGTAGTCAGTAGAATGTATGTTAAAGTCGTAAAGGTACTTGTAGTCAGTAGAATGTATTTTGTAGTTGTAAAGGTACTTGTAGTCAGTAGAATGTATGTTGTAGTCGTAAAGGTACTTGTAGTCAGTAGAATGTCTGCTGTAGTCGTAAAGGTACTTGTAGTCAGTAGAATGTCTGTTGTAGTCGTAAAGGTACTTGTAGTCAGTAGAATGTCTGTTGTAGTTGTAAAGGTACTTGTAGTCAGTAGAATGTCTGTTGTAGTCGTAAAGGTACTTGTAGTCAGTAGAATGTCTGTTGTAGTCGTAAAGGTACTTGTAGTCAGTAGAATGTCTGTTGTAGTTGTAAAGGTACTTGTAGTCAGTAGAATGTCTGTTGTAGTCGTAAAGGTACTTGTAGTCAGTAGAATGTCTGTTGTAGTTGTAAAGGTACGTGTAGTCAGTAGAATGTCTGTTGTAGTCGTAAAGGTACTTGTAGTCAGTAGAATGTATGTTGTAGTCGTAAAGGTACTTGTAGTCAGTAGAATGTCTGCTGTAGTCGTAAAGGTACTTGTAGTCAGTAGAATGTCTGTTGTAGTCGTAAAGGTACTTTTAGTCAGTAGAATGTCTGTTGTAGTCGTAAAGGTACTTGTAGTCAGTAGAATGTCTGTTGTAGTCGTAAAGGTACTTGTAGTCAGTAGAATGTCTGCTGTAGTCGTAAAGGTACTTGTAGTCAGTAGAATGTCTGTTGTAGTCGTAAAGGTACTTTTAGTCAGTAGAATGTCTGTTGTAGTCGTAAAGGTACTTGTAGTCAGTAGAATGTCTGTTGTAGTCGTAAAGGTACTTGTAGTCAGTAGAATGTCTGTTGTAGTCGTAAAGGTACTTGTAGTCAGTAGAATGTCTGTTGTAGTTGTAAAGGTACTTGTAGTCAGTAGAATGTCTGTTGTAGTTGTAAAGGTACTTGTAGTCAGTAGAATGTCTGTTGTAGTTGTAAAGGTACTTGTAGTCAGTAGAATGTCTGCTGTAGTTGTAAAGGTACTTGTAGTCAGAAGAATGTCTGCTGGGGAGCATCAAAATAAAGTGTTAGCAGATATTAAACAGAGTCTACTTATACTCTAATAAGAGTTAGTTGACATGTAGTTGTAAAGTTACTTGTAGTCAGTAGAATTTCTGTTGGGGACCATGAACAAAAAAGTGTTATATTATTTTTCTTACACACACATATCATTTCCATCAGAAGACATTGATTCCTCCACTGGGTTGTATGGATTACCGTCATGATCGCGGTGTGTGTGGTTTTTCAAACGTCAACCGAGCAACAGTCATTCACTTGCATTATATGGACTCACAGAGATGGATTATTTTCCTATCTTCATTTGTGTTTATCTGAAGAGAAATGAGTAAGTGATGAGAGAATTTTCATTTTGGGCGAACTATCCCTTTAAAAAAATAAAACAAAAATCTACCTTGGTAACTGTAGTTCCTGTTTTCAATCTTTGTTTGTTTTCCTGTAATTCTTTGCCATTTTTATTTATGATATAGAAATTATGGAGGAAATGGTAATAGAAAAATTAATTCAAATCACATTAAACACGAATAAATGTCACAAGTAAGACTCAAGCGTATGTTCAAGCATGTGCTCCAACCAGTAATCCACAACTCCAACTTTTTCTATGTATAAAATTAACATGGTTGTGAATAATAAAGCTGTTCTTCCATGCAAACAGCAAACAAGCCGATTCTCATCACATAATTAAATGTACATCCATCACACTAAAACTGGATTTAACGTGGGTGGTCAGATGCACCTTTTAAACAAAGTGCAGATTCAGTCAAACAAACATAATGCAAAACTCCAGGAAGCCCCACAGCTGCGAGTGTGTAAAGTATGTTAGTGTGTCCGGTGCAGGAGGTCAGACGTCTGCCGTTTGTCATATGCTGTACAGATTTTAACTCACTCCAGATGATCAGAACCTAAAGGCATATATACAAACTATACTAACCTTAACAACTACACTTCCATGACCACAAACATTCACATTTCAAAACACAAATATAGCTGCATTAGAATTTTTTGGGGTAATATTTTCATCAGTACAAGCACCACAGCTAAAAGTGTCAGACCTAGCTACAGCTAATGCTAACCACATTTTTAGCTAAGAAGAGCTGTGCTTCACCTCTTTCTGTCATCGTTTAGTCTGCATAGTCTCATGTTTGTCAGGAAATCCATAATTTGGCGATTGTTTACCTAAGTTGTCATTTGTAATAGAGGTGAAATATTTTAATCTTAGCTTATTTTTGGCCTTCTCTACATTTTTATTGTTATTTAGATTATATATATATATATATTATATATATATACATATACATATATATATATATATATATATATATATATATATATATATATATATATATATATATATAATTACTAATTAATCACACATTTTTCTAATTAATCATGAATAACCACACAATATTTTTAATAAATATTTCTATATTGTAATAATTTCACATTAAATCTCCAAATTCATACAGAAACTACATAAAGATTGTATATTTTAACTATTTGTTTAACAACATATTTTTTATTAAGTTCTATGATTTTTAGTACTTTGATTTTTCTCAATTTCTGGGGATGGAATGAGTAATTATAACCATTTAATATTACAGTATTATTGAAAACGATCATTTTAAACATTTAATAGGCTGTCCTCATAAGCCATGTTTACTCATTATACACATTTGTGTCCTCATAAACCACATATACCTTTACACACACACACACACACACACACACACACACACACACACACACACACACACACACACACACACACACACACACACACACACACACACACACGCACACACGCACACACACACACACACACACACACACACACACACACACACACACTGACAGAAAAAAAGAAAGTCATACAGCTTTAGAATCACATGAAGGTGAATAATGATGGGTGGACTATCCCTTTAATATTATTAATATTAATATCAGTTTGATTTTAAGTACATTTTATGTACAATTTGATTTACTGATACTTTTACCAATGTTTTAAGGATTTTTAGATGTTTCAACTGGAACACAAGTAAACAGACGAATTAACTTTGTAAGAAGCCATTTTTGCAGTGTATGGCTTTATGTGTCAGAATGTATGCTAACCGTCAAGTTACAAGCACTGAGAAAACAGAAGCGTTTGTAGATAAAACCTGAGCTTCATTTAGTTTCTGCTGCTGTTTAGTCAGTAAATCGTTGTGTTTGCCAGGAAATCAATACTGTTAGCGACTGTTTACAGAAGATGTCAATTTTGTTTCAGGTAACATCTTAGTGGCTGAGAATCTTTATTTATTCTTTCCCTAACATTTTTGCCATTTTATTAATAATATAGTAGAGAAAGGAGAGGAAATGAGAGGGGAAAGTGGGAACAAAAGAAACAGGAAACGTCACGATTTGCCTGTATGAATACCACAGCCCATTGCTTAAGAGAGTGTGTGTGCTAATGCTAATCATATTGTTGACGTCAAAGGTCTTTTGACCTTTTGAGAGTCGAATTAAACTCTATGTTTGTGTGTGTGGGCAGCAAATTCACCCATCACTAGGTAGAATCAAGTCAAATTGATCACAGTGCCATATGCATCAGACGTTCAGCCCACGATCTGTGGGCGTGACGTCTGTCTGAGGCTGAGACTACCCAGCTCCTGGGTCAGACAAAACAACCCAGGGGTTATTTATCGTGGGCTTTTCGCGACCTCTTGAGGAGAGAGCAGTGCAGCTTCGTCAAATTGGTGCATGTGTTTGGTAAAATACAGGTTTGTGTATATTTATTTTATCTATAAATTCGTTACTGTGCCACATATGGACTAATTGTATGCAAAGCAACATACAGGGGCACGATGTGAGTCACCTAAACTGATGTTAAAATATGTTCTCAGAACTGTACGCTGATTGTTTATAGACTGGTTATGGTGTCAGTCACAGCATATTTCAGCTACGAGAGAAACGCAGGGCGGCGGTGTGAAGTTAGAAGTTCCCCCGCTGATCATGATACAAGCTCTGGCACGAGATCCAGCGCCCTTAAGGCCTGTACACACCGGGACGAATATCGCACGCGTTTATCGCCAGCGTTTTTCGTGACGTTTTTCGGCGCGTCTTGAGTGTTCACACCCAAGCGATTTTCACTCGCGATGCGCCGAGTGAACGTGCAATTTCACTCCCTGACATTAGATGGCGCTTATTGAAAAACAGAAATAGCCCGGTACACAAGGTGGCGCTGCGCTCGCTGCATCCCTTGTCACACAGAAGAAGAGAGAGAGTATTTACATGTTAGCCGAAACACACATAACTTTCTCACATACTAGAACATGGATTTCTCAAGCAGCAGCAGCAGCTCCAGCGATGAGGGCATTGTTGTTCTGTTGAAGGAGGAAAGACAACAGAAAAGACGCAGATTTTGGATACATCCCATAGTTAAAAAAAAGAAGTAAATCTTCGAACTCGCTGACGGACATTCTAAAATACCCCCGAAAACATTCATGATACATTTTTAGCTCTTGTATCAGTCGATAGAACTCCCCATGTTCTTCTCTTTTTTTAACTATGGGATGTATCCAAAATCTGCGTCTTTTCTGTTGTCTTTCCTCGTTCAACAGAACAACAATGTCCTCATCGCTGGAGCTGCTGGAGTCTTCTTCGCCAATGTGTGCTCGGCTAGACCGTTTTGTGCTTGAGCGCCACCAAGCCGTGTTTTACTGTAACTTCAGCAGCTCCAGGCACGTGAACAAAAGCGCCGATCTGATTGGTCGGCCAGTTTTTAACGCGCCGCGTCAAAAAAAAAAAACGAACCCGAGGCGTTTTTTTAAAAATGACGCTTTTACGCCTGACGTTTTACGCGTCGGTGTGAACACTCACATTGGCGCCCATTGTTTAGTCACGAGGCGTTAAACGTCGGCGATAAACGCGCGCGAAAATCGTCCCGGTGTGAACAGGCCTTTAGGGTGGACACGGGACAACAGAGACTGGCCGAATACACTTTAATTACTTCTAAATATTTAATTTTTACTTCAAATATTTGTTAAAGGGTAACTCAACCCCTGGTCAGCGCTTAACTCCACCCACTGGCAATATTTGAAAAATGCTGGAAAAGTGGGCAGAGTCCAGAGGGGACGAACCGAGGGCGGGGCTGAGCGGGGGGCGTGTATAGGACCAAGTATAGGTCTCTGCTAGCCTGGATGCCAGACGAACTTAGCCCCGCCCACAAATTTTTGCACGGGCAGTTCGGTCTGGACTTGATCCATAGAGAAGTAATAATGCCCGAACAGAAACTGTTCGGACCAATGAAATTGTCAGGGTGGGCTTTAGATGATGATGGACAGATGATAAACAGTAACGTAATCATTCACGTCATCAAAGGCGCTTGGGTTAAATTTGTTCTGATCCTAAACGGAGAACTTGTTCGTATATTCACTTTTACTATTTCTCTCAGAAATGATGATCGTGTTGGTAAGTACTCTGTGTATCCTTAAATTCTTTTTATACAACACCGGCAAAGATCGTTTACACTCATATTCTTCTAACGTGACTTATTTCAGCGTGCAGGCAAACAGGGTTGCCAAGTGTTTACAGCAAAACTCGCCCAATTGCTACTCAAAACTAGCCAAAAACAAGCCCAATAGCTTTCCGGGTGGGGGAGTTCTCCGGGAAAAATGGCATTTGGGGGGTAAAATATGTGTTATTTTGGCACGGCTGCTAAATTTCGCGTTCCTTGGTCTGTATATCACATAATTGGGGTTGCTTCAACCCGTGGACTTGGCAACACAGTGCAGTTGAGTTCTGTTGACATTTGACAACTAACGTTATGCGTCGCTCCGTTGCTCTGATTGTTTGTAGGTCTATCCAATTGAGGTCTTTCCTGGTTCGGTTGAAACACGCCCCATAATCACAGCCCAACGGAGCAGTATCAGACTCAAATTCTGACTAAAATTGAGTATGACGACGTCAGGCTAGGTCTCTGCAGGATAGTAAGTAAGTAAGTAAGTAAGCCTTTATTTGTCCCGCGGTGGGGAAATTGCATTTAGCAACAGCAGGGGTACAATGGTAAAATAGTATCACAAACACTAAGATGGAAACAGAAGAACCTAAAATAAACTAAAAGAGACTCTACATAAAATTAAATAAAATTAAAAAATAACAATATGCTAACAGATATTGCACGTTTCCAGAATTGCACAGTGAAATGGCCCATTACTAAAATATTATAAAAATATTGCAGCAGTAAAAAGAGTTTCATGCTAACAGTGTTCATTGTGCAGTCTGACTGCAGCAGGAAGAAAAGACCTTCGGAATCTCTCCTTCACACTTGAGGGTAGTCCATCGTTGTCCGATGATGACTTCTTCTATGATTTGTGGGTTCTTTGAAGACTGTATAGTCCGATGCGGGAAGCACACTGTCTTTTGCAGACAGGGCATATAAACATTTCTCCGGATTATCTTGGGGGTGCCGGAACCAGCATTGCCTGCTTTCTCTGTCTTTTAGACAGTCAAAGTTCAGTTCTCCTGTCTTCATAGCTTTGCACGGGAATATGCACCCGTCAGTTTGAAAACACCCACAAATTTAGAAACGCCCACTTTTGTTCCACAGAGACTTCATACTCCCTGAGACCCGCAGTGACGGATTGATTGACAGCTGTCAGACTCGCAAAGATGGAAAATGACGCCAGTAGATTTGCAACAGAGCGATCATTCGAAGTAGAGGACTTTTCTCCCCCACCTTCACCTGAAGTGGAGGAGGGTGAATTGTCTGTGGACACAGGGCCAGAGCCTTTTCAATTCGAGTCGCTGGCTCAAACTGCGGTCTTAACTCCCGATGCCAACGATGCTAGCGAAGCAACAGCGCAAAAGAGAATGGGACCACTGGCCTAATCTATGAACAGTCAAATACTTACTGAATGCCACTAAAAATAGATTAGACAGGACATTTTCTACTGTATTGGGATTGAAAAGTTAAGATGCTCACTCTCTGGTTCACTTAGAACCTTTCACAAGACCTGGGATCTCTTCTTAAATTACATTAAGGGTTTACCTTGCACACCTGTAACTGGCAATGATACATCATTTTCACCTATTTGAAGGATCTTTCAGAAGGAACTTTAAGAAATAATTTCTCCTTTTTTATTTTATTTTTTCTTATTTATTTTTAATTTTTATTTATTTATTTATTTATTTGGGGGGGGGGGGTGTCATGTAAGGGATTTATAAATGGACAATGTTTTACTGCTTACTGTTTTTATGATGTACTATTCTGTACTGTCACTGAAAACCAATAAAAAAGATTTGAAGTAAAAATAGATCAGATACATGCAATATATTTTCATTCAAATGAACTGACTCAATAGGCAGTGCAGGACCAATAAGTTCAAACCTAATAGCTTATTATAAACAGATTTCCTCAAATAAAAGGAAAACTATACGCCAGCACGTTACGGTATTGTTGTTCGTTACCACGGCAACCACTTGTGTGTCAGGGTTTGAAAGCGTGTCTCATGTATGAAAAGTATCTGTACACATGACGGGCGGCAAAAATATCGCAAGAAAAGCCTGACGTGTACTGACAACTGCATTATTTAACAGTATTTTCTTCATTACAATGTTAAAGCATGTGTCAAGTGAGTTTCATTCATAATGTTTTACTTCATGTAACATGAGAGTTAATTCTGGACCGAAGCCGTTCTCATGTGATCAACGCGGGCGTGGTGAGCTCGTGCCAGGGGCGTGGGTAGCGAGCCGTTGGAACAAGTATCAACATACTAGTCACGATGGCACACAACGTCCAATAGGAAAATTCAACTGCAGTAGCCACTGTTCAAGACTCAGACGTTTTTACACCATATATTGTAGAATTAAAACACTTTATACCCAAATGTCGAAACATTTACGTGAATCAATGAACAGCACCAATAAAGTCCCAATAAAGTCTTGCAGATCATTAACTAAAGGCTAGTGTTATATATTTTGTTCAGTTGAGTACCTACAATATCCCAAATGTTTGTAACTATTTGCAAATCGTGAGAAAATTGCTATTTCAACCGAGGAGGGAGTCGCCTGTCGATTGCATCATATCTGCGTTCCCCTCGGTTTCTGGTTTTATTTTGCAGAAACGCTTTACTCTCACTGCAGTGTGAACAAGTGTAGCAGCCGCCGAGCGAACGCACTGAGTAACGTCATAACATCATTCTCAACACACTCAGATGTGTCTAATATGATAAACAGAGCTGCGTTACCTCATGCTCATGACCGGAAAAGCGGCGCCGGCGACTGTGGCATAATAAAAGTCCCGCTGCTCGCGAGGGGTGTGTTGCGTTCATCTTATTAACAATCGCTCCAGCGGTTCCTCAGCTCCACAACACTCGGTCCTGCTCTGCTTCATACTACAGTAACGTTAATAATCTCATCCATGAACATGATTTCTTTTCAGATTCTTTTCCACCGGCTGTGAGGTGAAGACCACATGTCCCACGATTCTGCGCTCAAACTTGGCGTCATCTAACTACCCCTTTGTTTTGAGCAGGAGACCTCTAGCGGATGGAAAAGTTACATAGGGCACCTCTAAAAATGATATAAAATATGATCGAAAATAAAAAAGTAATGAAGTATATAAGCTATGAAAAAGAAAAGGTACTATTACAGTAAAAATTAATTAACCCATAATAGTGGAGCGGCTAAGTGCTTATGTTTGACAGAATCGTTCAGTTTATGATACAAGCGTGAAAATTGGCATGAGCAGTCTCCATGAGTCACTTGACAAGAAAATTGTCCGAGCCACTTGAAGATGGCGGAAATTTCAAGATGGCGGCCATTTTTCAAGCTGCCCGACACCTTAGTGGAGCAGTTAAGTGATATAGTGGTTTATTTGGTGATACAAGCATGAAAATTGGCATGAGCAGTCTCTGATGGTCACTAGACAATAAGCCACTCACAGCTATTTGAAATTTCCAGATGGCGGCCATTTTTCAAGATGGCCACCACCTTAGTGGAGCAACTAGGCTTAAGAAATCATTTAGTTGGTGATACAAGCATGAAAATTGCCTTGAGCTGTCTCTAAGGATTGCTTGACAAGAAAACACTCTCAGCCACTTGAAATTTTTATTTTCAAGATGGCCGACCCCTGGATCCTCAAAAGATCAATTTTCCGATAGAAATGTATTGTTTTTTTTTTCATTAAGGACGATTTGGTGTCATTTTATTTTATATGTTTTAGATTATTCTAAAGAACAACTTTTAACGCATCAAAATACAGTTGTGTTGATTTGTTGATTATTGATAGATTAGACAAGAGTGAATATCTGCACTACCAGGGCACACTGGTGATATATCACTGCTGTTAAACTCAGAGTGGGGTTCAATGTCAGCTAATTGTAAAGTTAGTATCCCAACTGCTGTCTAATCTACCCCAAAACAGTTAGATAGCCGCACCTGAATTGACAGGTTGTGCCAGCGCGGGAGAGCCGAGCCAAGGTTAATGGGGTTTTAGTTAACCGGATGGTGTACAGATCGCATGGGATATAAATGGCATTGGATGAACGATCGGACTAAGTGTAGGGTTAAGGCATGAACTTACCTCAATTAACCCTGATGACCCATTTAAAGATCCACATGGCGGGCGGCAGTAATCCAGAAAAATTGCCGCCATCTTGAAATTTTATGTTGCTGTGGGCAGTTTCTTGTCAAATGTCCCTTTGAGACAGCTCAAGGCAATTTTCATGCTTGTATGACCAACTAAATGATTTCTTAAGCCTAATTGCTCCACTAAGGTGGTGGCCATCTTGAAATTTCAAATAGCTGTGGGTGGCTTATTGTCTAGTGACCATCAGAGACTGCTCATGCCAATTTTCATGCTTGGATCACCAAATAAACCACTATATCACTTAACTGCTCCACTAAGGTGTCGGCCATCTTGAAAAATGGCCGCCGTCTTGAACTTTCAAGTGGCTCGGACAATTTTCTTGTCAAGTGACCCATGGAGACTGCTCATGCCAATTTTCACGCTTGTATCATAAACTGAACGATTATATCACTTAGCCGCTCCACTATAATGCTGGGTTAAAATGAACAACCCTTGCTGGGAAAAATTAACCCAACGTGTGTTCTGTTTTATATTTACCCAACCCTTGGGTTAAAGACAACTCAAATTGGGTTGTTTTTAACCCAGTGTTTTTAGTGTATAATGCACAATTTGATTTACTATAGAAAGTAATTTAGCCACTTGTTGTCCAATGTAAAATCAAAGTCCTCAAGGAAAAAGGTCAAAGCTCTGAATGAAGCTAAGAAAAGCTGTTTCACTTTATCCTGCTGTTTAGTCTGTAAATCGCTGTATTAACTGTTGGCGACTATCTACATAAGAAGCTTTGTAGCAGAGGAGAAATGTATTCCAGATTGTTTCATCATGAGATGCTAATATTCTTCCTCTCTCTTTCTTTTTGAGCCCTGAGCTGTTTTGAGATGTTTTCATCTCAGTGCGTTGTGAATGTTTGCTACTATGCTGCACCGTAAACTATCATTACAATCTGTGACCGCCGGTACGCAAACCAACCGCTGACTCCACAACATAGAATAAAGAAACTCCACATTCGGCCAGTAATGAGTATGACGCATACGTCTTTAATTTAGGAACAATTCCGCTTTGGTTCCATTCCTGAGCAGTAGTTTTGTTCCATATGGCGTGTATTAGCCGTGTTTCAGAAAGCATTGCATAACCGAAGAAAGGAAATGTAGAGTGCAGGACTGCGAGAGCCAGAACGGTTAAGACATCGTGTATTAAGATGTAGAGTGGAGCGTCTGCACACTATGAAGTTATTCTGACAGCTGGACTAAAGCCACCACAAGACATTGATTCTGAACTTCAATTTCAATCTGTCCTCCATCTGTGATCTCTCTCCCTCGCTCTCATCCCGTCCTTCTATCTCTGATCTGAGAGCTATGTTCATTGCATAAGATATCTGTCAATCTAACACCATTCATGTCCAATCGCTGACAGGAATATTCAGTGTTATTTTCAACTTCAGACCTTCAAAATGTCAACGCTGCTGTTTTCAATAACAATAAAAGCATACGTGATCTGCTTTGTCATTCTGAGTCGCTTAGTTTCTGACAGAAAAAAACAGTCAAAGTCAAATTGTACATTTTTACTCCAGACCATTGTTTAGATTGAATTATTTAAATATTGTCTCTCATAATTTTTTTTTTTTAGAAAATGGCCTCTAAAAATTCCAGGGAACTTAGGAAAATTAATGTATCTGTAATATGATCATGCACGCTCAATTTATAAAAGAAAAACTAAACCATTTATTTGACATGTTATTTTGTAGCCTACATCTGTTCTCTGTTAGGACTCTTTGCAAAGTTTGCATAGGTTATATAGTCATGATTGTTTCATTTATTGTTTAAAAACAAACATCTAATACTGTATAAGCAACACTGGACAGTTGGATAGAATAATATTATTTCTCGCTATATACGTGAACTTGACTAAAATTAAATATTTTCTTTTCTTTATGTGACCTGCTTTGTCATTTTGATTCGCTTAGCTTTTGACAGAAACTGTCAAAGTCAAATTGTACATTTATACTCCAAACCATTGTTTAGATTGAATTATTTAAATATTGTCTATCATAATTTTTATTTATTTATTTTTTAGAAAAGGGCCTCTTAAAATTCCAGGGAATTAAATTTTTTTTTTTTGACAGAATTAGAATATTTAATCAAACATATATTTAAGGTGCACTATGTAACTTTTCCATCTGCTAGAGGTTGCCTATTCAAAACAAAGGCGTAGTTTGATGACG
Source organism: Romanogobio albipinnatus (assembly GCA_023566225.1). Taxonomy (NCBI): domain Eukaryota; kingdom Metazoa; phylum Chordata; class Actinopteri; order Cypriniformes; family Gobionidae; genus Romanogobio; species Romanogobio albipinnatus. Next base: position 30,962,386 of record CM042262.1, on the reverse strand, counting down.
CCACGTTTGAGCGCAGAATCTTGGGACATGTGGTCTTCACCTCACAGCCGGTGGAAAAGAATCGGGATAGGACTCGGGCAGAAATCATGTTCATGGATGAGATTATTAACGTTACTGTAGTCTGAAGCAGAGCAGGACCAAGTGTTGTGGAGCTGACCAAGGCCGCTGGAGCGATTGTTAATAAGATGAACGCAACACACGTCTCGTGAGCAGCGGGACTTTTATTATGGCACAGTCGCCGGCACCACTTCCGCTTTTCCGGTCATGAGTATGAGGTAACACAGCTCTATTTATCATATTAGACACATCTGAGTGTGTTGAGAATGATGTTATGACGTTACTCTGTGCGTTCGCTCGGCGGCTGCTATGACACCATAGTAAGAGTAAAGCGTTTCTGCAAAATAAAACCGGAAACCGAGGGGAACGCAGATATGACGCAGTTGACAGGCAACTCCCTCACATGTTCCGGTTCCTCGGTTAAAATAGCAGTTTTCTCACGATTTACAAATAGTTGGAAACATTTGGGATATTGTAAGTACTCAACTGAACAAAATATATAACACTGGCCTTGTGGTTTTTGGATATTTTATCGATTTAGTTTTTTTTTACATAGTGCACCTTTAAATAATTATCATTAATAAATAAATTAAATATAATACATATTGTGCATATATTTAAAATAAATAAATAAATACATAAAAAAAAAATCTAGTATAAATATTAGTGCTGTCAAATGATTAATCGCGATTAATCGCATCCAAAATAAAAGTTTGTTTACATAATATATGTGTGTACTGTGTATAATTATTATGTATATTTGAATGCACACTCATTCATGTATATATTTAAGAAATATTTGCATGTATATACTGTAGATATATTTATATAATTTATATTATATATAAATATTTTAAAAAATCTTAAATATATACATGCATGTGCGTGTATTCAAATATGCATAATAATTATACACAGTACACACACACACATATATATATTATCTAAACACAAACATTTATTTTGTATTCGATTAATTGCGATACAAATTATAGGCAATTAAAAAAATGTATTTGACAGAATTAGCATATTTAATAAAATATACATTAAATAATTATCATTAATAATCAATTTAATATTATACATATTGTACATATATTTAAAATAAATACATACATACATTTAAACTTTTTTTCCAGTATAAATATCTGAAAACAATGTTATCAAGATAACATAAATTGCCAAATGCATTAAACATATACTTAGACAAAATTACTATTGGACATCTATCAAAATTAAGCGAATATATACTTTAAGGAAAAACACGTTTATTTTTCTTACCTCAGTGGCTCATAATTGTTCTTCTAATCACTTAATTTTGATAATATTTTCAGAAAACAAGACTTTATATCTTGTCATTTTGCTTTTTTATATCTTGATGTAAGAATGTTTAGATATTTTACTGAAAAGCAAGACAAAAATACAGAGAAAGGACCTAATTTTTGGCAGCATACAGGCTGTTTTATTGACGTTTATCACAGTATGGAAGACAGAGATCTTTCAACAAAACTCTGTGATGTTCCTGCTATAACCTGTAGTAAAGATGCTAATCTAACACACACTACGTTAAACAATATTTCAACAATATCCAGATAAAACTGGCACTATTTGAAAATGGTTTGGCGTCACAGAAATTGAGCTTGAAGTTGAAAATAATCCAGAAAGTCCATCTGTTCTGGCTGAACTGCTTCTGAGTTAACCTGATCTCTGTTCTCAATGTAGCACGCCTGGCGGCGCGGTGTAAATGCTTTATTTGTGGGATATATGGGCTTGTTTATTCTGGCCCGCGGCAGCAGGGAAGCGCAAGTCAGAATTTCCATCAAGTTGGAATGGCAGTCATAAGAGTAATGTCTAACCGCTCTCTCAAACAACAGCACACTCATTCTACCACCAGTCTTTCCCTGCTCATTCTTTCCACTAGAAGACCTCTGGGCCACTCCGTTAGATATCATAATGCACAGTAGTTTAGGGGGCCCAACTGGAAACAAAAAGGGCACAGACGAGACTTAAAAGCGAGACCGGGAGAAAGAGAAATTGTTTCTTTGAGCCTCTAAAACACAGTGAGCATCAGACAGGCATGATCAAGGTCCGCCACAATAGCTGTTATTCTGTGAACGGCTTGTAATTAAGATGCAGAAAATTCTATTTTACGCATGACTGTTCCTCAACGATATGGCAAAATGCTACGCAGGGATCCTGGTAGTCTCTGAGAAACCATTACACGAGGCTGTTGGCCCTTTTAATTAAAGCCAATGACAGCTCCTCGGGTTCCAGTGCTGCTCTTTTATCGTGAGAAGAATTAACTCTCATTGCAGGCACAAAGTACAAACAAACAAAACAAACAAGCCTGTAATTACAGCATCATTAGTTGTTCCCACTGTTTCCTCAACAAATGAGAAAAGTTTACCCAAAAAATGAAACTTTTGTCATCATCTGCTCACCCTCATGTCGTGACTTTCTTCCTCCTGTGAAACTCGGAGCCATTTCCGAGCTGCTCGAGCAAACAATTTAAACATATTTTGACCAGAGAAGCTCCATAAAAGTGGTCTTTACAACTCTCACACAACATTTCAAGTCTTCTGAAGTCGTACGACATAGCTTTATGTGAGGAAATTTCCAGTGCAGCTCTTAAATCTCATTTGCATATGCGCATTTCTATCTCATCGCATCAGTATAGCCGAATATATTATTAAGAGTCATGTGGAGTGCTGTTATGGAGATTTTATGTCCTTTTTGGATAAAACACTCATTTTGTGTTCCATGGAAGAGAGAAAGTCAGACAAAAGGATATTATGACAGATTTTTAAAAACCAACAAAAAAATATATAAAAGCTCATAACAAAATTAGATTTGTCAAGACAAACTTTGAAGTTGGCTTGCGAAAGCCTGACCAGGAAGTTTGAAGTAGATGTAAGTCAGAAGGTTTTAAGTTTAAGTAGTTTTAAAAGATATATATATATATATATATAGATAGATAGATAGATAGATAGATAGATAGATAGATAGATAGATAGATAGATAGATAGATAGATAGATAGATAGATAGATAGATAGATAGAGAGAATTAACACATCACTAGCATGTTTTAGCTTGTTGCTAACATGATTTAGCACATTGCTAGCATCAAGTATCACATTGTTAGCATGTTTTAACACATTGCTAGCATATTGTTAGCATGAATTGGCACAATAATAACATGATTTATCATATTGCTGATGTGTAACCCATTGCAATGTTTTAGCACATTGCTAGCATGAAATAGCCTGTTTTAACATTGCTAGTGTAACGGAGGCCAGCCTAGTAGTTGCTGTGCGAGTAAACCTCAGTCCTCTGATCTCAAGAGATGCTCTAGCGACTGACACTAGGGGTTGCAGGCTTTAACCTCCTTGTTAGAGCATCTGACTCTCATGTCGGCGGACCCGTGTTCGAGTTCTGCTTGGACTGGGCGGTTCGAAAAGGAGGGGAATTTGTGCCGTGACCCAGATGGGAGTGAGGTTTAGGGGGGTGAGTGTAACAGAGCCAGCTAGTAGTCGCTGTGTGATAAACCTCACTCCTCTGATCTCAAGAGACGCTAAAGGTTGCAGCCTTTAGCCTCCTTGTCAGAGGAGCCGGACCCGGGTTCGAGTCCCGCTTGGAACAGGAGGGGTTACACTAGCATCAAGTAGCACATTTGCTAACATGTTTTAGCACAATGATAGGATTAAATAACATGTTGCTAGCATAAAATTCCCACATTGTTAACATGTTTTAACACAATGCTAACATGTTTTAGCATATTGTTAACATGTTTATCACATTGCTAGCATTATTTAACTTTTTTACACATTGTTAACATGAATGAACAACATGCTACCATGTTTTAGCATGTTGTTAGCATGAATTAGCATACTGTTAACATGTTTAGCACGTTGCTAGTATGAATTGGCATGTTTTTGCACACTGCTAGCAAGATTTAACACATTGCTAGCATGATTTAACATATTTTGCTAACATGATTTAGGTTCAGAAGAATAATAAGAAGTTTAAATAGCATTTTAGTAAGTTGGCTTTCTCTAGACAACTTAATAAAACAAACTAAAATTAAAACTGAAAATCTAAAATAATAAAATACTATAATTGTATATAAATAACATGTATGTGTTGGCACTCACATCCTCCCAGGAGAAGTTGTCAAGTCCTTCATCTTCATCCAGATACTTGATTTCTCCATGCTGAGGTGTATCCTCCATTAAAAACTCGACGTTAATGGACCTATAGTAGGGGTGTGTGATATTCAGAACCTCTTGGGTCAGCGCCACGGATCCACCCTCCCTCACGGTGAGGTTGACCACCTGGACGGGTATAATACGTGGAACAATGTCCATCTGCACCTCCAGATCTTCTACAGTGGTGAAGCCATTACTGACGTCGGCTGTGAAGTGGTCCCGGCCCTGATGGGAGGCGGAGACGTAAAGGATTTGGCCCAGGTTTATCTCCTCCTGCGTGAAGGACTGAATGTAGTCCAGCACGGGTGACACTGTGCCTTCCGAGTCATTGTTGAGTTTGACCACATGACCCAGCCGTGGAAATTCTTTGATGGAGTACACCATCTCTTTGGGCAGGATGTCTGTCTGCTCCACCTAAGAAGATGAAAAGAGGACCTTCAAATGAGTCCTGAACTGATGAGTAAAATAATTTACATTTTTGGCTGGGATATCCCTTTAAGGTCAGCTTAAATCTTAGAGCAATATTAACAAATATACATAAAATGTTTTGATTAAATGGCTCTGAATGGTACATTGGAGAAACCTTGAGTTGATATAATAAATTAGATTTATGCCAAGCCCTCTATTTAACATGTGATAAATCCCAGAAATACTTAGAGAAAAAGTAGCAAAGATATAAATCAGTGTCAGGCACTCACAAATGTCCTAATGAATATGAGTGGAGACTGTTTCCTCTACGGCAACACTTGGGTAATTACTGAAAGTACACTCAGCGAAGCATCAACAATATAGCATATCTAGAACCACTGCAGTGGCTCAGCAACCCCTTTTCCTTTTTCTAAAACAAACATTTTGCAAATATATGCAAAGTAGCTCCTGGACAGATTTATGAGCCTAGCATTCAGGGATTTTGGGAGAAGTGCTCTTGCGGTTCTGGAACCTTCCACAACTGTAATACAACAGCTGTTGAACACAAATTATCATTAAGGACTGTTGGAAGTCTTTGTAAACTGATCTTAATATTTCTTCAATATGTGAGGTGTTTGTCATGTATTTTACTAGTGAAATTAATATGATTCTAAAGTATTCATTTAAAAGACATACAGTAATTGTACAGCTCTTTAAAATTGGCCAAACACTGAACGCACTGGCTTTTTGCCTTTGGATAACAACTTATGACTTGACATGAAATAAGACCTTTCATGTTCTGATTCCTGAAGTTGGCTTGAGAAAGTCTGACCAGAATGTATGAAGTAGATTTAAAGGGGTGGTAAACCACGATTTCACTTTTCTAACTTTAGCTAGTGTGTAATATTGCTGTTTGAGCTTAAACAACATCTGCAAAGTTAAAATGTTCAAAGTTTAAAGCAAAGGGAGATATTTGCTTTTAAAGAAATCAATTTCTAAGGACTACAGCAAACGGCCAGTAGGGACTACAGACATTCACCCAGGGTCTCTGACATCACCAGCCCCAATATCTACATAAACCCCTCCTCCGAGAATATTAAATAAGGGGGGGCGAGGCCATTTTGTATCGCCGCAGGGAAGCGTTGTTGTGGTATAGTTAGTAAGCTGGAGTGTTGTTGCCGCAATGCCGACGAAACGCTGTTATTTTCATCCGGATTGCAGGTCCACTTTGTTCAGTTTTCCTAGGGATGGGGGTGCGTTGCAGTGCGTTTAACATACAACATGTTATATGCATGTGTGTATGAGACAGAGGGGAACAGGTCGCATTTGCAGCTGATATATGCTGCCCATCATAAATCAAAGCACGAGACAGACTGGGGTCGGAGGAGAAGACCGGAAAATGTGACATAATGGACAATATTCGTCTGTATTACATACAATATACAAGCCGCGGTTCCAGTGTGAATGCACGATGGGCGCGCGCGGCTCCCGCTGCACATTTCACAGAGGAAAGCTTCCACAATCTTCGCGAGTTCAATGCAGGATTCGCACAACGGCTTGTCCTGAAAGGTAAGGTTTAAAGGTTTAAAAACAGAAGCTGTTTACGGGCCACAACTTTTTTCTTTTTTCGTCGATGGGTTTTCCTGTAATAGTTCGTATTGTTAATTGTACGTTGTAGCAAGGAAGTACACAGATGACAACGCTGTTTGGCTCTGCAAACCAGTTTGTTAAATGCTCATTCATACTTAACGTTATCTGACAAACACCGAACTTTACAAACTTTTTTTAAAATCTCAACAGCGAACTTGGCATCAGTGTAAATTATTCTTTGATTAGAGCTTTTATGTATTGTTTATCTACAGGCATGCTAAACATGGTTCTGTGTTTGATTTGGCTACTAGTAAAGGCAATGTTTAGTGTTTGTTTTGGGTTAATAGTTCTTGCGACAGATATTTGGCTATAATCGTTCTAAAAATACAAAAGTAACTGTGCCATTCAGTAGCGATCACTATAGATCCGCAGTCTTTACTCTTGAGGACTGAACAGGTTCTGCTTGATCATATTCACTAAAATTGTCTGGGTCTGATTCGGGCTCAAATTGGTATGGTTTTATTGACGCCATTGTTTCTAATACTACCAAAAGCACAGTCTACTGGTAAAGGTAAGGGGCGTGACGTTTCCGACAAACGTGCACTAGGCGGTTAGCGAATCACAACACACTGGGCCAGCTAACCAATCTGAGCCCATTGCGTATATTTGAGGGACTGGCTTCATACAACCCGGAAACCATCAGACCGTTTTTACAAGGAGGGACAGAGCAGTGTAGAATAAAGGTAAAATATATAAAAAATTATGCAATTTTTTAAAAACGAAGCATGAACACATGTTACAGTGTACCCCACAAACACAATCAAGCCTTGACAAAGAATGTGTTTTACCACCCCTTTAAGTCAGAAGGTTTTAAGTTTGAAGTAAGTTTAAGTATCTAGATAGATAGACAGATAGACAGGTAGATATATAGATAGACAGGTAGATATATAGAAAGATAGATAGATAGATAGATAGATAGATAGATAGATAGATAGATAGATAGATAGATAGATAGATAGATAGATAGATAGATAGATAGATAGATAGATAGATAGATAGATCGTCTGTCAGATAGATTGATTGATAGACTGTCAGATAGATTGATTGATAGATAGATAGATAGATAGATAGATAGATAGATAGATAGATAGATAGATAGATAGATAGATAGATAGATAGATAGATAGATAGATAGATAGATAGATAGATAGATAGATAGATAGATAGTCTGTCAGATAGATTGATTGATAGACTGTCAGATAGATAGATAGATAGATTGATTGATTGATAGATAGATAGATAGATAGATAGATAGATAGATAGATAGATAGATAGATAGATAGATAGATAGATAGATAGATAGATAGATAGATAGATAGATAGATAGATAGATAGATAGTCTGTCAGATAGATAGATAGATAGTCTGTCAGATAGATAAATAGATAGACTGTCAGATAGATAGATAGACTGTCAGATAGATAGATAGATAGATAGATAGATAGATAGATAGATAGATAGATAGATAGATAGATAGATAGATAGATAGATAGATAGATAGATAGATAGATAGATAGATAGATAGATAGATAGATAGATAGATAGATAGATTGATTGATTTAAGAAAGCTAGCCTTACCTTCAGATGGGTTTGGTCAATGACAGAATGCTCCCCTTCATATGCAATGATCACCTTGTTCGACACAATCAGCGGCTCTGACAGGTAACCTCTCTTGAATATCTTAATCCTGAAAGTGCCCTCTGTGGACCAACCCTTAGCTTGCACAGTGAACGCAAAGGAATCTTTCGAGCTAAGGCTCTGGTCATTGTGTTCATAGGAAACCACACCCTTAGTCAGGTCCTCTTGTGTAAATGTGGAAGATTCAATTCCACTGACTATAATCCTACCATTACTGGGAGCAGAAGACACATCATAAATTATCTCAGCTGCACTTCGGATGTCCATGTTGGTCTCTGCACTTAACAGACTGGTGTTCAGCGTCTTGGTGCTACCGTGGTCCATGACCACCATGGTATTGTTGGCTATGCGCAGATAAGCGTCACCTGCTTGCACCTGAAGTACAGCTGTGGTCTTGTGCAACCCATCAGACACTTGAAGTTGGAATCGCTCACGATCTGCCCCATGGTGGACAAACAGAACCTTCCTGTCCCTCAGGTCAGCCTGGGTAAAACGGTAGAGAGGTTGTGTTGGGTCTTCTGAGGAGACGATGTTTCCTGAAAGAATTCCCACTCTTGCATAAACAAGTTGGGTGTCATTAAAGTCAGAGTCATCGTCTTTGAACAGAATGTCCTCAGTGGTTAATAAACGCTGGCCATTTCTGACAACATTAAAAGCTTTGTGGATTATCCTTTGAGGCATATGGTCATTCTTGGACTGTATTGCAATGTTAAACACTCCCCTCAGAACTGCATGACTCTCATCTTGCCCACCATTGCCACCTCTTGAATCGAACGCCAGAAAGGTAAACTGGTCATGGCTTGTTTCTGATCCATCATGTTTGTAAATCAGCCTGTTCATAGAAAGATCCTCATTGCTAAAGACCCGAATTGCACCCTCAAATCTTTGCACACCTGGTGGAGAGTCTCTGATAAGACGACCGTATTTGGGATCTTGTGTTATTCTGTACACAAAGTCTGTTGAAGTGGAGGTTTGAACCCAGAGATATTCTTTATTTATGATGTTTTCATTTCCTTCCAGCACAACAAGTCTCTCGTTGGTTAGGACAGGAGCGGTAGAATCAGCCTTGACTTTGATTGGAAAGGTGTATTCTCTTGAGTACTGATCCTTTGCGGATACTTTAAACTGGAACTGATCCTCAAAGTCAACTGCTCTGCGAACACGAGGGCTGTAACTGATGAAACCATCTACAATGTCTTGTTGGGTAAAGGTATCGCCCTCAGACAACTCTTTATCAAGCATCATCAAGGCTCCCTGGGCTGGGCGTTTCAGAATCGTGTACTGGATTGTTTTTGAATCTGTTTGGCCTATCCTCACAAAAGCTTGTAATTGCTCAGGCTTAATGACCTTTTGCTGGGCATCTTCAACTTCTAAAGGAACAATTTTAGCTATTCCCACAACTGCAGGCATGATCTTGATGATAAATGTGTTGTCTGGGAGGATGACCTGTCCGAGCTGTGCATTGAAGTGAATAAACTCGGTCTCTAAACTGTTGTGATTGGCTGTGAGGTTGGGAATGTATTTCAGTCGGTTCTGCTCCAGATCAGACTGATGAAATAGCATGACTCTTTTTGGCATCCCATTGTCTGAGATCAACTGCAGTTCTCCAAATTCAAGTGCCTGAGTGATATTATAAACAACATCTCCAGTTTTTGGAGTTGCAGAAATGGCCAGATTTTGTATTCCAATAGGGGCGCTGCTATCCTGATTGATCACGAGGCCAGTGTTTGTGACCAGAGTAATCTGTGGCTGGGTGATGAGCAACTTAAATGTGCTTGACTGGCTAACCAAATCTCCATCTGAAACTTGCAGGGTAAGTCCAGTCACTTCTCCTCCCCTGTGAATGTAGTAGATATTTCCTTCTTTCAGTTGTCTACAGGTGAACTCTCTTAGACCAAATCCTGGCTGTTGAGCATTCTCCAGATATCCAGCAGAAGTAGGGTCCGAAGTGACTGTGACCTTGAGTTCATCACAACGATTATCCGAGTCTGAGATTTTGATTAGGTTTGGGCTTAAACGTGTGCGCCCATTAGCTGTGATTGAGATGTCACCTGCACTGAGCTGAGGGACATCATTGACAGGGATGATCTCCACTGGAAGCACAAATTGGCGTGCAACACTCAAGCACTCAGGGAGATTCGTTCCATGTGCAATGACCTCCAGCTGGATTTGATCTCCATTCTTTTCATTGGCATCGTGGAGATACTTGATTTTCTTGTTGACAACATCCAAAAGGGTAAACTTCTTTGAGTGTCTTGCGTTCATATCAATCTGTCCATTCCAGGGATCGCTTAGCAGAGTAAAGATGATCTGAGATTGACGAACACCTGCAGAGTTTAGGTTAAATGTTGGGTTTAGGTTTACAATGTCGACAATGGCCTCTCCTCCTTCAGGAACTAGCAGAGGAGTAATGTCTAGGAGCTTGGAGATATTGTGGAACATCTCTGGTAAGTCCTCTGTAGGGACACAATGTCTTTCATCAGTAATGACATCAATGTATGTTATTAATACTGGAGGTGAAGTTGTTGAATCCAAATCATCATCATAAGTGGAGTATTCATCTTCCCCTTCACATTTCACATGAATGTCTTTAGTTATCAGCGCGTCCTGCAGGCTTCTGCTTTTCTGATTCACCTTGATTTCTCCTAAACATCCAATAAAGGACTCAGTTATGATCTCCTCCTCCACACGAGTCAAAAAGTCATCTTGAAACACATCCTTCATCTTCCTTTGAATGCCTCCCAGGTACAGGTTCCCCACTAAATCCAGTTTTTCCGTCTCATTAAGAGGGAGTGTAACCAGTTGACTGTCCACGTTTAACTGGAACTCATCGGGGTCAATCTGAATGGTTACCCTGTGCCACTGATCGTCATCCACTTTGACTTCCACGTTGTCCAGCACATACATCCCACTTCCCAGCTCGATTACACCTTTCAAGAACCCTCCTGCCATTCCAATTGCAATGAAGTCTGCCTGGTGTCCTGGGTGGAAGAGCAACAAAGCATCCTCAATGGTTGTCTTCATAAGCATCTCCAGGCTACGGGAGCCTGAGCTAGGTTTGGTCCAAGTAGGGAAAGAGATGAATGACTCCGGGCTGATAAAGCTTGTGGTGTCTCCGTCTCCTGCCTCAAACTCGCTGCTACAGGTCTCCTTGGTGTCATAGCACACTGGAGTCGCTGAAGCCAGAATATCAAAGTCATGAGATTCAAAGATAACATTGCTCATGCACCCACGCAGGGAGGGCACAGCTGTGCTCAGGTACTCCACTTCCAGGTCCTTCACGCCTCCAAGGAACACGCCCTGGTCGATGTTCAGGTCCTCATCTGCACTCTCCATTGGGATGAAGGTTGTGTACAGGTTGTCCACAGCCATAGTGAGTTTGGAGTCTTTCAGAATGAGAGATACGTGATGGTCCAGAAGGTTACTGAGCTGGAGACCCATGGAGGATGCCAGAACCTTTTCTCCAGATCCCATGTCAATCCTAGCCTGTAAAGAGACACACAGAAACAAATTATTAAAGAGCAAAAGTGGCTGTTAAAAAAAAGAAAGTATTTTTTCACTTTTTTCACGGGCATGTGGTGCTTCTCTGCGAAAAAGTTGATGTTAGGGTGTCGTGAGTGGTTAGCAGTGCATTGTTGTGCAGTTTCAATTGAATTGTTCTGCAATTTTAAGATGTTCTGGTTTGTTTCTAGGCGTATCATTTAAAGAAACATTCATGTCTGTAACACAAATGTGCCAGAAGAATTGCTTTAAAGGTTAATACTTACTTGTTAGGAATAGAGTTTTGGGTTTCTTTGCTCCAAAAGCACCACCAGTAAATCTCGTCTTAATATCTTATGCAATTTTGCTTCCTGGGTACATTTATCTTGTTTAGACATTTTTACAACAAAACAAGACAAAGGTACTGACTAAGAATATGATTTTTCACAGTGCATTATACATGCATCCAATTGTGAAATTTGATACAGACTTTGCTGGTTCAGTCAACTATTTCAAACACTGTGTAACCACTTAAAATGAAAATATCATAGATCTCATTTCAGATCTGCAGCCTCCAAAGATGAAAAAAGTAAATCTGAATGAATTGAATATGTCAGAAGAAATGTGTTTTTAATGACAAATCCTGCCACCGATGAAATAGTCTTGGTGCCGTTTCATATAGCAGCATAATGCAGGCAGTTTCAGCGTCTGTGTTTATCTGTGCGGAGCGGGAGCCATTTTCTAGGGAGGCGACAGATGAAGAATAAATATCTCAGAGCAAACCAGTAACTCATTCTAGCTGTGGAAGCTTTTTCCATGTGTTGAGCTGAAAAACTGTGACGATCCTGTCACAGTGGAGCTGGAAGCGAACGTGAGTCATCCCTCTCACCACAAACCAAACGGCTGCTTCTCAAAAACTCACTAGAGATTTTCTCAGTGTGTGGCTCATTCTGGGGGCCTGAAGTCTTGAAGGTTCATGAGAAAATATTGGAGTTTGTATTTATTTGCGTAGTCAGTCTGGGTTATAATCTGCAGTTTGAAGACTTCTGATTTGACCAAATCTGATCTCTGTCTTTAGTGCATAAGTAGTAATTTACAAGGCACTTTTATCCAAAGCAATTTAACACATAAAGAGCATTCAGACTGACAGATAATTGCAGCAACAAAGCTACTAGAAGTCATTTTAATGGGGTGATTTCAGGTGACATACATGCATATAAATCGGCCCTTGAAGGATTTGAACCTAAAATGCATCTCACCTGTAATCTGCCATTGTAGAGCTCCAACGAGAGGTAATCTCTGTGTCCCGCTGCCAGAAGTAGAAGCCCGCTACGTCTGCCTGTTTTAAATTGGAGCGACACTTGAAAACTTGACAGGTCCTGAATGGCATCTATTCGACAGTAGCTGTCCCCAAAATAGGAATCTGCAAACACAGAAGGAGAAAGTGTTTTTTTTATTAGAAATATTTTAATGACGACGTGCACCATTAACGTGTGAATTTGGAAGTGGGAAGAAACTCAGCAGATGGAAGTTTGAATTGAAAACTTTTCCAGCTGTCTTGTCAGCTGTTGTGTAGAAAAGACACTGTTCTGGAGATTTCCAGCTTCGGTCCCATGAGAATGTTTATATAACTGCTTTGCTGCAGGATTCCCAGAGCTTAGTATAGTAATGGACGGCTGTATGCTAATGTAGCCACCTGCCTTGGACTGCAAATCAAATTTTTTTTTACACTAATGCTTTCACTCCTTTATTAAATCATACATGCATCACTCCTGGGCCATATGTCAAGGAGTTCCCCGTTCTACTGAAGAAGTTTCCAGGGGCCAAATCAACAGCGTCTACGCACCGGTTACATTATAAGGCCAGACTCATTGGGAAACCCCTCAGTGGAATTCTAGGAAGGATTCAGAAAGGGAACATTCTCACAGGAACTATGGTATAACGTCTTGGTAGAGGGTCAAGAGTCAATTTATGACTCATTTAATTCCCTTATCCCAGATCATTTACAGGTTTTTTTCTCTCCTTGATAAAAATATACCATGATGCTATTAGTGTCCAACAAAATACTTTTGTTACCACAAAAACATCACATATTAACTTATATATATACACACAAAGCTATTGTCTTCAAAACACTTAGAATAAAATCCTCTGGTCTATGTTCATGGTTATTTGCCATCCTTTTTGAAAGATGCTCTGTAAATAATAAAGAACATAAGAAAGAAAGTCTGGGTTTTGGAACGACAGGGAGAGTAATTAATGACAGATTTTTAAAGTAAATTACTTATACTGATTAATATCATTAACAGAGTAGGCAGCATCTGAAATCTTTCAGCAAAATTTAGTATTGTTAGCTAATGGCTAAGCGCTAACTCCTAAGTCATGGCCACAAGCCCAGTTGTGTCTCTATTTGTTCCTCTGTATTGATGCACAAAGGGAATAAAATGATTTGAGAGAACAACATTTAATACTCAGCATGAATAATGTTACAGCGAACTGAAAACTATGGCAGTAAGCTATTTTAATGTGCCAAAACGTCTATTTTATTTTATGAACTCTACTTTAGAGTAATTGAAACACTCATTTGAGTGAGTGAAGCATCAAAAGTGTTAGAGATCTTCAAAGTTCAGCAAAGATACGCCCAATATACATTCAGTCAACGCACTCGAAAAAACAAACACATAAATCTCGTCGAAAGAGCCAAACACAACAGGAGGCAGAGCAAAACACTGAGGCTCATATGATCTCTCATAAAATAATCTATAATGCTGAAAAGGTTATAACATTTAGATCTGAGCCAGCATAACACTGTCCACACAGATCTGAGACCCTCAGATAGCATATAAAGTAGAGAAAACCCAAAGAAGCGAGATGAATTTTAATGAAGCTACATTTATCTGAAGCCTGTTAGTCCGATTTAGTTTATATCAGTTCTCAACGACCTTTGAAACACACTGGAGATATGCATGGGCCAGAGAGAGAATACATGGAATTAGCTGGGAATATTTCCCTCAGCTTTACGATCATCAGATCTGTTTTTGTTGGAATATTCACGGCGCACACGGGATGCCGAATGGGCAACTGGAGCCCAAGGACTCTGAGGTTCAATCCGCCGTCAGTGCGCACTGAGCATGCTCAGACCAGAAAAGACACAAGGGCCACAGTGAGCACAGCCAGCACGTATAAATCTGGAACCCATTAGAGCTCTTTGAGGGGATTCTAAATGGGACACATGTGTTGAAGACCCCCAACCAGTCCAGGATTCCACATGCACCATACATTTAACCAAGACTCAGCTCAGCTCTCGTCTTTATAGGCCATTCACGTCTCATTGCATGCTAAAAAAAAGCTTTTGTTTGTGAATGAGCATCATTATTTTGTTGGTTAGTTGATTACGAAACTCCATCAGTTAAATGCAAATGGCACATCTGTCTTTACACGCCAGTTATTTTAAAGAGGGGAACGCTGTTTGAAAAGAAAACTCAGAATGGAAAAGTTGAGAGGGATGGCAGATTCGGACAGAAACATGGAATCTGTGTGTGCCAAACTGGAATTACAAAATCTAATTGGCATTGGTGGAAGACTAAATCCACTTAAAACCAACATGAAATCAAAATGGACCCTATATTAACTTTTTAAACACACAATCCTTTGTCTTTGTAATCATTCAAATCAATTTTAAAGTCACCTTTAAAACATCTTTTCTGCTCATGTGACTTTTCAATCCTTCGACCTCCAAACCACCCCCATTATTATTCAATTCTGGGAATATCTCAGATTATGGAAGTAAAACGTGTTCATGCATATGTCCTATAAGGGCTACATTACAAACTACATGCTTCAATATATGACCTAAAAATACATACTTCATTGGTGATTCATACTTCTGCGTATGTGGTAAGTCAGAATGCTAGTGTTGGACATACTACAACTTGATAAATAGTTGATCACACAACCATCAGTTACACATTGGTTATGTTTGCATGTAAGCATTAGCACATACTTTTTTATGCATTACAGAAGTTAAAAACATCAAAAACAACAAAAACCAAACTCCTCCACTTCTATTGAGTGCAACAGTTGGGTTCCAGAAGTAAAAATCCCATTCTTTTTTTCCATAGGGGAATTGATTTTTAACTATAACTTATAAACATTTAAAGACAGACCTACTGTGAGCTACAAGGTATATGCTATGCAACCCAGATTTTTTAACTTATTTTTTTTAAATAATACTTTTCAACAGTGGAATTCCTGGTGAAAAACTACATTACCCATCATTCTGCAGAGAAATCTCGACCAATCAGAGAATCGTTACAAGGAAATCGTGAATCAAACTTTCAATATTTTTTATACATAATCTACATATATTGCTATAAACCTAAAATATATTGTTTCTATATATTTTAAATCAATAGTTTTATATTTCTCCATTATTTTTACTTCAATAATGTAATTCATAGTTTTTTTATTGGATTGTAGTTCTTTCCCACATTAAAGGGATAGTTCACCCAAAAATGAAAATGTTGTCATCATTTACTCATTCTCAAGAGTTTCTTTCTTCTGTTGAACAAAAAAATAATATTTTTTTAAAGCTCATACAGGTTTGGAACAACAGGATGAGTAAATGATGACAATTTTCATTGTTGGGTGAACTATCCCTTTAAAGCTGTTAAGTACTCAGAATTGTACCCTTGTCTTTTTCTCATAATTTTTTGCTTCAAATCAAAGTGTGTAATGTTGTGATTCACATCATACACTGTAAAAAATAATACACTCTTATAATAATACATCTACTCAATAAAACTGTGGCAACGGATTACCAGCGATATTATTTATTAAATTCATCAAATAAAAAATTGAGTTAGAATTAATCAAATTAATTCATTAAAATTCAACCATTTAAAATGAGTAACTGCAAATAGCACACAAATTACAGCTAATAATAACGAGCAGAATCACTGAAGGAAAGAGAAACACAAGAACTACAACCAGCCACAGACTTAGATGAAATCAACTGAAAAGATATTAAATCTCTCTTATTACAAACCACACTGTTATTTATGTCATTCGTCTACAGTACTTTTTGAGAATTAACAAAGGTTTAGATGTTGATGTTTTATTAGATAATGTTTGGTCGCCATTATGGTGATCAGTGTTTCATTTAGTTGGTCAGTGTAACTGTTGGCTTTTTATGTGAGTTGGTGGTTTACTAAAACACATACATTGTTGCAAAGGAAACCATGAACAAAGACGATCAGATGATAAAGTTTTAAATTATCCCATAACTGATCAAAAATTTTAATTTTATATTAATAGATTTTCACTGACAATATGTTGTTGGCACAGATCAGACATTCTGAATTAAAATTTTTAGCTGTGGTTTGGTTCATTGTTTATAAGACTTGTGGGGAAAATTAATGGGAAGAATACTTTCAGAGTCAAGGCCACTGAAAAAGCATGCATGGATGCACACAAAAATGCACTGGAAATAATATTAACATGCTATGATTTGGGATGCACTCAACCTAACCTTGCGTACTCCGTAGCACAGAAAGTAAATGAATCGGGCTGCAGTCCTGTTCTTTGATGTGACTTTCTAAGTCACACTAGCTTAATCATACGATGCTCCTATTGCTCTTGCATCCTTCGCCCTGGGAAACTGTGTGTTTGTGCGTGTGTTTGTCCCTGGGTGTCTGCCAGGGCAGATGGCGCTGTCGTGAGGGCCGCTGCAGTCTGTATTTTTAGTGCTCAAAGGGAACTGAGTGGGTCTCTGTATCCCCATCCTGTGAATGAATCAGACGCACCCTAGTTCCTCAAAACCCTGTCAGACGTCCGGAACATTCACACGGAAGCAGAAACAACTGAAACCAGCGGAAGCAACCTGCTGTTTATTCGGCTAAACAAGAGATGTGATCACAGGCAGAGGAACCAGACTAAAATAATCCATAATGAAGCATTTTTTTTTAATCAGAGTTATATTCGGACTAGACCAAGCCTCTCTGAAGGTGACCTTAACTTGCTTGCTCATTTGCCTCACGAATGATTTGTCGTCCACGGCTGCAGTCATGGGGAATAAATGGATCTCTGCGCATATGAGCTCTGTGCCAGTAAATCGGGCCTGGATTCGATCCAGTCTCTCCACCTGCTCTTATAATACGACTGTCTGAACTTTCACCTGAGCTCTTGTCCACAAATTACATTTACACAACTACAAAAAAAAAACAAAGAGAAGAGTACTGGTCTGAAGTATTTTCTGAAGGAAATTAGTCATTGAGTTCTGTTTGCATTCTGCCTGCACTATTCAAACAAACACAAATAATTAATCTAAAATATCAATTTTTAAGAGCACATCTGAAAACACGGCAAACATCATTTCACGTGTGGTCTCCATGGTAACAACGAGTGACCATTACGTTTCCTAAAACAAACCGCCGAGCTGCCGGTAAGATTAAACAGTACATAAATAGCTGTTTTGCTGATGAGTTGTCCCTTTGGTTGTGTAGTGGCTGTGTGAGAGAGGGATGGATGGCTGTAATTACATCAACCTTAAAGCTGTGTTTTACTGGAGTCTCTCTATATAGACGCTGAGCTTTTTGTGGGGATCACTGTTGCTATGGCAGATCAAAAACAGCCTCTGCTTTGATCAAAGTCTGTCAAGATATTTGGAGAAAATATTATTTTACAAGGAAATAAGGATGATGACACATCAGTAAACCCGTAGGCCTATGATTTTTTCCTCCCTCAAAAAGCTATAGGCTATATGAAAAATAACAAAGCTTCATAACTTGTTGTGAGCAACACATCCTTCAAGAAAAAGAAAAAAAAATGCAATAAAGTAATATTACTTTATCCTTACACTTCCTCTGGATGTTTTCAATTGAGCTAATAACGTAAAAAATACATCAAGATGCATCATGCATGCCATATTTGAATATACATGACAAGATTTTTCCTGAAGGGAAGGTTTATTGTCCGACTGGTTCGATCATGTAAGTATGAACACAGCTATTGACAATTTCTGACATTTTGGAAGCATGACATTCTCCAGTTTTGTTGTTGCCTTGCCGGAGTATCTGAAGCACGAGCTGTAAAGACTGTAAAGAAAAAAAAGGTTCTATATGGCACCAAAAATGGTTCTTGGCTCGTAATCATAGGGGAACCTTTTTAAGTGCTATATAGTACTAATTTTGGTGCTTCAGTGGTTCTTCAGCGGTTCTTCAGAGGTTCTTCACCGGTTCTTTGACTAAGGTGCTATATAGCACCGTTACCATACTGAACATGTTAAGATATGGTGCTATATAGCACCAAAAGTGGTTCCTATACCCCTTTTCCACCAAGGCAGTGCTAGAGCTAGATCGGAGCCAGAGCTAGTCCCAGTTCATAGTTGGTTCAACTGAGGAGCCTGCTAAGAACCGTTTGCGTTTCCACAGGCTAGAGAGCCACAACAGAGCCAGGTCTTACGTCACTGTATACGTCTCATCTTTCTCAGCAACGCTAGCGGGAAACACACACACACCAGGCTTGTTTGAGATGCATCGGCGCTGCGCAGACCGATCCACGTATAATATTTAAAAAAACGCATGAGTGAATCAAAAGCATAAGGAGTCATGTGCTCTCGCTGGACTCGTGATCGGTCTCTGCACAGCACCGCTGCGAACAAGCCTTCCATCAACAATGCAAACGTTGCGTTACTATTGATTCACATGGCTTTACGATCCTGCATCGAAACACAACGAAAACACAGCGAATCCAACGCATTCGTGCAGTTCACCGTAATTTGTATAGACGGAGATTACAAACGAGCAGCAGCTGTTAGCTCCATTAGCTGCTATTTCAACAATGGCGGATCTCAAGTCTGTGTTCGTCTTGTTGACCCCGCCCCCAGTGCCTGACGTAATCGGTTCTTACTTCTAGCCCTGTTTTAGCCCAGCAATGTTTTGGTGCTACTTAAGAACCACTTTTCCTGGCTCGGAGCTGGAGCTTTGGGTGTGGAAACACAAAGAACCGATTTGGAACTAGGCTCTGGCTCCAATCTAGCTCTGGCTCTGCTTTGGTGGAAAAGGGGTATATGATTACAACGAAGAACCATTTTTGCTGCCATATAGAACATTTTTTTTTAGAGTGTAGAGCACAAGGAATATCCCTATTAACCACAATTATGTGTTCAACAGCCAGTCCCTATTCACTTACATTTTATAGACAACCAGCCAAGACACTGAATGCAAAATTACAGATTAACACGGGCGAGTAAATGACGAGTCTTTGAAACTATTATTTTGCCTATGCAATTCAGATCGACAGGTGTGAGAAGCGTCCTATCTTCTGAAATAAGAGTTGAAGAAGTTTGATTTAATAAGTTAAATTAGGAACAGTCCCAGTTCAATAAACAATAATTGCTCCTGAAAGGTCTTCCTCTGAGTCCGCACTTTCATGACGTAATGCCGCTTTGACTGCCGGGAAGAAGTCAGCTGCGTAACCCGCACCAGTGTACGCATCGAGGGCGCATATCGACCTCAAAGGGGGCGCTCGCGAGCACCCTTCTGAGACCTAAAATGACAAATGGGACACCCTGCGGTCTCGTGGACTTAACGGACACACGCACGCAGCGGGCAGTGTAAGTCCACAAGACCATTTGAGACAGGGCCTTAATTGTTTTATTACTGAATGAATCAGCGTTTGAATGAATCGGTTGAGTGAATGATTTAATAACTCACAAATCGCCCCAATACCTTCATGCACTATTCCTCACATTACTAAACTAATATAGCTCACTTGAAGGAGTGAATGAAACGAGTGAGTGAATACCATAGACAGTAAAAGAAATGGAGTCAGCGACCCCATAGACTTCAACGGAGATAATTGAAGTCAGATAGAAGCACTCACTTCCTGATGGCTGAGCGTACTGCGCAGCCTCGGACTGAGCTTGACGACGTAGATGTGACGTGAGCAACCTGTCCAACAGTGGCAAGTCTTCTAGTAGTTGTGCAAAGTGAAATCTGAATCACCGAATCTTGCAGAGACAGAGAGGGTGAGCAGGAGCAACTTTTGATGAATGAAGCAGGATCTGCAACATCTCTATCGGCGTTTATGCCTCCACATCCCCCCGATTGCCTCATAGACAGTAAAAGATTGCCTACGAGCTTCTCCTCGGGTCTATACAGTAATTTGCTCAACAGCCCGACACAGTCGCGTGGTTATGAAGCAATCATTAGCCTATATTTTACAAAAACAGCTTCAACGGGCGATAGTGGAAGATACAAGGTAATGGAGCCTTTTGTACATTGTCGTGTTTGTTTAGAAATAAACAATGGACGAATGGAGTCTTTAAACACCTCAGATGTAAAGATATTCACTGTCAAAGTGAGGCCAAAATGAATGGGAGTCAATGGGATGCTAACAGCAGGTGATGGCTTGTTTAGCAATGGCCGCGCCTATGGAAGGTACGGTTTCCGGGGGCTGGATTACCCCCTTGGGTGAATACGGACACTGAGCATGCCAGAAGGGCTGCCGCTTTTGCATAGTTTGTGTTTGCTGTTTAATAAAATTTGCAGCTCCAGTAATAAGATGAAAAGATTTATCTTGAACTCTGCCATGGAAACGACGAAGAACCATTTTTGGTGCCTTATAGAACCTTTTTTTTTTTTTTTAGAGTGTATAAACCTTAATTAATCAATTTAATAATACATTAAAAATGAATTTATACCTGTATGATATTACGCTGAACTCACATTGGACCAGTGGTTTGGAAAATGGATGGATGGATGATTCAGCTCCAGGTGCCATCTGTCCATCCATTTTCCAAAACTGCTGGTCCAATGTGGGTACAGCGTAATATCACACAGCTATACATTCCTTTTTACTTGATTATTATATTATTTAATTATAGTTTAAACTAAGTTTCAAATGATTATTAAACAGCAGGAACAAATGACACAAAAGCTGCAGCTCATCCAGAGTTAATGGAGTAATGTAGGGAATAGTGAATGAGGGTATAAGAGGCGATTGAATAAGTGCACTAGATAACGTCCACTATGGTTTCAGACACCACTACAAATGACTGTCACTTCAAATAGTGCCTTATTTAAGGGTATAGGGGGCGATTTCAGTCACAGCCATACAGTTTTGTTCTTGAATGAATCTGTGTTTTGAACAAATTAATTGAGTAAATGACTCATTAATAAAGACAGGCACATGTCGCCACCTAGTGGCTTAACCAGCAGAAAAGTCCCTAATTAATCGCCACTAATAATGCAAGAGCATACTGCATATTACTCTTAGCATTCTTGCCATATATTTAGTGTATGACGTTAGTATGTTGACAGTATATACTACAGAAATCTTTTTAAAAAAATAGTTTTTTCCATGATTTGGCCTCTTTAAACTTGGCATTCAGGGAGTAGTTTTTCTTACAGAGGCCTTGGAGGTATATAAGTGTTGTTTGGACGATATCAGAGATTATTCCATGAGCTGAACTGAAGAGAGATGTTGTTTCTCAGGGGTAACAGCAGACAAAAGCTGTTTTACAGAACCCTGAGCACATGTAACTGAACTCAAATGTACTGTTGACCCACAGAGGTTCGGCTCTATTCCCTTCCATCACATTTCTAGACATCACTCCTCTCTTCTCTCAAACACATGCTCAGAGGGAATTACTGCACCGTTTCCACAGCACTCTGCTGACACTGATATTAATTAAACCATCTCAACCTTTAAATACAAACACATTCTCACACACATGTGAGCCAGCACTGGGTGAGAAATCACCACTCTGTGCTTGAACAAGAAGCGTAATTGCAGATGTGCCTAAAATACACTGAACACAAACAGAAAGGAGAGACAAAAGTGATTATCGGAGGCTGAGAGAGTCTTTTCTTTTGTCTGTGTTCCGTGTGAGAGGCAAAACACTGAAACGTGTTTATACTGTTAAAGAACAAAAACTTAAAAGAGTCATTTCATGCTAAACAAGAATTACCTTGTACTTACAAAACGAAACCGCTTGAAACGTTCACAATGGATCAGCAAGAAAGTTACATTAACATATGAGTATTTAACAACTTGGTGGTGGTTTTATTACTCATTCATTTCACATGTGAAATATTCATAACATAGGTAATTTACATTATATATTTACATATCTTAAATGTACAGTAACACAATAGCCTGTTTAATTCATTCTTACAGTAAGTGCAAGTGAAAAAAGTGGTCATGAAAATTTAATTACAGGCATTTGTGGTGCAAGAAAGCTATAATAAGTGGACTCAAGTGGCCTTGATGAGGTCACCCCCCAAAAAAGCAGATAAAGTTATTTTATCTTGATGAAAATTAACCCAGAAAGCAACATTGTGTTGTCCCAGAGCCGGCCCACATCTGGTACGCATTGAATCCACATGTACCAGATTTTTACCACTATTGCCGCATTTCGACCGAAATTACCCAGAACAATTTGTCACAGTAACTTTTTTCCCAGGAACTTTTTCCCCCCAGACCTATTGCTGTCTGCGTTTCCATCGTAGTTTAAAGTAGTCTGTATACCGTGAAGATTAGGCAAATTAGTCTGGTGACGTAGGTGAACGTATTCATCACGGGTTGCACTGGATTTTGTCGTCCGCATATAATAAAGCCTAAACCTCATTGTCGGTCCAGTGGTCATATTTTTTAAACTTCATTGTTGATTCGAATAGCAAAGTAATAACTCTTACTACACGTGCAACAGAAAATGGTGGTTGAAATAAAATGCTGTGGAGTCAGCCAATCAAAATGCTGCATGAACTCAACCAATCAGCATGTTCAGCACCCAAGTCTCACCCCTGAAAGTTCCTGAACTTTGAAAAAGGACTACCTCATGAGCAGGGACTTTCTGGGGGGTGTTTTTTTTATTTTTTACCCAGAATTTAATTTAGACCCTGTGGTCGAAACACACCGAGTACCACCCCAAAGTCCCTAGTTCCTGGGGAAAGTTACTGTGGTAAGCTACTAACTACACGAATCTCGCATAGCCTAATAAGACCAAGAAGACCGTCTTAAAACAGAAATGTGTGCTAGAAACCGTGTATGTTTGATCCAGAGGTCGCATTAACCGAAAATTATCCGCCATTGACGGATTTTCTTTTATAGCAGTGACAGAAAATTCTGAAAGACGTCCATCATTTTGACAGATTACACTGAGGGTGAATGTACCTTGTAACTGTAATTCTCACCCCTGTCCACTTGGTGGCGAGTGCGCTCTTGCTGACTATCAAGTTGATGGTCAACGAATGGCTTTTCTGAGTGACAGTGTTTACAATTTAATTTATTGACGCCTTATTTATTGAGACATGACATGATACGGATTTCTGTAAGATTGTACTGTATCTTTCAACATATTTTCTGATGTTCATTCATGTTTATTTCGTCCTGTAACGAGAAAGCGATGAGCTTGTGAACTGAGGCGCTGCAGTGCTCTCTCGCGCCACATTAAAGAGGGCCAAAACGGTATTTATTGTTTGAATTTTGTGATGTACATTTGACAGCTGAGACTTTTTTTCATATCAAAAGTAGCAAAGCACAAAGCTTATTGCGATTTATTGGACAAACATTCATAATGAAACCTGTAAAGTGACCCACAGTCTCTGTTCAACTTTCTCTTCATAAATAAATAAATGCATATTTTAGTCTATATGCTTGTCCTGTAAGTTTGTGAATAAAAATGAAAACGTGAACAAACACAGAGCCTTTTAAATGGCTTATTATCATTAAAATATAAACATTAAAATGACAGGTAATAATAGATAATGATGGAATTTTTATGAACCTGTCTGTTCAGTCTAACGCGACCTCTGGTTTGATCCTAAAGGTCAGAGCTCTGGATTCTGCTGCTGAACAGGAAGTGGGGGAAGGTAAAAGGGGTTCATGAGCATCTGGGGGGAAAAACTCCTCACAATTCTATTCCAACTTTTTTCTTCTCTCTCTCTCTTGCTCTCTCTCTCTCCGCTCAGTGAATAAAATGACCCAGAAAATGTCTTAATGTGCAGACGTCATAAACGACTGTTATTGCACTCCACAGGAGCTGAGGCCCATGTTTGGTTTGCAGTAGCTCACGTCCAGAGAACGAAGGAACATGCTGAATTATTTTCCCTGGCGTACACGTAGCACTTTCAGATGCTCCCGGCAGAATATTTGGAAGCTGACGTTAGATTCACTGCAGCAGTGCGAGACACTGCCCCGTTGGCATGATTTCACTTACCTGCATGCAAAAGGGAGACGTTGGCTGCGTCCCAAATCATTCTCTCTTGAGTAGGCACTTATTTTGAATAAGTAATTACTTCACGACAGTGAAAAAAAAGTATGTTCTATATACAGTCCCTCCAGAAAAACGCGATTATGGGATCGCATGATTTAACGCATAATCAGCCAAAGTCTGCATATTTATGCGGGGGCCGCATTTTTTCAAATACGCCGCACTTTCGCCGCATAAATTGCCTATTTCGGCGTGCAAAATATGCGGGGCTAGCATGATTTCATAATCCCCGCATTTTCGTTGCAAAAAAAGTCATATATATATTAGCAGAAAGTTGACAAATGTTTGTTTACTTCACACAAGAGCCGCCATTTCCCCCTGTTGCCATGGGAACGCTTTGAAGTGACGTAATTATCCGATGTGAACGTCATCGAAAAGCTGCAAACCCCGTGGAGAAACCATAGATATCGGTGAAACCATGATGAAGCACACAAATTCCCATTGGCCAACAAAAATAACAGCAAAAGAGCAAAGCAGTTTCCCGGTGTGTTGACCGATTTCAGAACACAGCATCATGAAGCTTCGGAGCGTTATGAATCAGTGAGTCGATTCAGCGGTTCAGAGCGTTATGAATCAATGAGTCGATTCAGCGGTTCAGAGCGTTATGTATCAGTGAGTCGATTCAGCGGTTCAGAGCGTTATGAATCAGTGAGTCAGTGAGTCGATTCAGCGGTTCAGAGCATTATGAATCAGTGAGTCGATTCAGCGATTCAGAGCGTTATGAATCAGTGAGCCGATTCAGCAGTTTGAAGCGTTATGAATCAGTGAGTCGATTCAGCGGTTCAGAGCGTTATGAATCAGTGAGTCGATTCAGCGGTTCAGAGTGTTATGAATCAACGAGTCGATTCAGCGGTTCAGAGCATTATGAATCAGTGAGTCGATTCAGCGGTTCAGATCGCCAAAGTCACATATTTCAGCAGTTTGACATGCGATCCGAATCATGAATCGACTCTCTGATTCATAATGCTTCGAAGCTTCATGATGCATTGTTTTGAAATCGGTCCAAATTGAGCCATGTGTTTATTAAGGTCTTCAATAAAACAAGATGAGAACTTAAATATTCAATTAAAAATATTAGCTTTTTTTCTCTTTTTCATCAAACCGCAGTTTTTGCAAGTTTTATCGCGTAAAAAATTGCATATATATCCCGCATTTTCCATCGCAGTTTTTAAGAAAACGTGCTGCATAATCAAGGATTTTTGCCCGCAACAATCACAAAAAACCCCCACATTTTTCTGGAAGGACTGTATATAGTATGAATGTGTGTATAAAAGTAATTCGGACATACAGTACTACAGTACATTTGCACAATGTGACCTATCAGTGTCAGTTACGTTGCTTCACTGCCATTCACAAATCCTCTCCCGTGGCCTCATGGGATAGTAAAGTGTCCATCTCACACTTCAGAATCTCATCAGAAGTAGTAGGACTTTTTGCCTACTCTTTTATGAGTACTGTGAATTCAGACACAATGCGGCGCTAGGCACGGCACAAGTGTTTTTTGCTAGTTTCAGCCCGACGCAGTTATCATTTTCACATCCTGCGCCACGTTGTTTAAATAGCAAATGCATTTGCGCCCATCTGTTTGCCCATGGGCGTGCTGGTCTGAAAACGAGGTGTGTTCAGGCGCATTGTTGGCGCGTTGTTATTTAAGGGGAGTGGGAGATGAGACTCTGATTAGTTTATTGCACATTACACCCAAAACACACCCATGACTCATGAAGAGAATAGGGACAACCCTTTTAGACCATGCGCCGGGCGCTTAAGACATGTACACATCGCGAGCGCGTATCGCCAGCATTTTCAGTGATGTTTTTCAGCTCGTCTTTGTGCTCACACCCAAGTGATTTTCACTGGCGATGTGCCGAGTGAATGTGCAAATTCAGTAGATGGCGCTCCCGGTACACAAGGTGGTGCTGCGGCACTTTACGCGTCTGACACTCGCTTGTCACGCAGAAGAAGAAGAGAGACAGTATTTATGTGCTTGCCAAAACCATTCACACACTTTTTGCTAACTGGCAAGCAGCATTAGCAGCTCATCTTCTTCTTTATCTACTTACTACTTCGTCGTATCAATGTGTGCTCGGCAAGACCGTTTTGTGCTTGAGCGCCACCAAGTCGCGTTTTATGTAACTTCGGCAGCTCCAGGCTTCAGGCTCATTGGTCGGCCTGTTTTTAACGCGCCGCGTCAAAATAAAAAAAACGAACCCAAGGCGTTTTTTTATTTTTATTACGCTTTTACACCTGGCGTTTTGCGCATCGGTGTGCACACTCACCCTTTGTCAATACTTGCCCTTTGTTTAGTCACAAGGCGTTAAAAGTAGGCGATAAACGCGTGTGAAAATCGTCCCGGTGTGAACAGGCCTTTAGATGGTTAAAATAGGGCCCATACTGTTTTTCGCCTACTATACAGTATAGTAGGGAAGTATGCAAGTTCGGATGCAGCCATTGTAAGGGGTAAAAAGCGGTGGAACCCAGAATTAAGATGCTAAGCCCTGCCCCTTATGAACATCCAGATGGGGATCTCATTTTAAGCTCATTTGAGTTGCTCTATCGGTGCTCAATGAGATCTCACAGTCTGTGAACGGAGCTCTTGAACACACATGAACTCTTTTTGCCCGGATGCCTTTGTGACCTTAAAACGTGACCTCTGACTCCTTGCCTGGCAGAGTATCGAAACACACTCCCATGGGAGAAAACCTCACAAACTTTCTTTAACTCAAGCAGCTTTCAGACTGAGAAGAAGTTTAGTGACAATGCAAAAGAGAACATTCGTAATGCATATAACCTCCATTGTGTCAGCTATTTCCAAGAATAGAATCATTACTAAGGCAACTTAAAGGGATAGTTCACCCAAAAACGAAAATGTTGTCATCATTTACTCACCTTGAAGTTGTTGTTTTTTTCTTCTGTTGAACTCAAAAGAAGATATTTTAAAGAATGTTGGTAATCAAACAGTTAACAGTAGCCATTGACTTCCATTGTAGGAAATAGTCAATGGGATCCGTCAACTGTCTGGTTACCAACATGTCTTCTTTTGTGTTCAACAGAAGAAACTCATACAGGTTTGGAACAACTTGAGGGTGAGTAAATGATAAATGATAATTTTCATTTTTGGGTGAACTATCCCTTTGAAGCAATTACTATATGCTTAACTATATATAATTAGTGTGATTTAAACAAACCCCTAATCCTAAGTACTAAAATTAGGGCACATTACCCATCCCGTTGTGCTGCAGACATGCATTACCTCAAATTGTGATGCTTGTTAAGAAGAGGTTTTCTAGTGCTTACTTACGGTGGACTATGGAACTGGAAAAAAGTTAATTAATATTATTTTCCCTCTGCAGGTGGCCTTGTGTGAAAAGACAAGTCCTTTCAGAGATGGAGAAGATTATTATTATTTGGTTGAAGATAATGAAAGCATTTTTTGTTCTTTTAAAATTACATGCACTGGTGATTTGCGCACAATAAGACCAGAAACCTATGAAAATAAATAGTGCTGATTTCGATTTCATGATGCCTTTAAAGGAACTGTGCTCGAACACAGATGTGTTACATGAAGACTGTGTAAATATTGACTCTCGTCGTGTATCGTCGTGCGGGGAACACGTCGAACAACGCAAGCCTTGTGCTGTTAGCATGAGGTCAATCCCCGATTTCTATCAACTCGTCGTTGCGTGAAACACTTTATTCAGCCACCAATCTCTCACATAAATCACCTCATTAGTGTCGATGTGGAGCGATTTAAAGTCTGACAACTGAACCTTTATGCTTGTAAATGCATGTGTGTTTGTGTGTGGAGGAATTCCTCTGGGCTGTAAGGAAAAGTGCTGGCGTGTTTGATCAGAAAAGCCAATCTGACACCCAGAATTCACACACACATCTTCGTTTTTCTGTAATAGTGGGGACTTTAAATGTTTTATACTAAGCTAATAATATGTTCTATCCCCTAAACCTCAACCTAAACCGGCATTATCTGTTTTAGTTATTCTCTCTATATATAGGATAAAATGTAATATAAGTAACTCTTACCTGTGCAGAAGTTACCACTGATCTCTATGGCATCGCAAAGAGTTCAAGTCCTTCCTTCAATGCCAGTCTATATGATTTTCTATATGACTTTAAAAATATGATCAATTTGCCATGGCAACATATGTTTTTTCTATTACTTTAAATAATTACTTAAAATAATTTAAAGGATTAATTCATTTCAAAATGATAATTTACTTACCTCCATCTCATCCAAGATGTTCATGTCTTTCTTTCTTCGGTCGAAAAAGAAATTAAGTTTTTTGAGGAAAACATTCCAGGATTTTTCTCCGAATAATGGACTTCAATGGCAACCAACGGTTGAAGGTCCAAATCAATGCAGTTTCAAAAGGGCTTCGAAGAGCTTCAGAGGCTCTGCACAATCCCAGACGAGGAATAGGGTCTAAAAAAATCTAGCGAAACCATCTGTCATTTTCTAATTTTTTTTTTAAACATTTATATACTTTTTAACCTCAAATATGCGACTTCTGTGTTGTTCTTCTTCATTGCGTATGACATCATCACGTCGGAAAGTTCACGGCCGTGACGTAGGTGGAAGTACCAGTGTTAAAACAAACGTGCAAAGACTAAATCAAACGCTCTTTACAAAAATAAAGGTAAAACAATGACAATTTTAAAGTTGGAGAACATGAGATGGAGTTTTTCGGCACTCGGTCGGTATTTCCAACGTGACGGCGTCATACGTCATGAAGAAGAACAACACCAAAGTCACACATTTGAGGTTAAAAAGTATTTAATTTTTTTTGGGGGGGGGGCAATGACTAGATATTCTATATCTATATACTATATAAAGAGATTTGCTAGATTAGACCCTATTCCTTGGCTGGGATCGCGCAGAGCCTCTGAAGCCCTTTTGAAACGGCATTGATTTGGACCTTCAACCCATTGACTGCCATTGAAGTCCATTATGTGGAGAAAAATCCTTTAATGTTTTCCTCAAAAAATTTAATTACTTTTCGACTGAATATTTGGCCGAGATTCAACTATTTGAAAATCTGCAATCTGAGGGTGCAAAAAATCGAAATATTGAGAAAATCACCTTTAAAGTTGTCCAAATGAAGTCCTTAGCCATGAATATTACTAATAATAATAAAGTTTTGATATATTTACGGTAGGAAATTGACTAAATATCTCCTAATGATTTTTGGCATAAAAGAAAAATCGATAATTTTGACCCATACAATGTATTGTTTGCTATAACCACAAATATACCCATGCGACTCATGGCTGGTTTTGTGGTCCAGGGTCACATTTAAGTTATACAAGATTCAGCTAGGCAAGATTTTAAAAAATCGAGTTGAAATGAGCCAATTTGATTATACTTAAAGATTGAAGGCAGCTGAACTTAAGTTTTTAAGTTGAATTAGATAACTCTGTCTGATTTGTTAACAAGCCTCACCTTAAAAAGCCACATAACTTGAATAATCATTCATGTTCATAGCACAAACAATGCAGGACTGAAGTTAAACTACATTTGGAGTTTGTTCATATCTCAAGGCCTAAGCAAGAGTAAAATAAATGAGTGAATCTTGCCTTAGCACATTGCACCAATACAACATTTTCCAGGAGTGCACATTTCAGTAATTCAGTGTGTGTGTGTGTGTGTGTGTGTGGGAAAACCACAGGGGTTTAATTATAATCGGAGACCGTTTCTAATCCGTAAGGTTTACGTGTCTGATTTTAAGGCAGTATAGATGAGATGGTTCTGCTAGCTCAGGGCTCGCCGAATATCAAACTCTCACTGATGGCGGGGTAATGGTTTAAACATGTGGCTCGGCTGGAGATCACCGCAGAGGAGGTGTGTGTGTGTGTGTGTGTGTGTGTGTGTGTGTTTGGAGAGAGGTGTGTCTGTTAAACCAAGCCTGTTGAATGTCAGCATCTCCTCAAGGTGCCCTTTAAACACCCTTAGTTCTCTCTTTAGCTGAAAAACACACCCTTTCATCATACAACAGATTTAACATATACTGGCCTTTGAGTGGGTGAATGATCTAGAAGACAGATGCTTGTACAGTCCTCATATGGCGTAAAACAGACACATACATCTATAACACACTGTAAAAGTCAAAGTAGACAGGAGTGTGTATTTACACATTTCTGAGCACAGATGTCATTTTCAGCCCGTCTCACGATCACCTCATCGGTGCGGCCCAGACAGATGAAGACGAATATCTGCCGGGAGATGCCGAACATGAGGAGAGTCAGAAATGGAAAGGCGAAGAGCAAAGACGTAAATAATAATGCCGGCACCTGTGAATTTCCTATATACGAGTTTGAGAATCATAATATCATAACTACGATGCGTTCAAGTGATTCTGGTCTAAGTAAAATGGACATTTCTTTCTATCTTTAGTTTCCTAATAAGACAAGAAGCTTTTTAGCGTGTAATTCATGGTTATCTTATTTATGTTTTTATCATCTGCCATATACCGAATGAAAAATTCACTCTTACAGTGTCACTGCTTTAACTTAGCAACATACTGACATCAATATATGCAATTCATGCTACTAGTATGATGCATTTGGCTGCCTTTGTAGAGCGTTTCAGATCATTCACTGCAAAAAATTAGATTCTTTACGAATTTTTGTCAAGTTTTCCACATGGAAGTCATTGAAAAAGGATTTATGAGAGAAAACGCTTCCCCGCCATTGGCTGAATTTTCTGTCATTTATGAGAAAACGCTCCCCCGCCATTGATGGAATTTTCCGACATTTATGAGACAACGCTTCCCCGTCATTGATGGAATTTTCCGACATTTATGAGACAACGCTTCCCCATCATTGATGGAATTTTCTGACATTTATGAGACAACGCTTCCCCATCATTGATGGAATTTTCCGACATTTATGAGACAACGCTTCCCCGCCATTGATGGAATTTCCGACATTTATGAGACAACGTTTCCCCGCCATTGATGGAATTTTCCGACATTTATGAGACAACGCTTCCCCGCCATTGATAGAATTTCCCGTCATTTATGAGACAATGCTTCCCTGCCATTGATGGAATTTTACGACATTTATGAGACAATGCTTCCCTGCCATTGATGGAATTTTCCGACATTTATGAGACAACGCTTCCCCGCCATTGATGGAATTTCCGACATTTATGAGACAACGCTTCCCCGCCATTGATAGAATTTCCCGTCATTTATGAGACAATGCTTCCCTGCCATTGATGGAATTTTCCGTCATTTATGAGACAATGCTTCCCTGCCATTGATGGAATTTTCCGACATTTATGAGACAACGCTTCCCCGCCATTGATGGAATTTCCGACATTTATGAGACAACGCTTCCCCGCCATTGATAGAATTTCCCGTCATTTATGAGACAATGCTTCCATGCCATTGATGGAATTTTACGACATTTATGAGACAATGCTTCCCTGCCATTGATGGAATTTTCCGACATTTATGAGACAACGCTTCCCCGCCATTGATGGAATTTCCGACATTTATGAGACAACGCTTCCCCGCCATTGATAGAATTTCCCGTCATTTATGAGACAATGCTTCCCTGCCATTGATGGAATTTTACGACATTTATGAGACAATGCTTCCCTGCCATTGATGGAATTTTACGACATTTATGAGACAACGCTTCCCCGCCATTGATGGAATTTTCCGACATTTATGAGACAACGCTTCCCCGCCATTGATGGAATTTTACGACATTTATGAGACAATGCTTCCCTGCCATTGATGGAATTTTACGACATTTATGAGACAATGCTTCCCTGCCATTGATGGAATTTTCCGACATTTATGAGACAACGCTTCCCCGCCATTGATGGAATTTCCGACATTTATGAGACAACGTTTCCCCGCCATTGATGGAATTTTCCGACATTTATGAGACAACGCTTCCCCGCCATTGATAGAATTTCCCGTCATTTATGAGACAATGCTTCCCTGCCATTGATGGAATTTTCCGTCATTTATGAGACAATGCTTCCCTGCCATTGATGGAATTTTCCGACATTTATGAGACAACACTTCCCCGCCATTGATGGAATTTTCCGACATTTATGAGACAACGCTTCCCCATCATTGATGGAATTTTCTGACATTTATGAGACAACGCTTCCCCATCATTGATGGAATTTTCCGACATTTATGAGACAACGCTTCCCCGCCATTGATGGAATTTCCGACATTTATGAGACAACGTTTCCCCGCCATTGATGGAATTTTCCGACATTTATGAGACAACGCTTCCCCGCCATTGATAGAATTTCCCGTCATTTATGAGACAATGCTTCCCTGCCATTGATGGAATTTTACGACATTTATGAGACAATGCTTCCCTGCCATTGATGGAATTTTCCGACATTTATGAGACAACGCTTCCCCGCCATTGATGGAATTTCCGACATTTATGAGACAACGCTTCCCCGCCATTGATAGAATTTCCCGTCATTTATGAGACAATGCTTCCCTGCCATTGATGGAATTTTCCGTCATTTATGAGACAATGCTTCCCTGCCATTGATGGAATTTTCCGACATTTATGAGACAACACTTCCCCGCCATTGATGGAATTTCCGACATTTATGAGACAACGTTTCCCCGCCATTGATGGAATTTTCCGACATTTATGAGACAACGCTTCCCCGCCATTGATAGAATTTCCCGTCATTTATGAGACAATGCTTCCCTGCCATTGATGGAATTTTCCGTCATTTATGAGACAATGCTTCCCTGCCATTGATGGAATTTTCCGACATTTATGAGACAACGCTTCCCCGCCATTGATGGAATTTCCGACATTTATGAGACAACGTTTCCCCGCCATTGATGGAATTTTCCGACATTTATGAGACAACGCTTCCCCGCCATTGATAGAATTTCCCGTCATTTATGAGACAATGCTTCCCTGCCATTGATGGAATTTTACGACATTTATGAGACAATGCTTCCCTGCCATTGATGGAATTTTCCGACATTTATGAGACAACGCTTCCCCGCCATTGATGGAATTTCCGACATTTATGAGACAACGCTTCCCCGCCATTGATAGAATTTCCCGTCATTTATGAGACAATGCTTCCCTGCCATTGATGGAATTTTCCGTCATTTATGAGACAATGCTTCCCTGCCATTGATAGAATTTCCCGTCATTTATGAGACAATGCTTCCCTGCCATTGATGGAATTTTACGACATTTATGAGACAATGCTTCCCTGCCATTGATGGAATTTTCCGACATTTATGAGACAACGCTACCCCGCCATTGATGGAATTTCCGACATTTATGAGACAACGTTTCCCCGCCATTGATGGAATTTTCCGACATTTATGAGACAACGCTTCCCCGCCATTGATAGAATTTCCCGTCATTTATGAGACAATGCTTCCCTGCCATTGATGGAATTTTCCGTCATTTATGAGACAATGCTTCCCTGCCATTGATGGAATTTTCCGACATTTATGAGACAACACTTCCCCGCCATTGATGGAATTTTCCGACATTTATGAGACAACGCTTCCCCATCATTGATGGAATTTTCTGACATTTATGAGACAACGCTTCCCCATCATTGATGGAATTTTCCGACATTTATGAGACAACGCTTCCCCGCCATTGATGGAATTTCCGACATTTATGAGACAACGTTTCCCCGCCATTGATGGAATTTTCCGACATTTATGAGACAACGCTTCCCCGCCATTGATAGAATTTCCCGTCATTTATGAGACAATGCTTCCCTGCCATTGATGGAATTTTACGACATTTATGAGACAATGCTTCCCTGCCATTGATGGAATTTTCCGACATTTATGAGACAACGCTTCCCCGCCATTGATGGAATTTCCGACATTTATGAGACAACGCTTCCCCGCCATTGATAGAATTTCCCGTCATTTATGAGACAATGCTTCCCTGCCATTGATGGAATTTTACGACATTTATGAGACAATGCTTCCCTGCCATTGATGGAATTTTACGACATTTATGAGACAACGCTTCCCCGCCATTGATGGAATTTTCCGACATTTATGAGACAACGCTTCCCCGCCATTGATAGAATTTCCCGTCATTTATGAGACAATGCTTCCCTGCCATTGATGGAATTTTACGACATTTATGAGACAATGCTTCCCTGCCATTGATGGAATTTTCCGACATTTATGAGACAACGCTTCCCCGCCATTGATGGAATTTCCGACATTTATGAGACAACGTTTCCCCGCCATTGATGGAATTTTCCGACATTTATGAGACAACGCTTCCCCGCCATTGATAGAATTTCCCGTCATTTATGAGACAATGCTTCCCTGCCATTGATGGAATTTTCCGTCATTTATGAGACAATGCTTCCCTGCCATTGATGGAATTTTCCGACATTTATGAGACAACACTTCCCCGCCATTGATGGAATTTTCCGACATTTATGAGACAACGCTTCCCCATCATTGATGGAATTTTCTGACATTTATGAGACAACGCTTCCCCATCATTGATGGAATTTTCCGACATTTATGAGACAACGCTTCCCCGCCATTGATGGAATTTCCGACATTTATGAGACAACGTTTCCCCGCCATTGATGGAATTTTCCGACATTTATGAGACAACGCTTCCCCGCCATTGATAGAATTTCCCGTCATTTATGAGACAATGCTTCCCTGCCATTGATGGAATTTTACGACATTTATGAGACAATGCTTCCCTGCCATTGATGGAATTTTCCGACATTTATGAGACAACGCTTCCCCGCCATTGATGGAATTTCCGACATTTATGAGACAACGCTTCCCCGCCATTGATAGAATTTCCCGTCATTTATGAGACAATGCTTCCCTGCCATTGATGGAATTTTCCGTCATTTATGAGACAATGCTTCCCTGCCATTGATGGAATTTTCCGACATTTATGAGACAACGCTTCCCCGCCATTGATGGAATTTCCGACATTTATGAGACAACGCTTCCCCGCCATTGATAGAATTTCCCGTCATTTATGAGACAATGCTTCCATGCCATTGATGGAATTTTACGACATTTATGAGACAATGCTTCCCTGCCATTGATGGAATTTTCCGACATTTATGAGACAACGCTTCCCCGCCATTGATGGAATTTCCGACATTTATGAGACAACGCTTCCCCGCCATTGATAGAATTTCCCGTCATTTATGAGACAATGCTTCCCTGCCATTGATGGAATTTTACGACATTTATGAGACAATGCTTCCCTGCCATTGATGGAATTTTACGACATTTATGAGACAACGCTTCCCCGCCATTGATGGAATTTTCCGACATTTATGAGACAACGCTTCCCCGCCATTGATAGAATTTCCCGTCATTTATGAGACAATGCTTCCCTGCCATTGATGGAATTTTACGACATTTATGAGACAATGCTTCCCTGCCATTGATGGAATTTTCCGACATTTATGAGACAACGCTTCCCCGCCATTGATGGAATTTCCGACATTTATGAGACAACGTTTCCCCGCCATTGATGGAATTTTCCGACATTTATGAGACAACGCTTCCCCGCCATTGATAGAATTTCCCGTCATTTATGAGACAATGCTTCCCTGCCATTGATGGAATTTTCCGTCATTTATGAGACAATGCTTCCCTGCCATTGATGGAATTTTCCGACATTTATGAGACAACACTTCCCCGCCATTGATGGAATTTTCCGACATTTATGAGACAACGCTTCCCCATCATTGATGGAATTTTCTGACATTTATGAGACAACGCTTCCCCATCATTGATGGAATTTTCCGACATTTATGAGACAACGCTTCCCCGCCATTGATGGAATTTCCGACATTTATGAGACAACGTTTCCCCGCCATTGATGGAATTTTCCGACATTTATGAGACAACGCTTCCCCGCCATTGATAGAATTTCCCGTCATTTATGAGACAATGCTTCCCTGCCATTGATGGAATTTTACGACATTTATGAGACAATGCTTCCCTGCCATTGATGGAATTTTCCGACATTTATGAGACAACGCTTCCCCGCCATTGATGGAATTTCCGACATTTATGAGATAACGCTTCCCCGCCATTGATAGAATTTCCCGTCATTTATGAGACAATGCTTCCCTGCCATTGATGGAATTTTCCGTCATTTATGAGACAATGCTTCCCTGCCATTGATGGAATTTTCCGACATTTATGAGACAACGCTTCCCCGCCATTGATGGAATTTCCGACATTTATGAGACAACGCTTCCCCGCCATTGATGGAATTTTCTGACATTTATGAGACAACGCTTCCCCGCCATTGATGGCATTT
The DNA here is from genome assembly GCA_023566225.1 of Romanogobio albipinnatus. Classification (NCBI taxonomy): domain Eukaryota; kingdom Metazoa; phylum Chordata; class Actinopteri; order Cypriniformes; family Gobionidae; genus Romanogobio; species Romanogobio albipinnatus. The sequence goes on along the minus strand of CM042262.1, from coordinate 30,925,353 downwards.
TCTGACATTTATGAGACAACGCTTCCCCGCCATTGATGGAATTTTCCGACATTTACGAGACAACGCTTCCCCGCCATTGATGGAATTTCCGACATTTATGAGACAACGTTTCCCCGCCATTGATGGAATTTTCCGACATTTATGAGACAACGCTTCCCCGCCATTGATAGAATTTCCCGTCATTTATGAGACAATGCTTCCCTGCCATTGATGGAATTTTCCGTCATTTATGAGACAATGCTTCCCTGCCATTGATGGAATTTTCCGACATTTATGAGACAACGCTTCCCCGCCATTGATGGAATTTCCGACATTTATGAGACAATGCTTCCCTGCCATTGATGGAATTTTCCGACATTTATGAGACAACGCTTCCCCGCCATTGATGGAATTTCCGACATTTATGAGATAACGCTTCCCCGCCATTGATAGAATTTCCCGTCATTTATGAGACAATGCTTCCCTGCCATTGATGGAATTTTCCGTCATTTATGAGACAATGCTTCCCTGCCATTGATGGAATTTTCCGACATTTATGAGACAACGCTTCCCCGCCATTGATGGAATTTCCGACATTTATGAGACAACGCTTCCCCGCCATTGATGGAATTTTCTGACATTTATGAGACAACGCTTCCCCATCATTGATGGAATTTTCCGACATTTATGAGACAACGCTTCCCCGCCATTGATGGAATTTCCGACATTTATGAGACAACGTTTCCCCGCCATTGATGGAATTTTCCGACATTTATGAGACAACGCTTCCCCGCCATTGATAGAATTTCCCGTCATTTATGAGACAATGCTTCCCTGCCATTGATGGAATTTTCCGACATTTATGAGACAACGCGCCCCCGCCATTGATGGAATTTCCGACATTTATGAGATAACGCTTCCCCGCCATTGATAGAATTTCCCGTCATTTATGAGACAATGCTTCCCTGCCATTGATGGAATTTTCCGTCATTTATGAGACAATGCTTCCCTGCCATTGATGGAATTTTCCGACATTTATGAGACAACGCTTCCCCGCCATTGATGGAATTTCCGACATTTATGAGACAACGCTTCCCTGCCATTGATGGAATTTTCCGTCATTTATGAGACAATGCTTCCCTGCCATTGATGGAATTTTCCGACATTTATGAGACAACGCTTCCCCGCCATTGATGGAATTTCCGACATTTATGAGACAACGCTTCCCCGCCATTGATGGAATTTTCTGACATTTACGAGACAACGCTTCCCCGCCATTGATGGAATTTCCGACATTTATGAGACAACGTTTCCCCGCCATTGATGGAATTTTCCGACATTTATGAGACAACGCTTCCCCGCCATTGATAGAATTTCCCGTCATTTATGAGACAATGCTTCCCTGCCATTGATGGAATTTTCCGTCATTTATGAGACAATGCTTCCCTGCCATTGATGGAATTTTCCGACATTTATGAGACAACGCTTCCCCGCCATTGATGGAATTTCCGACATTTATGAGACAACGCTTCCCCGCCATTGATGGAATTTTCTGACATTTATGAGACAACGCTTCCCCATCATTGATGGAATTTTCCGACATTTATGAGACAACGCTTCCCCGCCATTGATGGAATTTCCGACCTTTATGAGACAACGTTTCCCCGCCATTGATGGAATTTTCCGACACTTATGAGACAACGCTTCCCCGCCATTGATAGAATTTCCCGTCATTTATGAGACAATGCTTCCCTGCCATTGATGGAATTTTCCGACATTTATGAGACAACGCTCCCCCGCCATTGATGGAATTTTCCGACATTTATGAGACAACGCTTCCCGCCATTGATGGACTTTTCCGTCATTTATGAGACAATGCTTCCCCACCATTGATAGAATTTTCCGTCATTTATGAGACAATGCTTCCCTGCCATTGATGGAATTTTCCGACATTTATGAGACAACGCTTCCCAGCCATTGATGGAATTTTCCGACATTTATGAGACAACGCTTCACTGCCATTGATGGACTTTTCTGTCATTTATGAGACAACGCTTCCCCGCCATTGATAGAATTTTCCGTCATTTTTGAGACAATGCTTCCCCGCCATTGATAGAATTTTCCGTCATTTATGAGACAACGCTTCACTGCCATTGATGGACTTTTCCGTCATTTATGAGACAACGCTTCCCCGCCATTGATAGAATTTTCCGTCATTTATGAGACAATGCTTCCCCACCATTGATAGAATTTTCCGTCATTTATGAGACAATGCTTCCCTGCCATTGATGGAATTTTTCCGACATTTATGAGACAACGCTTCCCAGCCATTGATGGAATTTTCCGACATTTATGAGACAACGCTTCCCAGCCATTGATGGAATTTTCCGACATTTATGAGACAACGCTTCACTGCCGTTGATGGACTTTTCCGTCATTTATGAGACAACGCTTCCCCGCCATTGATAGAATTTTCCGTCATTTATGAGACAACGCTTCCCTGCCATTGATAGAATTTTCCGTCATTTATGAGACAATGCTTCCCTGCCATTGATGGAATTTTCCGTAATTTATGAGACAATGCTTCCCTGCCATTGATGGAATTTTTCCGGCATTTATGAGACAACGCTTCCCCGCCATTGATGGAATTTTCTGTCATTTATGAGACAATGCTTCCCTGCCATTGATGGACAATGCTTGCATTGCAAAATGTTCCATATTTTATGAGACAACCATTCCGGCTTTCTGAGTTTTCACTGTTATATAGGGGGTGCTTTATGCATCTTCTGAAAGAGTACACAATCTCTGTACACGATCAAAACAGACCAAAAAAAGGAAACGAGCGATAAAAGCATAAAACGCTTTTTTTGTTCAATGTTTTTCTTTTTAAAGCATATGCTCTGTTCTTTCTTTTGACATATTGCATGTTCAAATATACAACAAAATATTCTGCGGGCCATAAAATATTTGTGCAAATTATCAAAAATGCTGGTGGCTGGCAACCTAAAAAAAAAGAAAAAAAAAGGCTGGCGGGGATTCTTTGCAGGATGCTGCCCATGTATTAAAAGATGCTCACTAGGTTTTAAAGCTCTAGTCTTCTGTAGGTCTCTCTCCTGCTTCTGGTGTAGATTAGCGTGAAGGATGTCTCCTGCTCATAGGGGGGACTATAAATCAGCCTAATTCTGAGGAGACATTCAAAGCTCCCCCAGGTCCTGTTACCCTTTACTGGTCTCTGCTTTGCCTTCACTATATATTAACACACACACATATGGATGACCCCTGGTGTTTACTGACCTGTAGGGGTCTCATGTTATATGCCTAACTGTAGCCACTGCTGCTTCCACACTCGTATGTTTCACATTATGAGGATAGATTACAATGATCAGCGGCAGAAAAGCCTTTAGGAATGAAGCAGGAACCACAAAAAACACCCTGGAATAGTAATTACTGTGACAAAGATCTTTCTGGACTTTCTTGGCTGTCTTTGTGTTTACAGAATCATCCGTCTGTCCGTCCGTCTGTCTATCTTTGTGTTTACAAAATATGTCATAAACAAGTCATCCATCCGCCCAGTCTGCCTGTTCGCCCTTCCATCCATCCATCCATCCATCCATCCGTCCGTCCGTCCGTCCGTCCGTCCGTCTAACTTTCTTGGCTGTCTTTGTGTTAATAAAATATGTCATGAACAAGCCATCCTTCCATCCATCCATCCATCCAACATCAAATCATTAGCTTAGCAACATGCTAAAGTAAAGTCGCATCTATCCATCCATCCATCCATCATCAATTCATGAATCAATCAATCATGATAAAATAAAGTCATTTTACATTCCCGGAAGAAAACTCAAGACGACAATGGAGGCGTGTGTTTAAGCGAGTTCAGAAACAATGCGCATTGATATAGAGAGTTACTCTAACCTCACAGTGTTCCTCTCCTCCGGCACTCTTCAATCTGATATCTGAAACATCACAGATTGGAGATTATTGTTTGGCTTGACGACAGAAATTGACTCGGAGGCATCTGATAGAAACACTCAGAAAACAACTAGACCCTTTGTTTAAAAGACTGTGCCTTTCATTCTTTCATCTGTTCGTTGTTGTCGTTCTTGGTGGCTTGTGACCAAAGACTCATTTTTAACACCACAATGGCGCTTCATTTTTAACATACCGTCAGATGGGCGTTTCTGGACACATTCAAAGGCATTTCTCAGGAGGTGAAAACATCTCACTCAGTAAACAATTTGCTAGCAAACAACACAAGGAACCAATTTGCAAACCTCTTTTTAAACACTATTAAAGTTTGAGCTGTGCATTCCAGAATACTCTGTGACACACAGAAACATCTTTCACATCTGATTAGTGTTTTTAATCTCACAGATTCATAATAAGAGCTGTGGGATGTGTACAGACAAATGCATTCTGTCATACTGATACGGTCTTTACAAGCTTTATTAAAATTGCGGCGCTATTATGCAAATAGTTCACATGGCAATCCTGTTTAACGCAAGAAAAAAGGGGAAAAAAGTGAACTAATAGATATCACTATAATTCCCTGTTGATTGATTACATCAATAATGGCAAACATTTTATGTATTACACGTTTTCTGAAATGTTAATGAGCCACTATCTAATTAAATATGCACTAATTTGCACACATTTCCAGAACAGAAATCTAAACATTTGATAAAGGCAGGTTCAAAATTCTTGCTTATTTGTGTTGACATATTAAAGTCAAAGGTTTCAACACAAGGGATTTCTGATCATATAATACTGTCAACAGCCAGAAAAAAAAATGTTCACCATGTTTTCAGGAATAAAATGCTGTATAAATTCAGACAAATGATATATGAACAAACTCATCTGAATATACAGTGAGGAAAATAAGTATTTGAACACCCTGCTATTTTGCAAGTTCTCCAACTTAGAAATCATGGAGGGGTCTGAAATTGTCATCGTAGGTGCATGTCCACTGTGAGAGACATAATCTAAAAAAAAAAAATCCAGAAATCACAATATATGATTTGTTAACTATTTATTTGTACGATACAGCTGCAAATAAGTATTTGAACACCTGTCTATCAGCTAGAATTCTGACCCTCAAAGACCTGTTAGTCTGCCTTTAAAATGTCCACCTCCACTCCATTTATTATCCTAAATTAGATGCACCTGTTTGAGGTCGTTAGCTGCATAAAGACACCTGTCCACCCCATACAATCAGTAAGAATCCAACTACTAACATGGCCAAGACTGTCCAAAGACACTAGAGACAAAATTGTACACCTCCACAAGGCTGGAAAGGGCTACGGGGAAATTGCCAAGCAGCTTGGTGATAAAAGGTCCACTGTTGGAGCAATCATTAGAAAATGGAAGAAGCTAAACATGACTGTCAATCTCCCTCGGACTGGGGCTCCATGCAAGATCTCACCTCGTGGGGTCTCAATGATCCTAAGAAAGGTGAGAAATCAGCCCAGAACTACACGGGAGGAGCTGGCCAATGACCTGAAAAGAGCTGGGACCACCGTTTCCAAGGTTACTGTTGGTAATACACTAAGACGTCATGCTTTGAAATCATGCATGGCACGGAAGTTTCCCCTGCTTAAACCAGCACATGTCAAGGCCCGTCTTAAGTTTGCCAATGACCATTTGGATGATCCAGAGGAGTCATGGGAGAAAGTCATGTGGTCAGATGAGACCAAAATATAACTTTTTGGTCATAATTCCACTAAACGTGTTTGGAGGAAGAAGAATGATGAGTACCATCCCAAGAACACCATCCCTACTGTGAAGCATGGGCGTGGTAGCATCATGCTTTGGGGGTGTTTTTCTGCACATGGGACAGGGCGACTGCACTGTATTAAGGAGAGGATGACCGGGGCCATGTATTGCAAGATTTTGGGGAACAACCTCCTTCCCTCAGTTAGAGCATTGAAGATGGGTTGAGGTTGGGTCTTCCAACATGACAATGACCCGAAGCACACAGCCAGGATAACCAAGGAGTGGCTCTGTAAGAAGCATATCAAGGTTCTGGCGTGGCCTAGCCAGTCTCCAGACCTAAACCCAATAGAGAATCTTTGGAGGGAACTCAAACTCCGTGTTTCTCAGCGACAGGCCAGAAACCTGACTGATCTAGAGAAGATCTGTGTGGAGGAGTGGGCCAAAATCCCTCCTGCAGTGTGTGCAAACCTGGTGAAAAACTACAGGAAACGTTTGACCTCTGTAATTGCAAACAAAGGCTACTGTACCAAATATTAACATTGATTTTCTCAGGTGTTCAAATACTTATTTGCAGCTGTATCATACAAATAAATAGTTAAAAAATCATACATTGTGATTTCTGGATTTTTTTTTTAGATTATGTCTCTCACAGTGGACCTACGATGACAATTTCCCCTCCACGATTTCTAAGTGGGAGAACTTGCAAAATAGCAGGGTGTTCAAATACTTATTTTCCTCACTGTAGATATGAATCAAATTGAAAAGTTTGGTGTATGCAAGTGCTTTTGGACTCAGTCAGGAGGAAAAACTCACTTTGAGAAATAGCCTCTAAAAATATGTATTGTAATTGAAATCTACAAATGCAAATTGATTAAGTGCAATAAAATAAACACTTAAATGTATATTTTACGTTTCTTATCTTTCCACTATTGGAAAATTGGATTTCTCAGTTCATGACCCCTCAGGTTAAGTGTCTGTTCAAACAATAGTGACGCTTGCTTTGGCAAAAACTCCACAACATTTCTCACAGCCTCGTTTTCATTCACGTCAAATTAATATGGCATCTACCCTGACTGAATCTTTTACTCATGTGAATTACACTAAATTATAACCTGCAGCTCATTTCTCAAGATTCCTTCAAGATGTTAAACAACAAAATGGCAAAAATCAGGAGTGAGAGCTGCAAAGCTTTTAACTGCCTCATAAACTTAATATAATAGTGTAGTTTTGATTAATGCCTTTTTATATATTCAAAACATTTATTGGTTTCATAACTGTAAACAATTTCATATTACTATGCTTTTATGTGCTAATTCAAACCTTGTGCTTGAATTAGTCATGCGGTGGGATCACAAAAGGCACTAATGAAGAAAATCAGACATGATTAAATAGAAAACACTTTCATAAATTTCACACATTTTCCCTCAAATCCCTTTTAATGCTAGTCAAGGCCTCTTGCACCAAAAACAAGTCCCAATTTAATTTATGACAATCTCTCTCGCTGACTACACAGGCAAGCCTATATGTAAATTGATTTGCTAACCTTGGCGTATGGGTGTGGTCCATTCATCAGACCTGGCCTAAGTGCTAAATAGACGTTTCTTAAATAAACATAGACATCAAATGCTAAGATATGTGATATCAAACTGCAATGCGGTCATCCTGGAATAGTAATTATAATTGTATTATTATGCAAACATCATCCCAAAATAAACCACAACGGGGTGATTAGGACACCTGTCAAGAAGTAGATGGGTTTTGTATATCCTAAAGTAGTTTATTTTGCGTTAATAAATAATAGTAAATACATAAATGGACATTTATCATGATTCAAATTTAAATTGCTTGAGTATGAGAGAAGGAAATGACAGCAGAGCAATATAAAACTAGCACTGCTATAGGAAATTGGTTGCATGGGACAAATACATAGAGTTTAGATTCATTATACTGAAGTATCTGACCACAGAATTCCCCAATTGACCAATCACAATCAAATATTCCAGAGATCCATGTAAAAGCAGGGCTGTGCTGTCGTCCTGTGATACTGCTGTTATATTATAAAGCCATAAATCATATCAAGTTCCACTTAGTTTGGATTAGACAAAACCTTCCTAAGCACTGTAACGAATCGCTGTTCATGTGGCCAAGGCTTCCTGCTACCATTCCAGAGCCATCAATCAAAGTTAATGACAGGCAGAGATGGGGAGTGTGTGTGTGTGTGTGTGTGTGTGTGTGTGTGTGTGTGTGTGTGTGTGTGATTGACCGCAGGACAAGGGTGTCTAACTCCACCCATCCCTCGAGCTACTGCACAGCCCACACACACACACACACACACACACACACACACACACACACACACACACACACACACACACACACACACACACACACACACACACACACACACACACACACACACACACACACACTGAGGTCGCTACTTGTTCTTCACACCAAACTGCCTCTATACACCACAAACATCAAGATGCCCTCTAAACGTCAATAACCAGACCGCTCATCCATGCTAAACACTAAAAGTGTTTGAGTGTAAAGTGTATGTTTACTATACTTAGACTTTGGGTACAAATGGCCCCCGGAATCTGACAAAAACTTGTTTTGAGAACATCCTAAATATCATTAACTAACTATTATGAACTCCTAATTTAGTAAACGTTTGTGACTGTGTGTGAGAATGTTCGTTTGACCCCTTTTGCGCTTGAAGAGCTAAATGTTTATAGAGTGCGAACACAAGGCTTCTAATCTCACAGGAACATGCTCTTTCAGTGAAGCAATTACTCAGAGTCCCTCACCTAGTTGAACGTGTGTCGTTTTTGTGTCTGTGAATCACAGCGGGCTGTAGAACCGTGTCAACGTTGCTCATTTCCGCTTATTAACTTGACTGAGTCATTATGGTTTTGTTAGACGGAAAGGGTTGGGATCTTCTCCCAGCCACCAAACAGACAGGATCACCGCTGCCCTGACTACTGCTATGGCAGTCTTTGAAGTGGATTTGCGCTCATAAGAGGGAGAGTTGCTTTTTTTACCCTTTATGAGGCACCCGACGAATCCAACTCAGACAGGAGGGGCCGGCGGGAGGGGAGAGGGCGGATGGGGGCCGGGTGGAAAGGGAAAACTGAGCAAATAAAGTAAATAGACTCAACAAAAGTCATTTTTCTGCTTTAAGAAAGGGTCTTTGTGCTGAAACCCCACCGACTAAGGTGTCCCACTGCATCATGGAAAACTAAGGGGGGAGGATAAAATACAGTTTTTGAATAAAAAGCACCAAAATAGGAGACGTGTTTCACAAGCTTTTTGAATAACGGCTTCTTCCAGAAGCTCCCTAATCTCTGTGCCAAATGGTTTGGCTGTTGGTCGAGGGCGTTGTCCGTCTTACCTCTCTCTGCCAATGACAACAGCACAACACTACAAAACTCTTCACAAGGCCTTTATTTAGAAAAACTCACTTCCTTTCCTTCCAGACTGACGCATCGGGCCTGTCCATCACATGTTAATACATCTAATAAAACAGGTTGAGAACTTAATGTACGTTGGGATCATTGGAAGCTGCAAAGCACAACATGACATTGTCGAGTTGTGTGATAGAGTGTGTTGCATGAAATAGTGGTGTTTTGTCAACTTTTTGTTGCATTATGTAATTGTTTTTTAGACTGTGATGCACTGCACAGTTGCATTATAGAGCAAGTTGCACTATAGAGTTGCATTATAGAGCGTGTTGCTGTATAGAGATGTTTTATACACCCTGTTGCACTATACAGTTGTGTTATAGAGCTTTGCGGTATAGAATTATGTTATAGAGCTTGTTGTCATAGAATGTCATGGTATAGACTTGCATTATAGAGCATGCTGCTGTTTAGAGTTGCTTTATACACCCTGTTGCACTATACAGTTGTGTTATAGAGCTTAGCGGTATAGAATTATGTTTTAGAACGTGCTGCTGTATAGAGTTGCTTTATACACCCTGTTGCACTATAGAGTTGCATTACAGAACGTGCTGCGGTTTAGAGTTGCTTTTATAGAGCATCATGTTATACACTGATGATGATGATACAAAAATGGTGCTATATGGCACCATATCTTAACAGGTTCTGTATATGGCACCTCATCATTCATAGGTCATTTATAGAACCGGTGAAGAACTGCTGAAGAACCTCTGAAGCACCAAAATTTGGTGCTATACAGTATTTAAAGTGATTCCCCTATGATTACGAGCCAAAGAACCACTTTAAGTGCTATATAACACCATTTTCTTTTAGAGTGTAGAATTCCATTACAGAGCATGTTGTGCCATAGAGTTGCTTTATAGAGTACTGAATCTGAGTTGCAATATAGAGCGTGTTGCTGTATAGAGTTACTTTATACACTCTGTTGCACCATAGAGTTGCGTTATATAGAGCGTCACAGTGCAGAATTATGTTATAGAGCATGTTGCGACATAGAGTTGCGCTATATAGTGTCATAGTATAGAGTTGCATTATAGAGCGTGTTGCTGTATAGAGTTGTTTTATACACTCTGTTGTACAATAGAGTCATGTTATAGAGCTTTTGCGGCATAGAGTTGCTTTATAGAGTGCTGAATCTGAGTTGCATTATAGAGCGTGTTTTGCTGTATAGTGTTGCTTTATACACTCTGTTGCACTATAGAGTTGCGTTATATAGAGCGTCACAGTGCAGAATTATGTTATAGCGCATGTTGTGCCATAGAGTTGCGTTATATAGAGCGTCACAGTGCAGAATTATGTTATAGAGCATGTTGCGACATAGAGTTGCGCTATATAGTGTCATAGTATAGAGTTGCATTATAGAGCGTGTTGCTGTATAGAGTTGTTTTATACACTCTGTTGCACTATAGAGTTGCGTTATATAGAGCGTCACAGTGCAGAATTATGTTATAGAGCATGTTGCACCATAGAGTTGCGTTATATAGCGACATGTTGCATTATAGAGCGTGTTGCTGTATAGTGTTGCTTTATACACTCTGTTGCACTATAGAGTTGCGTTATATAGAGCATCACAGTGCAGAATTATGTTATAGCGCATGTTGTGCCATAGAGTTGTGTTATATAGCGCCATGGTATAGAGTTGCATTATAGAGCGTGTTGCTGTATAGTGTTGCTTTATACACTCTGTTGCACTATAGAGTTGCGTTATATAGAGCATCACAGTGCAGAATTATGTTATAGCGCATGTTGTGCCATAGAGTTGCGTTATATAGCGCCATGGTATAGAGTTGCATTATAGAGCGTGTTGCTGTATAGAGTTGTTTTATACACTCTGTTGTACAACAGAGTCACATTATAGAGCTTTTGCGGCATAGAGTTGCTTTATAGAGTCATGGCATAGTTGCATTATAGAGAGTGTTGCTGTATAGAGTTGCTTTATACACTCTGTTGCACTATAGAGTTAAGTTATAGAGCGTCATAGTATAGAATAATGTTATAGAGCTTGGGTTGGGCGATGTCTACCAAATTGGCATCAGCGCGATGGACAATGACATCAGGTTTTCTTTTGAGCAACAGGACTTGATTTTATCCAATGGGTGTTGATCTGAGTATGAAAGGTGGTCTAGATATGACAGCTAAAATAGTCATTTATAGACCAGAAATGTGGATTGACATTGTGAAGACAGACATGTGTGAAGACAGTAAATAGGTTTTGATTTCAATGTTGGAAATTATGTTGATGATACTGAAATGTAGCGACTGAGAGCAGAAGACAACTTTCACACAATCACACTCAGGTGCCAGTGAATTGTATACGTCTTCAAGCATACACCATCATTTTCCACCACACATATGTGGAAGGTTTTCAAATATTTCCTTTGCATTTTATAGTCTAGAAACATATTCACTGAATAGACTGTAAAATCCAGATGCCACCAGGAATTCGGAGCCGTTTTCTCAGTCACAGATGTTCGGTAATGCCTGAATCAGCCATTCCACCATGGTTCAATTTCATATCCGTTAAACGGAATGAAGTTCGGCATTGTCCTTGACTTTTTATCATAAGATTCATGCAGCTTTGTTCATCCATCATTCTCAAATTTTCCACGACTTTTGAAAGCGGCTCACGTTGCAAACAGACTGCCAAGTTGAACTGGCTCTGTTTGTAAAACCTCTGTTTGTTCTGTGCAACATCCTGAAGTTGCATTCCTCTGACATTACTGGTTCTGTGGAGATGACACATGGAAAACTATTTACAATATGCGCACTTTCGTGCCATAGCGGATTACAAGAGAGTGAGCATTGTGTTAGCGAAGAACAGAAGTCAAATTCACGGCTTTCCAGCATTCCCAGCAGCTGTTCACGCATCCATCACAATGCAATTCCCTCTAAGGGCCACTTCAGGCCCTGCTCATTGGCTTGCATGCGGGCTGGAAATATGGAATGATAATTAGATATTTTCATTGTTTTTGAAGAATGTAGCTCGGCTCTTTCACTTGCAGATGAAGTGTTTTGAAGGAGCTGCTTGGAATTCTCCGAGCAGATTCGCCCTTCGATTCCCTGACCTTCCCCAGAAGCTTCCAGACCTGACCAACATTTAGAGCTCCTCTGACTTCATTACTAGAGTTTATCGATTTAAACTCGTGTCTGTTTACTGTCTGTTATGCAAACGGACTGTAGAGCGGCTGTTTGATTCCTCCCCGGCAGTCTGGACTTTGGACTTTAACGGGCCTGAGTGGAGAACAGGTCAAACATTTACTTTAAATTCAGCTCTGAGGATCCTGTTTTAATGAGCAATGACAGAAACCATTTTTCTTTTTTAATAATTGTGCAGAAGAACCTCATTTATAATAGATAACATGCCTTGTGGGGAATATTTGAGGTGTAAAGATTCCGAGGCATTCTGGTGTTTATGTTGAAGACGGGGTCAAAAATCTGTGGAATTTACAGACTGAACATGCAGCATTTAATGGCCTGGATTTAATTTACCATCGACTGCAATTAAAATGATCCATATGGATTCTTAGCATGCAAACACCCAGAGAACACCCATTTTGTGTCTGTGAGAGGACCGGAGCATTTGGTTAATAAATTCACATCGTTAGAGACCCCCAAACAGGAGGTTCATTTACGTCCACAGAGTTGCTAATGGATAATTGCCCTGCTAATGTTTCCCCAAGAGGCTGGTGAAGTATTAGAGAACTTATTACCCCCCACCCACAGATTTCAAACAATACACACAGTCTACACACTGACTCTACACATACACAATATACAGTGTCATAGAGCGTCATGGTATAGAGTTGCTTTACAGAGAGTGTTGCTGTATAGAGTTGCTTTATACACTGTTGCACTATATAGTTGCATTATAGTGTTGCTGTATAGAGTTGCATTATACACACTATAAAGATGCGTTATAGAGCGTCATGGTATAGAGTTGCATTATAGTGTTGCTGGATACTAATACTGTGTTTGACCCCCTTTCACCTTCAGAACTGCCTTAATTCTATGTGGCATTGATTCAACAAGGTGCTGAAAGCATTCTTTAGAAATGCTGGCCCATATTGATGGGATAGCATCTTGCAGTTGATGGAGATTTGTGGGATGCACATCCAGGGCACGAAGCTCCCGTTCCACCACTTCCCAAAGATGCTCTATTGGGTTGAGATCTGGTGACTGTGGGGGCCATTTTAGTACAGTGAACTCATTGTCATGGTCAAGAAACCAATTTGAAATGATTCGAGCTTTGTGACATGGTGCATTATCCTGCTGGAAGTAGCCATCAGAGGATGGGTACATGGTGGTCATAAAGGATGGACATGGTCAGAAACAATGCTCAGGTAAGCCGTGGCATTTAAACCATGCCCAATTGGCACTAAGGGGCCTAAAGTGTGCCAAGAAAACATCCCCCACACCATTACACCACCACCACCAGCCTGCACAGTGGTAACAAAGCATGATGGATCCATGTTCTCATTCTGTTTACGCCAAATTCTGACTCTACCATCTGAATGTCTCAACAGAAATCAAAAATCCAGTCTTCAACTGTCCAATTTTGGTGAGCTCGTGCAAATTGTAGCCTCTTTTTCCTATTTGTAGTGGAGATGAGTGGTACCCGGTAGGGTCTTCTGCTGTTGTAGCCCATCCGCCTCAAGGTTGTGCGTGTTGTGGCTTCACAAATGCTTTGCTGCATACCTCGGTTGTAACGAGTGGTTATTTCAGTCAAAGTTGCTCTTCTATCAGCTTGAATCAGTCGGCCCATTCTCCTCTGACCTCTAGCATCAACAAGGCATTTTCGCCCACAGGACTGCCGCATACTGGATGTTTTTCCCTTTTCACACCATTCTTTGTAAACCCTAGAAAGGGTTGTGCGTGAAAATCCCAGTAACTGAGCAGATTGTGAAATACTCAGACCGGCCCGTTTGGCACCAACAATTATGCCACGCTCAAAATTGCTTAAATCACCTTTCTTTCCCATTCTGACATTCAGTTTGGAGTTCAGGAGTTTGTCTTGACCAGGACCACACCCCTAAATGCATTGAAGCAACTGCCATGTGATTGGTTGATTAGATAATTGCATTAATGAGAAATTTAACAGGTGTTCCTAATAATCCTTTAGGTGAGTGTATAGTTACATTATAGTGTTGCTGGATAGAGTTGCATTATACACTGTTGCACTATATAGTTGCATTAAGAGTGTTGCTGTATAGAGTTGCATTATACACACTATAGAGTTGCGTTATAGAGCGCCACGGTATAGAATTACGTTATAGAGCGAATTGCACCATAGAGTTGCGTTATAGAGCGTCATTGTATAGAGTTGCATTATAGAGAGTGTTGCTGTATAGAGTTCCTTTATACACTGTTGCACTATATAGTTGCATTATAGAGTGTCTCTGTATAGAGTTGCATTATACACACTATAGAGTTGTGTTATAGAGCATCACTCTATAGAATTATGTTATAGATTGAGTTGCACCATAGAGTTGTGTTATAGAGCGTCATGGTATTGAGTTGCATTATAGAGAGTTGCTGCGTTTGTACCATTTTTCAGTTACATTATGAGAAAATCCTTGAAACAAGACAAATGCATTCGAGTAGCAGATATTAAACCTTCATAAATTGTATATTAAATATAAATGTATTAAGACAAAATGCACACATCCTCTGAAAACAAGTCTTAATATCTTATGCGGTTTTGTGTAAAAGTAAATGTATCTTGTTTTAAGAATGTTTAGATGAAAAAGCAAGTAAAAAAGACTAGAAGTGCATAGACTGTTGCTATGTTAAAGATGAAGTTGTGCTATAGAGACAGCTTTCACCCTCTCTGGCACTCTGCTCATTTCATTTCTTTCCTCCTACTTATTTTAAGCTCACAGAATCATGCAATGACGGAATAACTGTGTCCCTGTGACTCACAGTAACGACCTGTTACCCCACCCAGTCTGCTAACAGCAGCCTCTGAGGCAGCACATGGCCCGTTTGAGAGTGGGTTATATTTATCCCCTCCGTTGCAGAAAGGCCTGTCCCAGCGCTCCGCTCTGTCTCCAGAGAGCGCCTTTCTAAAGAGATGTTTGCAAATTACCCAGAACGCCTCTGGCTGGAGGGAGGTTTAATGCAGGACAGAAGTCAGAGCTGACACGCAGGCATGCTAACGGCTACGTGAGGATCCCAGTGGAAAGTTCTAGCATCACCCCTCCGTTCACAGACTACAGCCAAACCAGAGAGCGCTGTAGACATGGAAGACTGGAAGATCGCTTGCAGTTAAGATTATTCGCAAACAAAAAAAAGAAGCCAGTTTTCAGGAACTATTTTAACTATAATTCTTGAGTTAGCTATTCTTTGAAGATTAAGGTTTTTGGTGTGACTATAGGTACTCTCATAAAAAGTACTATGGTGGTACCATGGTACAAGAATTGTAACACCATGGTACTTTGATATACACTCACCTAAAGGATTATTAGGAACACCTGTTAAATTTTTCATTAATGCAATTATCTAATCAACCAATCACATGGCAGTTGCTTCAATGCATTTAGGGGTGTGGTCCTGGTCAAGACAATCTCCTGAACTCCAAACTGAATGTCAGAATGGGAAAGAAAGGTGATTTAAGCAATTTTGAGTGTGGCATTTTTTTAGAGTGTAGTGTTCACTACTGTGTGTGTGCACTTGGATGGATTAAATGCAGAGCACAAATACATGTCACTTCACTTCAGTTTAAAGTGCTATTGGAATTACCATGATATCAACAAAACATAATACCATGGCACATTTTAGCGTAGGTTTTTAAGATTAACCTACTAAATTGTAGGTATTACTTATTCACAAAGAAAATATCAAGCTCTCCTGATTCTTTAAATCCCCAGCAGATGGTTTTGTAAAGAACCACACAACTTGAAAAGGTTTTCCTGTTGCATCAGGCAGCGAAACCCTATTTAGGACCTTTATTTTTAGTGCCGTCATGGGATTTCTAAGATTGAGAAACAGGAATGTATTCATCTCTGTCAGCATATGCCATGAAGGCTGTCCTGTGTAGATCACTCACCACTGTAAAATACTGTATATTTCATGGGTTTTGTGAACTACAGATGTCTTTTCATCCGTCTGCTCTTGCTTGGGCTTCAAACCCAGCGGCTGGACAGTTCTGCCCCTCTC
Source organism: Romanogobio albipinnatus (assembly GCA_023566225.1). Taxonomy (NCBI): domain Eukaryota; kingdom Metazoa; phylum Chordata; class Actinopteri; order Cypriniformes; family Gobionidae; genus Romanogobio; species Romanogobio albipinnatus. The sequence continues at coordinate 30,909,043 of CM042262.1, read as the reverse complement.
TAATGCGAGTGATACCGCACTGTAAATGATCTTGTCAAGCCAAGTTGTTGGCCTAGTTTCATGATCAGCAGACTTGAAAGCGTTTGTCTCTGAGGAAACTGTGTTATGTTGTGGTGTTCCTTGTGCTGTCTCATGAAGATGACTCATGCAAAACTTTACCCTGAGGGAACCAACTCAACTCAGTGTAATTACCAAATATTAAACACAGTTAAAACTTTCACTATTAACCGAAAGAGCATCGCAAAAACTTTCCAGATGTTCTTTCATAAGCAGCTCAATTAGTGCAGAATCCAATCATTTTCAAAATCAAACTCTTAAAGGGCCAGATTTACTAAACAGGGCAGATTAGTGTGAAAGCGCAATTCCAAAAAAGCGCAGATGGGAATAGAAAGTTTCGGACGACGTGCAAATTAAAGAACACAGACACAGTCGGATCATTTCCATAATGACCAACACAATCTATCAAGAGCAGCGCAAATTAGCGTCTGGTTTAAAGGACACCTATTATGCCCCTTTTTGCAAGATGTAATATAAGTCATAAGTAATATAAGAGTGTGTCTGAGAAGTTTCAGATCAAAATTCCTAACAGATCATTTAATATACCATATGGGTTTGAGGAAAATTAGCTGTTTTGTGTGTGTCTCCATTAAATGGATAGGACGAAGCCTTCACAGCTTGTGAACACCAATGAACACGTGAATGAAAACTAAAACATGATACATCTGTTTGGTTTTGATGGACCCACTTTATATTAGGTGGCCTTAACTACTATGTACGAACATTTTAATTAATCATTTGATACAATGCACTTATTGTGTACATACATGTTTCTACATTGTACTTATATATTTTTTAAAAAATACCTGCCTGTAATTAATTTCTGTAGTTACATTTGTAATTACACAGTTGACACTTCCCTTACACCTAACCCTACCCTTAAACTTACCCATACCACCACACCTGTCCCTAACTCTACCCGTATCCCACTCTGGCGAAGAGATAAGCATGGCGGATTTTGTACAGCTCTCTTTTAGGGCGGGTCTATGCTAATACAGCAGTGTCCATCAACACTCGTGGGCGGGGCCGGTAAAGTGTGACGTCACATTGACCAAAATCTGCAAACGGCTTGTTCTCAGACACTGCTTATGATTTATAAAAATAAAAAAAATAAAAAAAGGAGTGGGTGGATTTTTACCATTATAGGGTGGTTGTGTACACACACTGCCAACACACATTTATGTTCAAAGAACATAAGAATAGGTGCCCTTTAAGGCATGGTTTTTGGGCTGTAAATAATGGTGCAAATACCAGTAAATTGACGAGCGCAAACCTTAGTAAATCACCGTACACGATTCATTTAAATACTCTCCTACCATAAATTTTGCATTTAAAAGGGAAATTCTTATTCAAATGCATATGCAATAAGGTCAGCCACAAAAATAACCCTGTCCATGTCTTTACAGCGCAAGTTTTAACTGCGTGTTTTTAGTAAATCCTGACAGTAGTTTAACGGTTTGCACTTTGTAAATCTAGCCCAAATTGCCTTGAACATCTGTGAAGTTTATACCACTTTAAACAATGGTAAAGAATGGTCAAACTCAGGATAACATTCTAAGAATGAAAAAAAAACACAAAGAAGGTAGTTTATTATTAATATAGGTCTTAAATATTCAGTTCGACTGTTCTCCTAGACACCAATAGGAATTTTTGCTGAAGTCTCCTACTTCTGAGAACTTTCCCCTGAGAAAAAGATGCCAGCAATCTCAAAGTTTCAGAGATCTCAACAGTGCCATAAAGTTTGATGAAAAACTATGATAACAAAGCAGTGTTATTATTGTCGCCAGAATCAAAAGATAAAAAATGAACAAAAACACCACTAGTTAGCAATAACACTATGCTGAGAAATGAAACGACGTTGAATTTTTGAATTATACTAGTTAATGCATTAACTTTGGCAGCCGTGAAATACTAAAACTAAAATAAAAACTAAATAAATAGAAAATAAAATGTATTAACAAGTGAAAACAAAAACTAAACTAAATAAAACAGAAATAAAAACATTACAAAAATCTAAAATATAATAATGGATAAATTCAAACCCAGTGTTCAATCAAATGCCAAAGATCTCAATATAAACACAAACTGGTGCAGTCAACCGATTAAAAATATTAACTAATTAATCACATTTTTCTGTTATTAATCACGATTAAATCGCTCCTAGCATTAAAGTTTTTAATATATTTTTACATTGTAAAAATGTCACATTGTATCTCCAAATTAATGTAGAAACAACATACAGTATATTTTAAATATTTGTTATGGCATCTTTTTATGAATGAAGGCCAGTGTCACTGATACTAATACTGATACTAAATATATTTTTTCCCCCTCAATTTTAGCCATGAATTATTTAGCCATTCAACATTACAGTATAATTGAAAGCTATACATTTTAACATTTATTAGGCTTTAAAAAAATATAACATCTTTTAATTTTAAGGGTTAGTTCACCCAAAAATGAAAATGATCCCATGATTTACTCACCCTCAAGTCATCCTAGGTGTATATGACATTCTTCTTTCAGACGAATACAATCTGAGTTATATTAAAAACTGTCCTGGCTCTTCCAAGCTTTATAATGGCAGTAATAGTTGCTCTTTTTTTGAAGTCCATATAACTGCTCCACACGGCTCCGGGGGGTTAATAAAGGCCTTCTGAAGCAAAGTGATGCATTTGTGTAAGGAAAATATCCATATTTAAAACTTTATAAAGTAAAAATTCTAACTTCCGGCGAACCGTCTTCTGTATTCAACTTATGGAAAAAGTGTAACGCCTCGCGCAGTTCAAAATGCTTACGCTATTGCACCAGTTACGCTTGTCAGACATAGCGTACGCATTTTGAACTGTGCGAGGCAATACACTTTTTCCATAAGTTGAATATGGATTAAATATGGATATTGTTGTCGCTTCGTAAAAATTATTCTACGAAGAATAATTCGGACAAAATTCTGGCAGTGTCAGAAGATTTGAGGTACAATCCTGCTGTGTGACTTCTCCTAGGACGACCGTCAAATCAAGAACCAATAGGAGCGCAGAACCTGATGACGCATTTCGTGCGACAACATCAAATCACAACAGGGAACATGTCGAAAAGAGTCAGGTGAATGAAAAATGCCACGCTACCGTTGTGTATGTGAATGATGACGTAAAACTCAGTCCGTGCGAGTCTCTTGCTTGCGTCCGTTTTTCGCGTCTGACTGTCGTACAGTCTGACATAATGACAACTGAGATCCTACAGTGTGACATGTATTACATCGGGGATCATGTTCGTACAGTCTGACAAGCAACATTCGCAGAGGATTTAGAAAAATCGCACAGTGTGCAGGACCCTTAAGGCATTTTAGAAGAAACATCTAAAAGGCATGCTGTGGTTAGGTTAGGGGTTTGTTCAAATCCCTAAATGCATTTATGAGCAGAAGTAATAGTGATGCTCGACTTAACATGCACAAATAATTTAAGACCAAAAGCATTTATTATTATTCAGGGTTATTTCTGAAATTCTGGGACACAAAAAGGATAAAACATTGACATACCACACAGTGATATCTCTGAAGTGTGTGTGTTTCTGTTTGTGGGCCAATGGTTGAGTGATGATTTTGAAGATAAATTTAGCCTGATGTATTGTGACAGTGATTTGGCCAAGAGTCACAGTGGGGACGACTACCCAGACCACGGCATATATATATATACCCACAAATACTTCAGTGTCTCCATAGTGCCACTTGAGATTCTATTGGATGAATATGAAATGACAGGAGTGTGGAGTTTATCTCTTCCCTATGGTCTGGTATTGTTGAGGTTGTGTGTGTGTGTGTGTGTGTGTGTGTGTGTGTGTGTATGGTGTTTCATACTGACATATCATTTATTGAGGAGGACAGTGAGGAGGGAAAGTCTCAAGCATCAGGGTTTCAAACTTTCCGCATTGATTCCTGTGTGGGCGGCAGGTTTCCATGGGGACTGCAGTTGGGAACGCTGAAGACCCAACCTCAACTACTGGAGTAGAGTTAGTCTGGTATAGCCAGACGTTTGACTATCAGCATAAAGTCTGGCTGAATCGCAGCTTATTCTGGTCAAGAACCGTCCACCTACACAGGTGTGAGTCTGGGTAAAAATATATATTGTGAGATTAATCGCAATAGCCGTGTATAAAAAAATATACAAAAAGTGTGTACTGCAAAATATTGGCAAGGAATGTCTTTCGATTCAGTTGCCCTCGCACTCGCAGGTTGTGCAAAAAACAACAACATGCAACGTGACCAGTGTAGTTTGATTCACAAACAAATGACTCCAACAAACTAGTTATTTTGAGTGAATCAAACACATATGCAAGGCAACAAGTTTAGCCTGACTCACAAACAAATGACTCCTTGAACCAGTTTTTTTTGAGTGACTCAAACACATACTGCATAACCAGTGCAGTCCAATTCACAATCAAATGATTCTTATGAACCAATTCTTTTTAGTGAATCAAACACGTTCTGCACAGCTAGTGTTGTCCAATTCACAAACAAATGACTCTTATGAACCAGATCTTTTTAGTAAATCAAACACGTACTGCATAACCAGTGTAGTCCAATTCACAATCAAATGATTCTTATGAACCAATTATTTTTAGTGAATCAAACACGTACTGCACAGCTAGTGAAGTCCAATTCACAAACAAATGACTCTTATGAACCAGATCTTTTTAGTGAATCAAACTTGTTCTGCACAATCAGTGTAGTCCAATTCACAAACAAATGGCTCTTAAAAAACAGTTCTTTTTAGTGAATCAAACACGTTCTGCACAGCTAGTGAAGTCCAATTCACAAACAAATGACTCTTATGAACCAGTTCTTTTTAGTGAATCAAACACGTTCTGCACAGCTAGTGAAGTCCAATTCACAAACAAATGACTCTTATAAACCAGATCTTTTTAGTGAATCAAACTTGTTCTGCACAATCAGTGTAGTCCAATTCACAAACAAATGACTCTTATGAACCAGTTCTTTTTAGTAAATTAAACAAATACAGTATGCCCAGTGCAATTTGATTCACCAGTAATCGACTCTTATGAACCATTTTTTTGAGTGAATCAAACACATACTGCATAACCAGTGTAATCCAATTCACAAGCATATTACTCTTATGAACCAGTTCTTTTAGTGAATCAAACACATACTGCACAATCAGTGTAGTCCAATTCACAATCAAATGACTCGTATGAACCAATTATTTTTAGTAAACCAAACCAGCGTAATCCAATTCACAAACAAATGACTCTTATGAACCAGTTCTTTTTAGTGAATCAAACACGTACTGCACAATCAGTGTAGTCCAATTCACAAACAAATGACTCTTGTGAACCGGCTCTTTTTAGTAAATGAAACACATACAGTATGCCCAGTGCAATTTGATTCACCAGTAATTGACTCTTATAAACCATTTTTTTGTGAATCAAACACATACTGCATAACCAGTGTAATCCAATTCACAAACAAATGACTCTTATGAACCAGTTCTTTTTAGTGAATCAAACACGTACTGCATAACCAGTGTAGTCCAATTCACAAACAAATGACTCTTATGAACCAGTTATTTTTTATTAAATTAAACACATACAGCATGTCCAGTGTAATTTGATTCACCAGCAAATGACTCTTATGAACTGAACTTATGAACTGTTTAACTTTAGTTAAACCCAATTCCTCAAAGTAATGACTGTTATGAGAGGGTTCATTTAATAAAAGCTACTGGTTTGAATCAGTTTACAGTATTCTAATCAAATAGAAATTTGAATTGAATCAGGAAATCTGTTTGATTTTGAGAATGAGTCTCTGCCAACAACGAGTAGCATGAGATGAATAGACAGATTTATGTCTTTCTGTGTAGCACGCTACTTCCATTCAAGGTCCACATCCAAAATAATCTTGAAACATTCGTCCCATTATCCGATCACAAACAGCAGACCGCTGAGAGATCAGCAAAGATAAATGTTTGCCTTCTGTTTCTGAGATGCCCCTTGTCGCGCTGGAAACTGCAGCTCTCTGAGACCAGCGAACTAATCTCATCAATTTACAAATGCAAATATTATGTTTATTAATCTAATGTGCAGAGCTGTACAAACATTTATTACCCTGCCAACTACCCGGACTCAAACATATGCACTGCTGCAATCACAACACGCATCCACACACACTCCTTGTATAGCCTTAACTGCTTACCAGCTCACAGGCCTGTTTGTGTAACGTGTTGCCGTGGAGACAGACAGCAGCTTGGAGGTTTCATAATCCAACGATGTTGCTGGTACACTGCTTACCGAGTCAGTAATATCTAAAAACCTGATTAACCATGACAGTCACAGTCTCCGATGCCTTATGATTCATTTTCAATTGGCCATGAAATTATAATTAACCCAATCAATTTTAGAAATTATGTTATTGATCTTACTGTGAACGATTCATTCATGCATATATTTCTTCGCATTCAGATCTCCCTCCATCCAATCAACATCTCATGGATAGAACCAAGTCCCCACCCTACATTAGATTCTTTGTCAATAATTCTAGCATTTTACTACCATCTACCAATCAAACAGGAAGTTCCGCCCAAAACTCACACCATTGGTTGAGCAAAATGTTTACATGTCGTAACAAAGTGCCAGAAAGCTATAGAGCTTATATAGCCCCGCCCATTTTCAGCGCTTTGCTTGTTGTGTTCGGTCTTCCGGTTTGTATTTCCACAGCATGAAGGTAAGGTCTTACAGGTTTATGAATGAACCGCTCGTTTTAAAAACTTCCGGGTCTAACTGACATTTGTTGTGACATACGCTTCAAACATTACAATGCTCACGATAACTTTTGTTATCTCTACAATAAGTAAATCCACTTTAACAGCTTACTCTTTGACATTGATGCCATAGTAATATACAGAGCTTAAACACTAAGGACCCTGAGCGCATGGTCTCTTCATCCACTTTTGCTAGTTTAACGATGGAAAAAACGGTCTGCGTGCCAGGCGCATGGTCCAAAAGGGTTGTACCTAGTCTCTTAATGAGTCATGGGTGTGTTTTGGGCGTAACGTGCATCAGAGTCTCATCCCCCCTTCCCTTTAAAAGCCAGTTGCGCTTGCATCTTAGCAGATTTGCTATGGCAGAATTTGCGAGCTGAAAGACTGAATGCTTCTCCCGAGAGGAATCCTTTTATTTGTAATATTTTAAAATGTTTGTGTGTTGATGTGCATCCCTGTGTGTGTAATAAGCAGAGTGTATGCACGTTGTGCACCCGCCTATAGGTGCATATTACAAACACGCCCTTTAAATAACACAAAAAATACTGAAAAAATACATTTTCAGTTACCTCAAAATAGCACCAATGCGCCTGAACACACCTCGCTTTCAGACCAGCGAACATGGTTGAACAGATGGGCACGAGTGCATTTGCTATTTAAACAGCTGGATGTGAAAATGATAACTGCATTGGGCTGATACTGTAGTATTCGATTTCGATTTCGTATTCGATTTCGGACGCAGCATCACTCTTTGTCTCAGCGTCACCAAATTTCCTAAAAATATCACCAAAGGGTAAAATATATAGGGATAAATAATAAATAAAAGAGGACCCAAAACCGAGCCCTGTGGAACACCAGTATTGACGTACAAAGGCTTTGATTTAAACTGCTTCCGCTGGACAAATTGAGTACGACCCATAAAATAGGATCGAAACCAAGTCAAGGGAGTACAATAAGCCCCAATCTGACTCCAACCGAATGATGTGCGAGATCGAATTGAGCAGAATAAGTACACAGAAGATATAAATAAAATTGAGGTGTTTTTTTCCTCCTTAAGTATGAGCTCCATATTTTCTCCATATCATACTATGTGCAACAAAAGCCTGATGTATCAGATATAATTTTTTTAATCTGTATTCATATTTTGTCTAAAGAATTTGAACATCTACTTGTGCCACGCCCCACACGTGCTTGCCACGCCTGCCACGCCCATGAGGTCTTACATCTACCGTGAAGCATAAATTTGTACGATTTTCCAACCACTCTTACTCTCACTGTCTCCACATATGGACCTCATGTGGTGTCAGGATGTAGATTGCAAAACATTCTTGAGATTACCAGCTCAAACACTCATTGTAGATCAAATCTGGTGTTGCCGGTATCTCTGCCATCATGTGAGTTTGTGGCAGCTGGTCATGGAGAAATGCTTTGATCCGAAGCTTAACAACGCTCACTTCAGTGCCACTTTAACTCGCACACTAATTAGACTGCAGGTCTCACAGGCACCGCTAAAGAACTCAGAGCGGAAAAGCAAGAACATCTGTGTGTAGGGCAGCTGATCCACACCTCTGAAAGTGACTCTTTATTTCAGGACCTCTGATCTGCACGAGCCGGTGCCAGACTGCCCAATGCACGCAAAGAGCCCTCAACGGAAGCGCGAGAAGGAGGGGTCGGCGAACTGTGAGTTTATTGTACACCGGCAGAACAGACTCAAGCCTCACAAGTATGAATGAGTTTTTCTGTGAGGGAACCTTCCACACACACACTTTGAGATGTTTGAAGCTTTTCTACTGAGCTTGAGCTCCATATTCTGGCAGAATACAAAATAATGCAACTTTTTAAAAACTTTGCAAACATGCAAACATTCATAATATTACAGCTTAAATAGTCCTAAAACACTGAGATTGAGCAGTCTTACCTCCGTGGACAGTCTGGAGCAGGTATAGTGGTGCCAGAAAGAGGACAGACAGGAGCGGACACAGGGCGCTCATCTTGCCACTTTAGTCCGAGTCTCAGAGTCTCTGTGGCCACTTTGGGACTTGGAGAGTGTGCGGGGTGTACTCATGGAGGGGGCGGGACGGACACGGATGAAAGTGATACCCTGAACCCCCCCCAAATGCAAAGACAAATCCAGCCCCTAACACACACACTCACACACACCCCTGCCCAGCCCTGCAACGCCCCTCTGGAAAAACTACACTTTTTCTTCTCTCTTGTGCTTCTCCACCCCCAATTTCCATCCTCTCTGCTCTGTGAAATGATTCAGCTTTCATTCAAAAAGCAGACGGACCTCAGAGTTTCTCTAAACCTAGAATTTTGAAGAATGAATCATAAAGTGCATGAAATAATAACCTAGATGCCATATGTAAGGACTAAAAACTTTGTAATTGGAATCTATGGTTCCATGGAGAACTTTTAACATTCATGGAACCTTTCCAAATCACAAAGGTTCTTTAGTGGAAAAGGTTATGATGTTCTTCACACTAAATCTTTTCACTAAAAAGTTATTTGGGGAACCCAAAGTATCTCTTCTATGGCAACTCTTTATTTTTAAGAGGGCACTTTTCTATTTTTAATTGCTATTATGCAACCACCCTAAAACTCTGGTAATCAGCATAGTGACACTAAAACAACAGCATCTTCTGTTTGTAGCAACCAATTAAACAACTCTATACAGTAGAGACTGACCAGTATAGGTTTTTGAGGACCAATGCCAATATTAGGGAGTAAAAAAATTCAGATACCGATATATCGGTCGGTATTCTTTGTGTATAGTATAGTACAGTACCAGCCAAAAGTTTGGACACACTTTCCCATTGATGTCCACACTTTTGACTGGTACTGTATATATAATACAGTATGTTTATAATGTACATACATAAATACAACAGAACAAACATACAAATGAAAAACGGTTCTTTTCAGGTTTTTCATAGGTCTAAACTAGATTTTCAGGAAATCTACAGAAATAGTAATTAAATGTAAACTATCACTTCATAGTCTTCACTGTATAAATATAGATGAACCATTATTAAAGTTATTCAGTAAAGAGCAGTGAGTGTTTTTTTCCCCGTCTTTTGTTAAACTCTTCCCTGCCATTGATTATTTCCATGTTTTATCTCCTGATCAAAACACAGGCGAAGAAGACGCAGAAATACGCAATCTCATGTAAGAAGATGCATATGTAAAATAACGCGATCATCAACATTAAACAGCATATAAATCAAAACGGCTATGTTATTGAATGAATTGTTGACCCAGGACTGTGAAGCTTTGAGGTGTTGATGGACTCAATCTGTTACTCTATCTGTGTTTTAATCACCAATATGAATCCCATCTGTATATAAGTTAATCTTTGTTAAAAACGTGATTTTCCCAGCTTTTTCCTCGAAATGTTGCTTTTTTTCATGAAACTTACCCACAGTCAAGTGTTGATTAAAAAAAAATGCATGTGGCTGGCAAATGTCATGTTTACGTTCTTTTAAGACATTACGGACTATGTTTATGATGATACGCCAAGACCGGCATTTTGACTTAATTCTGTGTGAAAATTCACACGCTGTCAGACGCGTGGACATGCTTGTGCGCACGTTCATATCGGTGGCATATCTGCGTCATATACACTGATGCCGATATATCTGCGTCAGGCTCATATCGGCCGATTAAATCGGCAGACCGATAAATCGTTCGGGCCCTACTATACAGTGATGAAAATGTTTTAAATAATAAAGGAAAGAACCATAAGAATCGTATTAAAATGGTTTTGAATGAGTTGAAAGAGTTGAAAAGCATTTTTCATCAGAAGACTATTGTATGTTAGTATGAACAGTAATTAGGCAACTAATTTTAAGTAAAAACAAACGAACAGTTCGCATATTTTCATACTTAATATGAAGCAATATTATTGATCTGAGTGCAATGACACTATTGGATCAGAACTCATCTTAGCTTGATGATAACATCATTAGCTATGTTTTAATGCACGTTTTAATGTATCGCATCAGAAATTAGTGATGGAAACGGCAAATTTCTAAATTGCGAAAAGTTCATGCGAATATTGGGAAATGGAAATGTATTTGGCGAATAAATTCTGACGTATGTGACATTAAACACACGTGACTAATCGGCAGCTTTCCGCTTATGGTGTTTTATTTACTTTTGTTTCCTAGGTTACCAATACCACCATCATCCGAACTTGAACCGTCGTCTTTCCGTGGTTGAAACAACATTCCTTCTGAAGTCCATTCATGTTTATTTGATAAATTAACTTGAAGGAAGAGATGATCGGTTCACGAGCAGCTTTAACTGAGGCGCTACAGCGATCACTACACATTAAAGAGCCACAAAACGGTATTTATGGTTTACATTACTTTAAAAAAATTAAAATTTTAGAGTTGAGACTTTGTTTCATATTAAAAGTAACCTGCTCTGTCCTTTCTGTCAGTGCGTTGTCTTTGCTCTGCAATGTGTTTTTCACTGCGTGAGAACATGTGTGTGGTGTATGTGTGTGGTGTGAGATGGTGGTCCAGTGGGTTAAACCATGGAACTGATATGCAGAAGGTTGCTGGTTCGATCCCAGCGGTCACCACCAGTGTGTCCTCGAGCAAGACACTTTACTCCATGTTGCTCCAGGGGGATTGTCCCTGTAATAAGGGCACTGTAAGTCGCTTTGGATAAAAGCGTCTGCCAAATGCATAAATGTAAATGTAAATGGTGTGAGAGCGTGGCTTGTTGGACATAGCAACAGTAACTAAAAGGGGTGGGTCTTTGCGAACGGTCAACTGAACTAATTTCATAATTTATACGTTATACTATACTTATACAAGGTAGTTGTGCACCCTTGGCTTGAGTCTCTCCTTCATTGTCAGTCTGTGGGTCTTTTTACGATCCATTTTATCGTCTGCCAGGTGAAAATCAATTGTTTATAGACAAAACAGCTAATTTTAGCAAACACCACTAATTATTATCAAGTATAATGCTTACCAGCTGTTCAGAGTCTTTAGTCTTATCTTGGAGCTAAAAATGAACTCTCACGCACACACATAACCACTAACAAACACAAGGCATTTGAGAACCCCCATCCTGCCGTCACGCCTACGGTTGTGCGTCTGTGATTACACAAAAAAACCATGTGTGTCGCTTTAATTCTTTACCCTTCTAAATCACCCCAAAAACTGTTTCCAGACCTTCATAAAGACTCATTGTCACAATGCCATTAGCAATTTAAAAATAGACTATGGTTGTTCTGTTTGTGTGTGTGTGTGTGTGTGTGGTCAAGCAGCACAAGTGATAGATTGTTTAGTCATGACATCATCTGGAATCCCACACACTCATGTTTATATTAGTCAGCTCAGGAGCGCCGTATTTCTGCTCGCAGACACATTCGGTTTCTGCCATATTCATTGGAGTCGCTGGTTTCAAATTACAGGAGAGCTTAAAGCTGCTGTAAGCTATTTTTAATCCCGCACACAAAAATTATACCTACTACCTGATAGATAGCAGGCCCAAAGAATATTTGGATGCTTAAGACTGCATTAGATAACAAAATGTCAAACCAATTGGTATTTATTTTAATGAAATACAGCATCTAAAAATAAAATAAAAGAAGCAAAACATTTAATAAAATATGACCCTGGAGCACAAAACCAGTCACATACTTTTTTTTTTTTTAAATTGAGGTTTACACATCACCTGAACGCTGAATAAATAAGCTTTTCATTTATGTGTGTGGTTTGTTAGGATAGGACAATATTTGGCAGAGATTCAACTATTTGAAAATCTGGAATCTGAGGGTGCAAAAAAATCTAAATATTGAGAAAACCGCCTTTAAAGTTGTCCACATGTAGTCCTTAGCAACGCATATTAACGCATGATAATAATACATTTTTGATAACTTTTACGGTAGGACATTAAAAAAATATCTTAATACTTAGACTACTGTCCCCGCGACCCGGCCCCGGATAAAGCGGAAGAAGATGGATGGATGGATGGATGAAACATGATAATATCCTAATGATTTTGGGCATAAAAGAAAAATCTATAATTTTGACCCATACAATGTTTTGTTGGCTATTGCCACAAATATAACTGTGCGACTTATGACTGGTTTTGTGGTCCGGGGTCACAAATTAAGTTTGTTAGGTTATCAAATTATTTAATATAAAATAATACATGTGGGTCATATTATAAAATGTGTGCCTTTAGCAGTAGAAGTATAGCCTAGAAATCTAGACGCACCCTAGTGGAAACAAATCTAATTTGGAGCCAGGGTAGTCTAGAAACTCTCCGTTGGCTTGTAAGCTGGAAAAACCTAACTCTGGTCAGGCCAATCACAGCGTGTATAGAGTCGTGGGCGGGCTTAACATAATGACGGCAGAGTTGACGCTGTTCCGCGTGCTACTTGAAAACAAAGAAGCTGGCGAACAGTGGTCTTTCGAATCGGCTTTGGCCGCGACTCTGGAAGACTTGGAGTTAAGCTTTTCTTTGAGAAAAGAACAAAGAACGGCACTGAAGTCATTCTTAAGAAAGGAAGATGTGTTCTGAGTTTTGTATGGTAGCGACGCCAGGTAAGCGACGCACACGCACCCGGCCATCCACTTGATGTAAAAGAAAACGTGATTCCTCAGACCAGGCCACCTTCTTCCATTGCTCCTTGGTCCAGTTCTGAAGCTCACGTGCCACTGTTGGCACTTTTGGCTGTGCACAGGGGTCAGCATGGGCACCCTGACTGGTCTGCGGCTATGCATCTCCATACACAACAAACTGTGATGCACTGTGTATTCTGACACCTTTCTATCAGAACCAGCATTAACTTCTAGAGCGTTTTGAGCTACAGTAGCTCGTCTGTTTGATCGGACCACACAGGCCAGCCTTCGCTCCCCATGTGCATCAATGAGCCTTGGCCGTCCATGACCCTGTTGCTGGTTCGCCACGGTTCCTTCCTTGGAGCACTTTTGATAGATACTGACCACTGCAGACCGGGAACACCCCACCTTACGCTTGGCCATTTTTCCTGCTTCTAACACATCAACTTTGAGGACAAAATGTTCACTTGCTGCCTAATATATCCCACCCACTAACAGGTGCCGTGATGAAGAGATAATCAGTGTTATTCACTTCACCTGTCAGTGGTCATAATGCTATGCCTGATCGGTGTATGTATCTATTATTAATTGCTATCAGGATGTGAAGAGAGTTTTCAACCAGTAACAGGGTTTCTTTTTTAATCATCTAATGGAATGACAATTTTAAGTGCGACTTAAGTGTCCGAATACTTTTTGGGGCCACTGTATGACTGAAATAGATGTCCTGGGAAATCCCACGTCTCTTTGACAGCAGCCATGAGTGTTAGCCAATCAGAAGACTTGGAGATGGCAAGTCTTTTTCTGTCAATCATTTTGTGCATTCGCTGACAGGATTTGGAGATGTAGTTGCAGGAATGGAGGTGGCAGTCAGATTCAGCTTGGTTGAAGTTAGCAAAAGGGCTAACATCACGTACAGGACAGCAGCTTAAACGAGCCATTAAGTTGGAGTGCTTTAACAATTGCGTTCATACATTTTATTTGCATTATCTTCTCAAATATGAGCCAGAGAGCCCTTACTAGAAATTATTCTTAACCAAACTCTTTCCCTTTATTCAGCCCACAGATACTCAGCTAAGCTCTATGAAAACTAGACTTTTACAAGATAATGTGTGTGCTAAAACCCGCTAAATGTTGTGCAAGATTCAATCCTATACCCTTTAGACCCTGTTAAAAACATCATGTTATCTTAGTGTTTCAAATGATCAAAACATAGAGCTGCAGGGATGATGTACAGTATTTTTGTAGGCCAATCGAGAAGTTTCCATCATCCGGATTCCCTCGACCAAAACCCAATAGGATTTTTTTTTGGCTTTTGGAGTATTGCAGAAAATAAGCTCTGTGACCAACAAAAGTGTATAATTCGTACACATTTTGTTCATCATGATAGCCTGATCTTCACAAATGAACACAACTTTTTTCTGAAGCCTAAATACAATCACCAGAAGTAAACAACTAAAGTTTGAATATACTTTAGGAATAAGTGTTTAGTCAAGAAATATGTCAGCAGGGGTACTTTTGAGAATACCACCCTCTGCTGGACATATTTCACAGAGGTCGTTTGTTGCTTGTGTCCTCATGTCTGCAATTACGACTTCATGACTATAATACATCTTCTGCTGCCTTACATTTTTAAGTACAATCAACTTGGATGTTTAAGTCATTTCAACTTAAATTACATTAAACTGACTTCAAATTAGTCTTTGTTCAATTTGAAATGAAAATGTCCTGATATTTTACTCCCATCTCATCCAAGATGTTCATGTCTTTCTTTCTTCAGTCAAAAAGAAAATACGTTTTTTAAGGAAAACATTCCAGGATCTAGAAAAATCTCCACACCATTGACTTCCATTGCAACCAGAATGTTGAAGGTCCACATCAATGCAGTTTCAAAGGGCTTCAGAGGCTCTGCACGATCCCAGACGAGGAATAGAGTCTTATCTAGCAAAACCATTGGTCATTTTCCAAAAAATGTAAAATTAATATACTTTTTAAACCTAAATTGCTCATCTTGTGCTGCTCTGCAGCTCGCCAGTGATAGCACAATCACGTCGAAAACGTCACACTAGACGTAGGCAGAAGTACCGCCCCAAGCGAACGTGAGAGGACTAATACAAACGCCCTTTCCCAAAAAACACTCCATCTTCAACTTCAAAATCGTCCGACATCGTTGTTTTATTTTTTGGTGCTAAAGGGCATTTGTATTATTCTTCGCACGAGCACTTTGGAAACACGGGGACGGTACTTCTGCCTACGTCTAGTGTGACATTTTCACTAGCCGCGTTTCCATTACAGATTTGCGCAAAACTTTTGTGATATTTTCTAAAAGTCGATAAAAAAATATTGCGAATTGACGGCGTTTCCATTACTGATGTTATGCGACTATAACAATTTTTTCCTCTCGTGATAAGTCATTCCAAAAATTATGCTACGTATGTTGTTAGGTTTATGTATATCCCAGCCACCGCACGCCATTATTTTTAATGGAAAGAGACGTGTGTGTTATCCAAGCATTGATGGCAAGGAAAAGCGGCCCGTATGAGGTGTTTCTGGGTGTTTCTCTCTCTTATCTGCTTCAAGGTCTTGATAAATTGTGGCATTTTCTATTCTATTGTTTTTATTAGTTTAATAAAGAACTCCGTCTCGTCTTCTGTCCAAACATACCGCACCATCTGTAAAGAATGATCGACTTTTACGTATGCCAGGTGTGACGCATTGCTGCCACATACAGAGACGAGCTAAATGTTTGATGGTGGTAACTCAAAGTTTTTTTTTACCACTTCGTTATTTTGGCTTGGAATTTCGTTTGTTGGAAATATAAACTGAATTTAGAAATGCTTTTTAAATTAAATGCGTTTAATAAACAAAATCTATTTTTTAAATGAAGACAGCGTTTGGAGTGGCGTGCAAAATAATCTGTTCCCTGAATCCACGGCCTTTGTTGTTATTGTGAGTGTACACAAATAAAAGTAGACGGTTTACTGTTTATTATAATTATATCTTGCACTTATCTGTAGTATGGCTAAAAATGATGGAGTATTGTGAGTTGTTTCCGTGGTCATAAAGGAAAAAATCCGTCATAAGTCGCCGACGACTTCGTCGGACAGAGGGTTAAAGAAAACGTAGCCTATTTAGTTTCATAGTTAGGCTATGTTTAAATATTATTATTTTTTTATTTCGTATGTTGATTATGAAAAGTGAGCAGCATGAGAAAGGCTACATAATCAGATGCGCATATGTCTGGGGACATGGATTTTCACTGAAAAATGCACTTCACTGAATTTTGTTTTCTAGAAAGTCTTTCTTTAAAATTAATTTTGTTTTGTATAAATTGTATTTTAATTTTGTTCAATGTTTAATCCACTATTTGTCTGTATATTTAATAAATATGAAGCAAACCAAGATCGTCGGGAATGGATTGACGTGCGTAACTGGCATTTCCGCGGCCTCTGAGTAAGGCTGTTTTAATACCTTAATACATCTTTCTGTTTTAATACATTTCTTGAATATATGTCTTAATTACAATAGGCCTAAAGATAGTTATGATTAGGGATGCACCGATACCACTTTTTTCCGACCAAGTACAAGTACTTATATTTGGGTTCTTGCCGATACCGAGTACTGATACGAGTACTTAATAATACCATCATAGCCATACAGCCCTTTTCGGAAAAGTGAGAGGCTGGTTCTTTTTGATGAAAAGAAGCTTCTCTGCATTATCAGCTTTGAACCAGTTTCAGTTTTCATCTACAATGTGTGTCACTGAGCTAACTTAGGGATGTGTGAGACTAGTCGATTAACCGTTAGTGCTGCTGCAAGACGACTTGGAAAATACTAGTCGTTTACGTTTTTTGTGCACATTTAAGGTTTTTCTTTAAATATATATAATTTTTTTTTACAAAGGCTATGTTTAAAAAACTGTCGTGTAAATGTTATATCTTGAAATTAATATATTATTTTGAAAAGTGTATATTTGTAGCAAAACAAAATCATTTTATTTTACCTCAGGTTTTGCATGCGTTGGTTTTCTCTGGTGCTCGCGGAGGCTTCAGATAAATCTCCGTCCGGGTGAAGGAGGATTTTGAAAGCTTACACAAAACTTTTCCATTTTCTTCCATGTCATGTCAAACTAGTATAACAATTAAGCTTGCTTAGGCTTGTTATAGTACTACCGGGGTTAGGCTAGTCATTGCGCACATCCCTACTAAACAGCCCTTCACTTTCAGCACTCACTACCGAGCGGTATCTGCCTCACGAGCGGTTAAGCTGGGTTTATACTCGCTGTGGTTTTGCTAGATAAGACTCTATTCCTCGTCTGGGATCGTGCAGAGCTTCTGAAGCCCTTTGAAACTGCATTGATTTGGACCTTGAACATTTTGGTTGTCATGGCGCGGCGGTGTGCGGGTGAGCACGGCGAATCATGTAACTTTCCGCGTGGCTCCGCATCCGAAGATGAGTTGCCATAAAGTGGTATCGGGTGCGATTGTATCGGGGTAGTTTTACGAGTACGAGTACTTCACTACAGTATCGGACCGACACCCGAGTACTGGTATCGGTATCGTTGCATCCCTAGTTATGATATGTGTGGCTGCATCGGGGTCCGTCATTACTAGGTTAACGTTACGCCACTGTCCTTATTAGGAGAAAATATATGTAGTTTTAATGACATAAGATTTCGTTATTAGGACATACTTGAGTGGAAAAAAAATGTGGCAGCAATGCGTCACTGTACTAGGTGACCTGTAAATGCGAAAAACTGTTTCCATTGCAGAAAAAAGTATATATATAATTTTTTTTAAATGGCAGATGGTTTTGCTAGATAAGACCCTATTCCTCGTCTGGGATCGTGCAGAGCTTCTGAAGCCCTTTGAAACTGCATTGATTTGGACCTTGAACATTTTGGTTGTCATGGAAGTCAATGATGTGGAAAAAAATCCTGGAATGTTTTCTTCAAAAAACGTCATTTCTTTTCGACTGAAGAAAGAAAGACATGAACATCTTGGATGAGATGGGATTCAAATATCAGGAAAATTTCATTTTGAAGTGAACTAATCCTTTAAGGAGTCTTGTATGACATAAAAAAGTTGAAATATGCTTAACTTAGGCCTAGTCCACACGTACACGGGTATTTTTATAAATGGAGTTTTTCCCTCCGTTTAAATAAAAAAAAATTGCGTCCACATGAAAATGCAAAACACGCTATGAAGCGCTGTCAAGAGCATGCCAAACCAACAGGTGGCAATATAACCCTAACCGTAAAGACATGTTGGCCAATCAGAAGCCGGTTCTGACGCAACAAGCCAAAATCTGCGGTTTCACTGACCACACGACAACAATGCAACCGGAGTTTCTGAAAAAAGTTTGGTTTCAGTGTCCGGATACTGCGTTTGCATGTGGACGAACGGTCAGTCCCCAGTTTTGAAAATACCCGTGTTCGTGTGGATCTTTTTTTTTTGTTAACAGTGAAGCGGGGATGGTTCCTGCACTTTGCACAGCTGTCTGTTCAGCCCTTGGTCACCCAAAGTGGCATTAGATGATCCTGATCGCTCTATCTCTGGGTCTGTCTTTATTAATGTTTTCAATGACATTTCCAAGCTCTCACCACAGCCAGCATCGGATCAACATTCTGCCAGCATTTTGGCCAGCATTCTGTATGTGTGTGGCTTTTTGCCATAGTGATCAGCGGATGTGCTGATGGTTTCTCATTACTGGAATCAGATATCACTGATGCTCTTTCCAAACAGAAACAGGCAGACATACTTCTAGATTAAACACATTATTCAGTAGACTGGAAATAATATTGAAGGCAAATGTTAAAGGGCCATATTCTGGACCAAGATTTCATTCACCCAAAATAAAGTCATAATTTAGTTTGGCATGACCATTTTCTACTCTTTAAGATGCCTGTATGTAATGACCTTTGTCACGATTGGTTAACCAAAAGTTTTTTTGGGATGGTCTGAGGAAAGAGTTTTGCATTACAGTCAGTGGTGTAGTACAAATTTATGAGAAAAACAATGCTAATTGCTAATAAAAGTGTGCACCAGTTATTTTACTGTCCTAACTGCATTAACATAATTATGGGTATTTCAGATAGTTAAAATAGTAAAATAAATGGGGTCAAGGGAAGTTGGCAAAATACGCAAATGCTTAAGAGTCTATGATTGGATCATTATTGCAGTGATAATTATGTTTTTAGCATGTTATTTGTTTGGCAACAGTTTTTAAAGGGCTAGATCACCCAAAAATGAAAATTACCCCATGATTTACCCTCAAGCCATTCAAGGTGTATATGATGAATACTTTCTTCATTCAGACGAATACAATCGGAGTTATGTTAAAAAATGTCCTGGCTCTTCCAAGCTGTGAATGGCAGCCCAAAATTTTAAGCCCCAAAAAGTGTATCCATCCATTATAAAAGTAACGGCTCCGGGGGGTTAATAAAGGCCTTTGATTTACACACAGCGGTTGTTTTAGGTTACTAGGTTGTTCATAAAAGCTGAAATGAGCCCAGATGTCTGCTTTTAAAGTAGTTGGAGGATTTTAATTACTCGCACTCGCGTCTCGCCTCCCTCTGCCATTGTATGCTACCGCGACACAGCACGTACGTGACAAATGACGTCAGAAAATAATCAGTACATTATAATCGGTTATGGTCTATTACTGAACCGATACCGAATCGTCCTCGTCTGCATTGCGATGCATCAGAGAAACTATTCATTTCGACACCCCTAATGCCTCCATCGCCCTATGATTGTATATGATTGGTTATGGTAAGATATGACTGGTTCCCGCCTCTTGTTTTTTGCGTGCTTTCACAGATCGGCCTGAATGAAGATAATGATGCCGTTAATGGGAAGACTAATTCGAAAGTAAGTAAATAGCCACTTGGATCACCACTTAATGTCATGCCAAAAACCAAACTTGAAATGGCCTGTGGAGGTTTTAGTGAGCGATCAGCTTGGGAAAATTAAGCTTGAGGACTGATGAAAATAAGTTGACTATTAAAAAGAACAGCTGAATATCAGTTCACAAATAAAATATATTGTTTAAATTGTTTACTGCATTTAGTTATTATTTTGGAATAAATGTAAAAATGCTTAAAACCCCTAATTTGATGAGATTCACACTTGGTTTTAATAAAAAAATAACTGCATCGTATAGTAAATGAACACAAAATAGATTTGTATTTGGTTTGTCTTTTTTTCTTTGATGTAATAAATTAAAGTGTGAGGACTTTGCCTCCTCATTTCAGAACACCACTGCATGCCACTGACTATCACACACACGCATGTTTGTGTTCACCACAACACACTGCATTTCGCCATTTTAACCTGAGTGAGAGTCGCTGGGGAACAGATGACAGGCTTCCACTCCTCCCTCTCTCTAAGAGGATGAAAAAGAGCTAGACAAAGAAAAGTCAATAATTACAGCGAGATGCCCCTCTAGACACAAACAAAAAACACATTCAGAAGAACAGGAGACCTTTCAATTCTCTCTCCCTCTCTCTGTATTTGTATTCATGATGATTTCTCTTTCCCCCATCACTGAGCTCCTCCTGGGTCGGAGTAAATTCTCCCGTTCTCTCACACTGAGAGCAGAAAAAGATGGAGAGAGGGAGAGAGAGAGGGAAAGCAGTGTTTTAGGGATGTTTTTCCAAAAGAACTCATCAGAAATCTCCAGGAGTAAAACAAACCCCAGCAGGAAGGAGAACAGGAAACCCTCTGAGACATAAACCTCACTCCCTCTCGCTTTAAAACACACTCCGACTGGTTAAAAAAACCCACACTGGGATGTGTTTTCTGGTTTAAAGGACAGTCTGGCAACCTGTAAGTCGATATCCAGCTGGCATGCAATGTGAACTACAGTCAGGGAGTTGAAAGCAGACAAGGTTATCATTAAATAGAGGCTCTTCAGCTGAAATCTCATCATTTAGTTCTGATCAGCACACACTGAGGTCTATACACCTGGAGAGAGCGGTCTGTTAGCATTCATCTGTTAGCTGTCTTCATAAGCACTCTTTTTTTTTAGCCAATCACATGAGCTGTAAATATTGTGGGGCTAATTATTCTGGAAACACAAAAAATAAGGTGACAACGCTAACTGGCTGATGGAACCACAACTCGCACAATCCCCCAACCCTCAGATGAGAACGATACTGTATATGTTAAACTAAGTTCATTTCACACGTTTAAGAGCCGACAAAAAATTATTATTTAATAGTAAATCATCACTAATATAATATAATTAGGGATGCATGATATTACAATTCTGTCTGAAATTATATATTTATTTGTATTTATTTTTGAATGTATTTAAACAAAAATTGTTATATATTCTAATATTATAGTTTTTATTTTATTATAGATGAATGGATGCAGATGAATGGATGGATGGATGGATAGATAGATAGGTGGATAGATAGATAGATAGATAGATAGATAGATGGATGGATGGATGGATGGATGGATGGATGGATGGATGGATGGATGGATGGATGGATGGATGGATGGATGGATGGATGGATGGATGGATGGATGGATGGATGGATGGATGGATGGGTTGATGGATGGATGGATGGATGGATGGATGGATAGATGGGTGGGTGGGTGGATGGATGGATGGATGGATAGGTGGATAGATAGATAGATAGATAGATAGACAGACAGACAGACAGACAGACAGGCAGAAAGACAGACAGAAAGACAGACAGACAGACAGACAGACAGACAGACAGACGATGGATGGATGGATGGATGGATGGATGGATGGATGGATGGATGGATGGATGGATGATGGATGGATGGATGATAGGTGGATGGATAGATAGATGCAGATGGATGGATGATAGATAGATAGATAGATAGATAGATAGATAGATAGATAGATAGATAGATAGATAGATAGATAGATAGATAGATAGATAGATAGATAGATAGATAGATAGATAGATAGATAGATAGATAGATAGATAGATAGGTGGATGGATGGATGCAGATGGATGGATGATAGATAGATAGATAGATAGACAGACAGACAGACAGACAGACAGACAGACAGACAGACAGACAGACAGACAGACAGACAGACAGACAGACAGACAGACAGACAGACAGACAGACAGACAGACAGACAGACGATGGATGCAGATGGATGGATGATAGACAGACAGACAGACAGACAGACAGACAGACAGACGATGGATGATAGGTGGATGGATAGATAGATGCAGATGGATGGATGATAGACAGACAGACAGACAGACAGACAGACAGACAGACAGATAGATAGATAGATAGATAGATAGATAGATAGATAGATAGATAGATAGATAGATAGATAGATAGATAGATAGATAGATAGATAGATAGATAGATAGATAGATAGATAGATAGATAGATAGATAGATAGATAGATAGATAGATATATAGATAGATAGAAAGATAGATAGATATTAAAACCTTGTAATATTGGCAATATGGTTACAATATATATGTGGTATAAATATAGATACACACGCACACGTTAGGAATGTTGGAAATGTAAACTGATATCTCCTACTGACACTACAACAATAGATCTCCACTGTATAGTTTGTTGAATAACTTCACTGAGCTTTGCAGAGCAGTTGATTGTTGCTCAGTTCAATGGGCCTCAGCAGCGATCGCACATGTTTCCAGTGGCCTGGTGAAGTATTTCCCCCATCATTTTCTCCACGGGCATTTCAGCAAATTCTTCAGTAAAGAGTTCTAAGAACCAAACCGACCAGCACAGACATGAATCATAGCATTTGATTAACTCGCTTTGTACTCATGAGGGAACCAATGAAGCATCTGTCCCATAAACCCATAAAACACTGCCATTGTAGTTAAATATCTCAGGGTGTTTGCGTCTGTTAAAGGGATAGTTCACCCAAAAAAGAAAATTCTCCAATGACTTACTCGCCCTCAAGCCATCCTAGGTTTATATGACATTCTTCTTTTGGACGAATACAATCATAGTTATTAATAAATATCTAATAAATCTAATAAGTATATAATAAATATAAATATATGTTTCCAAGCTTTAAAATGGCAGCCCAAAAAAAGACACGAGGGTGTCAACTTGGTTCATTTTCAAACTAAAATGATTCCACTTCAACAGGATTGAATATTTCATAGTGAGACCAGCCAAAGACCACAAAACATCACAGAATCCACGCAGGGAAATAAAAATGCAAAAATGAACAATAGCTTGACATAAATCGCCAGTTTTTCATTGTAGATGTTAGAGTATATGTGATTTCCATGGTAGCAGCGACTTCTCTGATTGGTGGATCACACACGTTTGATGAAGGCTGGTTGCTTTATGAGGTGTGTATCAGACCTGAACACTATCAGTGACGGGCATCAATCCAACAACCCTGCGGGGACACGCGGGAGTCTCACACTATCAGCTCTGGGTCAATAAACCCCCCGCAGTCACCAACAGAACATAAACAAACAGATAAACTAAAATAATGGCGTTGCATTTGTGAGGAACTGGTTGCACTTACGACGCTTTTGATTAGCAACACCTACTGAGTTCCCTCAGGGAATCTGGCAGCGCCGGACTATAACAACACAGAGACCCGTGCCAACTGCGGCATGAGGGTTAATCAACTGGAATCAGAACAAAAATGCACAGCCCAGATGGAAAACACACCACAACCTGGGCCTTCATGTTCTCATCAGTGGCGTGCGTTTTGTCTGAAATCTTTCAGTCATACAGGAAACGAGAGAAAAACACAACTCCACACAACCTGTAGGGGGAGCTGTTGATCAATCGTCTGCAGGAAGAGAGAGAGAGAGAGAAAGAGACAGTCAGAGAATGTTGTTTGGCAATAGCTCTTGTGTTTGTGAGCAGATGGAGACACTGAATCCCATTTATAATTAGACAAACCTGATGAAGACAAACCGATACTAGTGCATTCAGATCCTCACACACGTTTACGAAGCAAAAAGAGAGCATGCTATTAGACTTCTAGTGTTTTTAAATGAAGCGAATTGTAATAACAACCTTAAAAGAACACATGACAAACATTATTTGCTCTAAATATGCATTGCCAATGTATTTTCAATTGGCATTGTATAAATGTTTAAAGAATATGCATTAAAAAAAATTTTTTTTACCTCATAATAATAGTAAACTGTCCTTTTAAATCATATGACCAAGAGGAAGTGACAATCTTCAGAGGAGCCATTTTTAAGCAAGTTGTATTCATCATTTGTACTTTTTTAATATTTGGAAGATTTATCAATCCTGTTACATAAAACAAACAATGTATAATTTATAGAAAAGTCATATTGTTGAATGCTAGTAATAGGAGAGCATGACCTTGATGGACCGAAATGGTCCATTACATCACAAATTGATTTGATGTGTTGATACTTCACATTTAAAATGCACGGATAATATTCAGTAACAATATTTGATTGTTTCATGCTCTCAGAGACCTACAGTGCATATGGAAAGTAGAGCTTCACTCCAAGAATTCACAGCCTTATTCCAAAATGGATTAAATGCATTATTTCCCTCAAAATTCAACAAACTATACCCCATAATGACAACGTCAAAGAAGTTTTTTTGAAATCTTTGCAAATATTTTAAAAAACTAAAATCACATGTACATAAGTATTCACAGCCTTTGCTCAATAATTTGTTAAAGTACCTTTGGCACCAACTACAGCCTCAAGTGTTTTTGAGTATGATGCTACAAGCTTGGCAGTTTCTCCCATTCTTCTTTGCAGGACCTCTCAAGCTCCATCAGGGTGGATGAGGAGCGTTGGTGCACAGCCATTTTCAGATCTCTCCAGAGATGTTCAATTGGGTTCAAGTCTGGGCTCTGGCTTGGCCACTCATACCCCTTTTCCACCAAGGCAGTTAGAGTGCTGGTTCGGAGCCAGAGCCTAGTTTCAAATCTGTTCTTTTTCTTTCGACACCCAAAGCACCCGCTCTGAACCAGGAAAAGTGGTTCTTAAGTAGCACCAAAACATCGCTGGTCTAGAAGTAAAAAAACGCTTGCATCAGGGGTTCATGGTGTTACCATGACCAACAAGACAAACACAAACTTGTGACCGCCATTTTAGCTGCTAATAGCTGCTCGATTGTAATCTCCGTCTATACAAATTACGGCGAGCTGCACGAATGCGTTGGATTCGCTGTGTTTTGATGCCGATGTAGGATCGCAAAGCCATGTGCACCTAGCCTAGAAATCTAGACGCACCCTAGCGGCAGCAAATCTAATTTGCAGGGAGGGTAGTCTAGCAACTCTCCATAGACTTGTGAGCTGGAAAAACCAAGCTCTGGTCAGGCCAATCACATCGTGTATAGAGTTGGTGGGCGGGCTTAACATAATGACGGCACGTCACGGCAGAGTTGCGGCAGTTCCGCATGCTACTCGTAAACAAAGAAGCTGGCGAACGGCGGTCTTTTGAATCGGCTTTGGCCGCGACTCTGGAAGACTTGAAGTTAAGCTTTTATTTAAGAAAAGAAAAAAGAATGGCACTGAAGTCATTCTTAAGAAAGGAAGATGTGTTTGGTGTTTTGCCGACCGGATACGGCGAAAGTTTAATCTATCAACTAGCTCCGCCTAGCTCACGTTGCTCTCTGGTTGGTTGTAGCGCTATCCAATTGCGTGCAGAGGGAATTTGAAAGACAACCGTTTGTCCCGCCCCTCGGATTGAGCCCTGTCAATGGTGAGTTCCCAGACCCAACATCTTGATGTGGGTCTGGCTTGTCAGGCTAATGTGCACCAATAGTAACACAACGTTCGCCATTGTTGATGGAAGGCTTGTTCGAGATGCATCTGCGCTGTGCAGACCAATCGCTGTATACGTCTCCTCTTTCTCAGCAACGCTAGCGAGGCAGCGGGAAACACAAACACACCAGGCTTGTTCGAGATGCATCGGCGCTGCATCTCGAACAAGCCTGGTGTGTTTGTGTTTCCCGCTGCCTCGCTAGCGTTGCTGAGAAAGAGGAGACGTATACAGTGACGTTAGACTGGCTCTCTAGCATGTGGAAAGGCAAACCGGTTCTTAGAAGGCTTGCAGTCAAACCAACTCCGAACCGGCACTAGCACTGGTTCTGAACTAGTGGAAAAGGGGTATCAAGGACATTCACAGAGTTGTCCCATAGCCACTCCTTTGTTATCTTGGCTGTGTGCTTACGGTCGTTGTCCTGTTAGAAGGTGAATCTTCACCCCAGTCTGAGGTCCAGAGTGCTCTGGAGGAGGTTTTCATCAAGGATGTCGCTGTACATTGCTGCATTCATCTTTCCCTCGATCCTGACTAATCTCCCAGTTCCTGCCGCTGAAAAACATCCCCACAGCATGATGCTGCCACCACCGCTTCACTGTAGGGATGGTATTGGCCGGGTGATGAGCGGTGCCTGGTTTCCTCCACACATGATGCTTGCCTTTCAGGCCAAAGAGTATAACACATTTTCTTTATGTAGTTTTGTACATTGTTTTAGAGGTTGAAGGCATGTTCATGATAGAAACCAAATTAGGCTGTTATGATTTATTCATGATTAAATCAATAGTTGTTTTATTATTTGCATGGAGCATTGTTTTTCGACCTACAAGTATGAAACGGATGTGGCAATAGTCTTTTCTTCCTTATTGTGATGTATATCTGAGTGAAACAGCTTCTCAAATATAGGGTGGGACTTGATTTTGTCCATTGGGAATAGATTGGACGGTTGTGGTTTGCTATTGGCCGATTTCATGTGAGTGACCGGTTGCCCTGCCCTTGTGCCGGTAAACACATCATTTAGAGAAGAGATGCCACTGCAAGAGGGATTTTGATTACCTGAAGATGATGTGCACGGATATATCTTTTATAATAAACACTGCAATATTGCATATAGAAATTAAGAATTGTTCATCTTGATTTCATGGTGGCTGTAAGAACCCCGCCCCGCCCCTCACCTCACTGATCCATTCAAATGATTTCAGAGCTTCACATGATATCCCCTGTGGCCGTACACCTGTTATCAATCTGAATGTGTTTTCTCTCCGCACGCCTTCTGCTATAAAACACAGATGTTCTATAATGTAATGAGATGAGATTTCTAAGAATATCGGACTGTAAATCTGCTGTGAAATGTGGAGGAAATGCATTTACGCTCTGTGCATTATTAAATAAACTTGTGCTACAGGCAGCCGAATGGTCAGGGTGGGGGAAAGCTGCTGCCTCTCACATCTAATGAGAAACACAAGAAGCATTTTTACCTGCTACGATCTTCCCCTTCAAAATAACACAGAACGACGATCGTTCAAACTGTCTGGCTTCACATCCGGAGATGATTTCTCAGAGTAATGCATGTGCCGCTGTGGTGATAGGAAGAGCTCTAATGATTGAATCGCATGAGATTTAAACCGCATCCAGAACAGTAATTTCATGCCCTAAAGTCAATGTGAAATTAAAACTGACCCTATTTACTTTCTTAACGAATGCCCGTGGCCTTATTGTTCATGATTCATTAGTGCGCGTTATTTTTGTAAATCTTCATAATTTTCTCTGCTGATGCAACCAAGGCTGCCGTGCGGATGCAGGGAAATAAATTTAACAAATAATATCATAGCCCACTTTTCACAATCTAATTAAACTAATGGATCAAGCCCCATCATGCCTTATTTCCAGACGTTCACGACCCATTTTATTTATATAACGACATATTTAAGAGTTATAGAATGAGGAAAAAATGGAGGACAGGACTTATTAATGAGGAATCTATCCATCCGTCCGTCCATCCATCCATCCTTCCATCCGTCCATCCGTCCGTCCGTCCATCAATCCATCCATTTATCTATCTGTATATCCTGCCATTCCATCCATCCATCCATTTATCTATCTATCTGTCTATCCTGCCATTCCATCCATCCATCCATCCATCCATCCATCCATCCTTTTATCTATCTGTCTATCCTGCCATTCCATCCATCCATCCATCCATCCATCCATTTATCTATCTGTCTATCCTGCCATTCCATCCATCCATCCATCCATCCATCCATCCATCCATCCATCCATCCATCCATCCATTTATCTATCTGTCCATCCATCCATCCATCCATCCATCCATCCATCCATCCATCCATCCATCCATCCATCCATTTATCTATCTGTCTATCCTGCCATTCCATCCATCCATCCATCTATTTATCTATCTGTCTATCCTGCCATTCCATCCATCCATCCATCCATCCATCCATCCATCCATCCATCCATCCATCCATCCATCCATCCATCCATCCATCCATCCATCCATCCATCCATCCATCCATCCATCCATCCATCCATCCATTTATCTATCTGTCTATCCTGCCATTCCATCCATCCATCCATCCATCCATCCATCCATCCATCCATCCATCCATCCATCCATCCATCCATCCATTTATCTATCTGTCCATCCATCCATCCATCCATCCATCCATCCATCCATCCATCCATCCATCCATCCATCCATCCATCCATTTATCTATCTGTCTATCCTGCCATTCCATCCATCCATCCATCCATCCATCCATCCATCCATCCATCCATCCATCCATCCATCCATCCATCCATCCATCCATCCATCCATCCATCCGTCTATCTGTCTATCCTGCCATCCATCCATCCATCCATCCATCCATCCATCCATCCATCCATCCATCCATCCATCCATCCATCCATCCATCCATCCATCCATCCATCCATCCATCCATCCATCCATCCATCCATCCATCCATCCATCCATCCATCCATCCATCCATCCATCCATCCATCCATCCATCCATCCATCCATCGAGTTATTGTATCGACCAGAGTTTTAATATCTATAATTATTCAATTTTAATCAAAGCTTTCCCCCCTTAAATAATGTGAGAGATTATTATTATGGAAATATGGTACATTTTATTTAATGCAAATTTTATTTTAAACTCAAAACTCCTAAATCAGCAGTAATCTGACATATTCTATGTCAAAAGTAGAGCAGGACTCGATTTCATTTGGACCATTAGAAGTGGGCATACAGTAACATGCCAGTCTGTTGTCTGGTGGTTGGAGAAATTTGCAAATGACATTTTTTCTTAGTCACTTTGGTACATTTTTGTCAGATCACAACTGAAATTCTCAAAACTACTTGTTCAACCTCCACATCATCAAGTCACTTGTGCACATTATAAAAGCAATTTCTCATTGTTTTGAACAAATTGCAAATGCTTTGGTACAGTCATGCAATTGATAATGTGCAATTGTCTGCTGTTTCCTACATAATATTTGGTATGTCCACCTTTTGCAGCAATTACAGCAGCACATCTCTTTGGCATAGTGTCAATATATTTCCTCTGAGAACTTCAGTGTTTCCCACACATAGACTAATTTGTGGCGGTGCGCCATTGAATCAACACCGGCCGCCACATATTGCATGTCGTTATTCATTTATTTATTTTTTAACCCTATTTAAAACACACAGTATATTCGTTCAGCTGCATTTCCTTTCCCTGCTCTCCCTCCGTCTCTCTGTCACTCACACGCGTCTCTCGCTCTCAAATTGTCAAACCTGCTTTTGATATGAAACAAAGTCTAAGCCTTTAAAATTGTTAAAGTTTTAATATGAAATTCAAACAATAAATAGCTAAATAGCGTTTTGGCTCTAATATGGCATAACAGTTAAAGCCAGAGGCTATGAAAAACAGAGTTGCATCATGCTTTCATCTCGCCGTGCGCGGTCACGTGCTTCACGGAGCGCTCAATAGTTCCACACAAACCAGCGCTGTCAATACATTTGAATGGATTGACGACAGTTTCACTATACAGGTATTTGCAGCAATTATTGGTAAACAGTACAGCATAGTGTGCATTGATTATTACGTCAACCATATTTACAGTATCATGCTATTATGGAGAGTGATGGAGATGCAACATTAATGTTAAGTTTTTCTTGTATTTCAATTAAATAAATGTTCTATATTTTATATATTTATTGAATATTTTGAGGAGATCTTTTGGTACTAAATAGGCCTACTATTTGTGCAATAATTATGGTCCATTATTGACCATTTAATGAAATAAAATATTTTTCTTCTAATATTTTTCTTATTTATATTACAATTAGTGTAGTAATTAAAGTTAAAATAGAGAATTCCAATGCAAAAAGGCAAATTTTGTGGCTGGGAAAATAATTTAATTTTGTCATTATGCCATTACCCAGTAGGTGCCTGTATGGCTCTTTAATAAATATACATGTATCTGGTCTAGTTGCTCAAAGTATTGCAGTTCATAACTGCTTACTTATTTGTAGGTTTTGCATTTGAATACATATTTAGACATGATCAAACACTAGATTTCTAAAACGTTAACTTACATCCTAATATTTTAATGATACTTATAGAAGCACACACAAGTGAATATTAATGAATGCAAGCAAATATAATTTAACCCAATAAAAGTTTAAAATAGTGCTAAAAAGGCAAACTTATTTTTCCTTGTTTGTACAGCAGGCTATATACATATGAATTGATACTGAATCAAGATCGAAATCGATATTTGTGCCAATCACCAACCCCATTTACCCCCCAACCCCCGCCCGCCACCACAAAATTTTAAATTATAGCTATTTTTAAATTATAGTTAGAAGAATGTTTCGGTATAATAATTTTGGCCACCACTGTATGTATATACAGCAGGCCTATGTGTGTATATAAATATACATATTTAGACATGATTATATAGAGCACTGATATACAGTGAGGAAAATAAGTATTTGAACACCCTGCTATTTTGCAAGTTCTCCCACTTAGAAATCATGGAGGGGTCTGAAATTGTCATCGTAGGTGCATGTCCACTGTGAGAGACATAATCTAAAAAAGAAAAATCCAGAAATCACAATGTATGATTTTTTTAACTATTTATTTGTATGATACAGCTGCAAATAAGTATTTGAACACCTGAGAAAATCAATGTTAATATTTGGTACAGTAGCCTTTGTTTGCAATTACAGAGGTCAAACGTTTCCTGTAGTTTTTCACCAGGTTTGCACACACTGCAGGAGGGATTTTGGCCCACTCCTCCACACAGATCTTCTCTAGATCAGTCAGGTTTCTGGCCTGTCGCTGAGAAACAGAGTTTGAGCTCCCTCCAAAGATTCTCTATTGGGTTTAGGTCTGGAGACTGGCTAGGCCACGCCAGAACCTTGATATGCTTCTTACAGAGACACTCCTTGGTTATCCTGGCTGTGTGCTTTGGGTCATTGTCATGTTGGAAGACCCAGCCTCGACCCATCTTCAATGCTCTAACTGAGGGAAGGAGGTTGTTCCCCAAAATCTTGCAATACATGGCCCCAGTCATCCTCTCCTTAATACAGTGCAGTCGCCCTGTCCCATGTGCAGAAAAACACCCCCAAAGCATGATGCTACCACCCCCATGCTTCACAGTAGGGATGGTGTTCTTGGGATGGTACTCATCATTCTCCTTCCTCCAAACACGTTTAGTGGAATTATGACCAAAAAGTTCTATTTTGGTCTCATCTGACCACATGACTTTCTCCCATGACTCCTCTGGATCATCCAAATGGTCATTGGCAAACTTAAGACGGGCCTTGACATGTGCTGGTTTAAGCAGGGGAACCTTCCGTGCCATGCATGATTTCAAACCATGATGTCTTAGTGTATTACCAACAGTAACCTTGGAAACGGTGGTCCCAGCTCTTTTCAGGTCATTGACCAGCTCCTCCCGTGTAGTTCTGGGCTGATTTCTCACCTTTCTTAGGATCATTGAGACCCCACGAGGTGAGATCTTGCATGGAGCCCCAGTCCGATGGAGATTGACAGTCATGTTTAGCTTCTTCCATTTTCTAATGATTGCTCCAACAGTGGACCTTTTTTCACCAAGCTCCTTGGCAATTTCCCCGTAGCCCTTTCCAGCCTTGTGGAGGTGTACAATTTTGTCTCTAGTGTCTTTGGACAGCTCTTTGGTCTTGGCCATGTTAGTAGTTGGATTCTTACTGATTGTATGGGGTGGACAGGTGTCTTTATGCAGCTAATGACCTAAAACAGGTGCATCTAATTTAGGATAATAAATGGAGTGGAGGTCATCATACATTCATACAAATCATACATTGTGATCTCTGGATTTTTTTTTTTGACTATGTCTCTCACAGTGGACATGCACCTACGATGACAATTTCAGACCCCTCCATGATTTCTAAGTGGGAGAACTTGCAAAATAGCAGGGTGTTCAAATACTTATTTTCCTCACTGTATATATATATATATATATATATATATATATATATATATATATATATATATATATATATATATATATATATATATATATATATATATATATATATATATATATATATATAATATTAGTGCTGGGAATCGATACAAAAAAATTAACTAATTAATTGAATTTTTTTCTGTAATTAATCGCAAGTTTTTAATATTTCACATTTTTAATATTTTGATATTGTAATAATTTCAGTTACTCTCCAAATTAACGTATAAACAATTTAAAGACAGCATATTTTAAATATGTGTTGTATTGTCATGTTTTTATGAATGAAAGCCAGTATCACTGATGTCTCTCTGAAACATTAATGACGTTACATTATAGTATAACTGAAAGCTCCCAATTTCATCATTTATTAGGCTTAAAAAAAAGTTTTAATTTAAGTGAATTTAAAACAATCTTTACATAAACCCAAAATAATAAATGTTATTTTTACCTGTGGCCTTCCCTGTTAGACATATACAGAAATGTAATAGTTATCAAACACCTTTCTTAACGACATAAATAATAAATGAAATATAGATTAATCATCATTAAAGCTACAAATTTCTCTGTTCCCATTGTTCTTTGATGAACATTAATGACAGGCATCATCAGTGCTCCTGTCACTTTAAGAACGTCCGCTGACGAACATGACGCGGATCTCATGCGCTGTCCCGCGCATATCATTTCCTCTCTTTAAGTTCATTTAAGACGTTATTTAACTAATTTAAGACTCCTAATATGAGAATACTCAAAATTCTCTGTGTTGTTGTTATTGTTTGTTCAAGAGCAAAAGAGAACTTGATACGAGCAGGAGACTGACGCGAGTCTGTCTGTGCGTCAAGTGTGTGTGTGTCAGAGTGTCCCTCGATTAGCTGACATGAGACGCAGCCACACAGACAGGACATTGACATACAGCGCGTTTTCTTGTGTCTTGTCGCGCTTGGAAAAAATTAATCGCCCGCGTTAATTTGCCCAGCCCTAATATATATATATATATATATATATATTAGTGGTGGCCCGTTATCGGCGTTAACGTGCTGCGTTAACGTGAGACTCTTATCGGGCGATAAAAAAAATATTGCCGTTAATCTATTCTCAAAGTTGGGTTGGGAGCTGGGTCTATACTACGCAAGCTATGATGACTTTCACCTTGATATTTTAGCGCGGATGTACACCTAGCCGAATTGCACTGTAGGGGGCGAGAGAACGAGTCTTCGAACCTGTGTGTATGCCTACTAGTGTTGTCAAAAATATCCATATTTCGCTATGTATCGATACTGAAATATCTGAAACGATACAATACTCATTTTCTACAGTATCAATATCAGCTGCGCTCTCCTCTCCGACCGACAGCGAGTGACACTCACCCGCCTCCTCTCATTCAGTCCGGTTAATCCTCTGAACATTGCAAACGCGTGTTCTGCTGGACTTTTGTTAGTATTGGTGTGACCGGTCTGAATTTCGCGCGGGGTTGCACATAACGTTAATTCTACTAATTCCTGCAGATTTCGCGCTCGCATCTGAAGCGCACACACACATACCGTAATAAAGCCGCCTCTGACATACAAGTGCAAAAATGAGTTCCTTTTTCCAGCTTATTAATGGTCAAATACACTCAAAAATGTCTCAATGCCCATCTTGATGAGTTTTAATGCAAACACAGTTGTAACCAGCTCACAGGAACAGTGCTTGGGATCCATGCATGTGTCAGGTCTTAAAGGGACAGAAGTTATTTATTATTCAAACTACAAAAAGACAAAC
This sequence comes from Romanogobio albipinnatus, assembly GCA_023566225.1. Lineage (NCBI taxonomy): Eukaryota > Metazoa > Chordata > Actinopteri > Cypriniformes > Gobionidae > Romanogobio > Romanogobio albipinnatus. Next base: position 30,874,582 of record CM042262.1, on the reverse strand, counting down.
GATCACTTATAAGCACACATATTCTGAATGCCTTCGGCAGAATTCAAATGAGCCATTTAAATTTTTTAAAGGTCCCGTTCTTCGTGTTTTTTTTGAAGCTTTGATTGTGTTTACAGTGTGCAATATAACATGTGTTCATGTTTCGCGTGTAAAAAAACACAGTATTTTTAACACAATTTACTTATCTGTATACCGCTGTTTTCACTGTCCTAAAAACGGCTGATGACTTCCTTTATTCTATGAAGTCCCTCCTTCAGAAATACGTAACGAGTTCTGATTGTGTCAGCGGTTCCCGTGTTGTGATTTGACCGCAGCTTAGCGAACGTGGCACGGTTCCTGTGTTGTGATTCGACAGCAGCTAAGCGCACGTAACTTGCATGGAAAGGTCACGCCTCTTAATGGGAGATATATGCGCTTAATGATCTCTACAGCGTCCCTGGGAAAGCCAAACAAAGGTGATTTGACTCCGGGATGAAAATAACAGCGTCTCGACGACATGGCGACAAACACACTCAAACGCAACACTTCCTTTTCTCCACGCAACACTTCCTCTTATCCACGTGGGACAGCAACAAGACCACGCCCCCTTTTTCGCGTATTCTTGTGGGCGGAGGTTAGTCTGTTCTACTGTTCTACTGATGTAATTAATGAAGGAAGTACCAGGATGTAGTCCAAGCCACTCGTTTGCTGTAGGCTTTGAAAGGGAACTTCTGTTAAATAAAATATCTCGTTTGGCATTGAACTTTGAGCTTTATAATTTTACAGGTATTATTTATGCTCTAACAGCAACATTACACACTAACTAAAGTTTGAACAATGGGATCACGAAGAACGGGACCTTTAAAAAATGAATCTAGGCCCACCACTAATATACATGCTGCATAATTTATAGAGAGTAAGTTTAATTGCGTATTTGGCGTGCTGTCCGGGGGGGAGGACTTCGAGCTCGGAATTTGGCCCGAGTGGTCAGAACTAAAAGTGTGGAGAAGGGGTGCTGGAGGGATGCTGATTACTGTCAACAAACGGATGTAGGACTGCTGCGTATATATACACCTCTATTGTTGATTAGCTGAGTGCTCTCCACTTGAGTAAATTATCTGAACGTGTTCCTCCCGAACCGTGTAAATAAAACATCATTTGTTGACAGACCAAGAGTAAAAGTGTAACTGTGAATCCTGTCCAGTCTCCTGCAATCAACATCCCACGTAGTAGCCTAATTTGTAAATTCATAATATTGAAATTTAAAATTGATATATGCCATACAGATAAAGTGCAGTGTTGTGACTTTTCAATAATTTGTCATTAAAATCGCAGCCATATGTTATATGTAAATACTGACAGTTGAGTACACTTATACTGACAACATCTTGTTTGTGAATAATGACACAAGGACTTGTCATTCTGATGGCACTGATATATTCATTGACATAAATACTTACTTTTGAGAGATGAACTAAGGATTTTGAGCAAGTTTCATGCTCCTGCTGGTAACCCATTGTGTGCTGCTGTTTGTACTAAGTGTATTGATAAATGCACTTATACTGGTTTGCCAATCTTAAAGGAACACGTCACTATTTTCTATTTTCTACTCTTCTCTAGTTACATCGTGTACTAAGACCGACGGAAAAGGAAAAGTTGTGATTTTCTAGACCTATATGGCTAGGAACTATACTGTCATTCCTGCGTAATAATCAAGGAACTTTGCTGCCGTCCCATGGGTGCAGTGGCACCTAATGCGTAATATCATTATGATAATGTACCAAATCGACTGAGAAAAACTGTAAGAAGGTAAACAGGGTCAAATTTGATGTCATGATGACAATGTTCTCATTTGAGACCGTTAGCATGTTGCTCAGTTCTCAGCAGTATTATGGGTTTCCCTAATGTTAAGTCTATATGAGTGTGCATGTGAAGCCATGCAGGATAAGGATGAGGCATCTTGTGCTGTGATGTTGCTGTTCTTGGCTTTCTTGTGTGGGACTCAGACAGATGTTTGCCGTTGGGCTTTCTGGATCTAAACCATCATCAGCAATTTCACACACACAAAAACCATGTACAAAAACAACAGGAGACAGATTGTGCTTGCTAAATCTCTTCCTCAACGAGCCTCGCAGTTATGAATTCACACCTTCGTGCATGAGAAGTGCTTCAGTGACAGAGCAGAAGAGGAAACGGAAAGTACCTGTGATTACCAGAAAACAGCAGCCAAAACCCAAGACGATGATTTCTGTCAGGAAAAGACACCAGCGTTCCTTAAGCAGGGAATGCAGCATTTAACTGTCAGCGTTTAAAAGCACACACACACAATCATGCAAACACAGTCTGATGTGTGTTGAAAGGTTGCAGTGCTTCTTTGCTTTGGTGCTGACAGGCTTGTGATTCAGACAGCTGGTGAGTAATGTCAGCAGGAACATTTAAACCATACGACCCTTCCCGTCGGCTACTGGGACAGAAGCGTAAACCAAACACAAACAGACCAGGAGCAGACTTTCTGTGCATGTGCGATGTTAAACGTGCTGACATCAATGGATGCCATCAGGTTAGGCTGCAGAAACGTCACCAATGCGAATTACTTGGCGTACATTCAGCGGAGAAGGACAGTATTCTGGGAGCAGATGGAGAGAGTTTGGGCTGGCACAATCATCTGGTCTTCCCGTGGGTGGAGTCACTCGACCACATTACAGAACCAGTGGCCATTTTTAGAGCCGCCACACGTTTACTGTCAGGCCCAAATCATGACTCAAAAACTGTAATTAGCAAGAACTGGCCGATATGACATTATATTATGTGCGGGACTGATTTTGTGATACTGTCGTAAATATATAAGAGCGACTATTAATGGGCAGGACAAAAAAAACATGAAGTAATGAGGAAAAAAAACAGAGACTTAACAAACAACTCAAGAGAATAAAGAACTTGTTATTGGTATTATTAATATTTAAAAATGTTAATATGTATACATTTTACATAAATTAATATTATTAATAATTAATATAATTAAATGTATTATTTATATTAAATTACTATAAATAGTATTGATTATTATGATCATTATTGTATTAATAATTTTAATTAATTCATATGAATTAATTTAAAGATTTACATTTTATATAAATGATTAATAGTGATTATTGATCATATTAATTATATTAAATGAATTAATCTGAATATTATTATTATTATTATTTAAATAATATTGCTTTGTTTATTATTTTATTATTATATCTTATATTTTATGCAATATTAAATAATATGTAGTTTCAGCCCGACACGTTATCATTTTCACGTCCAGTTGTTTGAATAGCAAAAGCACTCGCACCCATCTATTCCCCCATGAATTTACCATTTTGCTGGTCTGAAAACGATGTGTGTTCAGGCACTTTGTTGGCGCGTTGCTATTTTGAGGCAACTGAAAACGACTGAATGACGCAGTATTTTTTGTGTTATTTGAAGGGTGCGCTAGTAATATGCGCATATACACTCACCTAAAGGATTATTAGGAACGCCTGTTAAATTTCTCATTAATGCAATTATCTAATCAACCAATCACATGGCAGTTGCTTCAATGCATTTAGGGGTGTGGTCCTGGTCAAGACAATCTCCTGAAATCCAAACTGAATGTCAGAATGGGAACGAAAGGTGATTTAAGCAATTTTGAGCGTGGCATGGTTGTTGGTGCCAGACGGGCCGGTCTGAGTATTTCACAATCTGCTCAGTTACTGGGATTTTCACGCACAACCATTTCTAGGGTTTACAAAGAATGGTGTGAAAAGGGAAAAACATCCAGTATGCGGCAGTCCTGTGGGCGAAAATGCCTTGTTGATGCTAGAGGTCAGAGGAGAATGGGCCGACTGATTCAAGCTGATAGAAGAGCAACTTTGACTGAAACAACCACTCGTTACAACCGAGGTATGCAGCAAAGCATTTGTGAAGCCACAACACGCACAACCTTGAGGCGGATGGGCTACAACAGCAGAAGACCCCACCGGGTACCACTCATCTCCACTACAAATAGGAAAAAGAGGCTACAATTTGCACAAGCTCACCAAAATTGGACAGTTGAAGACTGGAAAAATGTTGCCTGGTCTGATGAGTCTCGATTTCTGTTGAGACATTCAGATGGTAGAGTCAGAATTTGGCGTAAACAGAATGAGAACATGGATCCATCATGCCTTATTACCACTGTGCAGGCTGGTGGTGGTGGTGTAATGGTGTGGGGGATGTTTTCTTGGCACACTTTATGCCCCTTAGTGCCAATTGGGCATCGTTTAAATGCCACGGCCTACCTGAGCATTGTTTCTGACCATGTCCATCCCTTTCTGACCACCATGTACCCATCCTCTGATGGCTACTTCCAGCAGGATAATGCTCCATGTCACAAAGCTGGAATCATTTCAAATTGGTTTCTTGAACATGACAATGAGTTCACTGTACTAAAATGGCCCCCACAGTCACCAGATCTCAACCCAATAGAGCATCTTTGGGATGTGGTGGAACGGGAGCTTCGTGCCCTGGATGTGCATCCCACAAATCTCCATCAACTGCAAGATGCTATCCTATCAATATGAGCCAACATTTCTAAAGAATGCTTTCAGCACCTTGTTGAATCAATGCCACGTAGAATTAAGGCAGTTCTGAAGGCGAAAGGGGGTCAAACACAGTATTAGTATGGTGTTCCTAATAATCCTTTAGGTGAGTGTATATATTATTATTATTTTTTTAAATATTGTTTTAAGTAAAGACAATAAATAATTGATTTTTATTATTCATATTTAAACATAATAATACATATTAATATTAATATCAAATAAATGTATTAATAATATGATTCATATTCAATTAATATAGTTATTAATATGTATTTTTAGTATTCGTCTGGATATATTAAATTATATTTTTATATTATATTATATTTATTATATTATATTATATTATATTATATTATATTATATTATATTATATTATATTATATTATATTATATTATATTATATTATATTATATTATTTTTTGCAACAATGCAAGTTTTATATTTTGGTTTGTGTCCGTCAATTATAAAATATCAGAGAAAATGTGTATATTCCCCCGCAAGCCGACACAGACCGGGCACTAAAGGAACTGTATAGGACAGTGAGTGAGCAGGAAACCGCGCATCCTGAGGCCGCGTTTATTGTGACCGGAGACTTTAACAAAGCCAACTTCAAGCGCATCGCACCCAAATACCACCAACATGTTAACTTCAACACGCGAGGGAACCGCGTCTTAGATCACTGCTACTCCCCCTTCAAGGATTGTTACAAGTCCCTCCCGCGCCCACCATTTGGCAAATCGGATCACGCTTCCATCCTCCTTTTGCCCGCATATAGGCAAAGACTCAAACAGGAAGCACCCGCCCTCAGAACCATCCAGTGCTGGTCGGATCAATCAGATTCTATGCTACAGGACTGTTTTGATCCCGCGGACTGGGAGATGTTCCGGTCGGCCTCTGATGACGACATCGAGGTTTACGCTGATAGCGTAACGTGTTTCATCAGGAAGTGCGTAGATGACGTTGTTCCGACCAAAACAATTCGGCTGTACCCTAACCAGAAGCCGTGGCTAAACGGGGATGTTCGCGCGGCACTCAATGCGCGGACCTTCACTTTTAACTCCGGTAACGCGGAGGAGCATAAACAAGCAAGTTATGCCCTCCGGAAAACCATCAGAGCAGCAAAACGGCAGTACAGGGACAAGATTGAAGGACAGTTCAACACCACCGACTCTAGAAGCATGTGGAGGGGAATTAACACCATCACGGACTATAAAGGGAACACAAACTCCATCGTGAACACCGCTGCCTCTCTCCCGGACGAGCTAAACACCTTCTATGCTCGTTTTGAGGGAACTAACACCGCCCTCGCGGAGAGAGAGCTCGCGGCTGAAGATACAGAGGTTAGTGCACTCTCCGTATCTTTAGCGGATGTAACCCGATCCTTCCGGCGGGTGAACGTCCGTAAAGCTGCGGGTCCAGACGGGATTCCCGGCCGTGTGATCAGAGCGTGCGCGCACCAACTGGCTGGAGTCTTCACGGACATTTTTAACCTGTCCCTCTCCCTATCTGTGGTCCCCACATGCTTCAAAACGTCCACCATTGTGCCTGTACCTAAGCAGTCAAAAACCACCTGCTTAAACGACTGGCGTCCTGTTGCTCTGACCCCCATCATCAGCAAATGCTTTGAGAGACTAGTCAGAAACCACATTTGCTCTGTTCTCCCCCGCCCTCTCGGGACCCACTGCAGTTTGCATACCGCACAAACCGCTCCACTGACGATGCCATTTCATCCACTATACACACTGCTCTCTCCCACCTGGAAAAGAGGAACACGTATGTGAGAATGCTGTTTGTGGACTACAGCTCAGCATTCAACACCATTGTGCCCTCCATACTTGACATTAAACTCCGGGCTCTAGGCTTAAACAGCCTGTTATGCAGCTGGATCCTGGACTTCCTGTCAAACAGACGCCAGGTGGTCAGAATGGGCAGTAACATCTCCTCATCACTGACTCTCAACACTGGAGCCCCTCAGGGCTGCGTTCTCAGCCCACTCCTGTACTCTTTGTACACACATGACTGTGTGGCAACCCACAGCTCCAACACCATCATCAAGTTTGCTGACGATACGACGGTGGTAGGTCTTATCACCGACAATGATGAAACGGCCTACAGAGAGGAGGTGCACACTCTGACACGGTGGTGTCAGGAGCACAACCTCTCCCTCAACGTCAGCAAGACCAAGGAGCTGGTGGTCGACTTCAGGAGGAATGAGAGAGAACACCGCCCCATCACCATCGATGGAGCACCGGTGGAGAGAGTCAGCAGCTTCAAGTTCCTCGGTGTCCACATCACAGAGGAACTCTCATGGTCCGTCCACTCCGAGGCCGTTGTGAAGAAGGCTCATCAGCGCCTTTTCTTCCTGCGACGGCTGAGGAGGTTTGGAATGAACCGCCACATCCTCACACGCTTCTACACCTGCACCATCGAGAGCCTGCTGACTGGCTGCATCACCACCTGGTACGGCAACAGTACCGCCCGCAGCCGCAAGGCCCTGCAAAGGGTAGTGCGCACGGCCAGCTGCATCATCGGAGGTGAGCTTCCCTCCCTCCAGGACATTTACGCCAGGCGGTGTGTGAAGAGAGCTCAGAGGATCATCAGAGACTCTAGCCACCCGAACCATGGGCTGCTCTCACTGCTGCCATCAGGCAGACGGTACCGCAGCATCAGAACACGCACCAGCCGACTCCAGAACAGCTTCTTCCCACAAGCAATCAGACTACTTAACTCTTGATCCATCAGGATCATAACACACACTGGACAGAATATCACTCAGCACAACCCACTGTAGATACACACACATTATATACACATTTATTTATCATATAGCACCTATTGCACTTTGGATTTCAATTTTTCAATCTGTGAATAATATTTTATACTATACATTGTATATTATTATTATTATTATAGCGTAATGTATATTGTTTAGTGTATGTTTAGTGTATATTGTTTAAAGTATATGTATATTGTAAGTATGTGTATATTGTTTAAAGCTGTGAGAACTACACTCACATTGTGCAAATTATTTATTGTTTATTGTAGAGTTTACTGTGCTGTGAGTAATTGTGTGCGCATCAGATGTGTAATCTGTTGTTGCTTAAATGTTGTACATGTCATGTCATGACTACTATGTTGCTCAGAACTGCACCTAAGAATTTCACCTACTGTTGCACTTGTGCATATGTAGAGTGACAAATAAAGTGATTTGATTTGATTTGATTTGAAAATATTCCCTTTCATTTATAAAGTATTTAATTCACTGGATTGTTCAAAAACAGGCATTACCACCCAAAATATAATTTTCAGCAAAACAACTTTATTGTGATTTGCTATAAAATTACTGATATTTTGGTCATATCACTCTTTCGCGTTTAACACAGGATGAAGATTTTGAGCCAGTCAAAGAGAATGACAGATAATCATCTGCATGTTCTTCTCCATTAGATCAACACGACTGGAAATTGTCTGTCTGAAGTTCTGCTGTGAAGTGTGCCTGTGTTAGCACATTAAACTTCCAGACACATACATATCATGAAAGGCTGTCTCTGTCTCTTGTGCTTTATCCTGGTAAACCAGTGCCTAAATCTTTGATGATCAAAAAAGAGTAACAAAACATTCAAATGACAAGCACGGTATTGCCGAGCAGCAGAGGAGAGTTATGCTCAGGTGAAGGAGAATTATATCCCGCTGCCCCTGAAAGAGCACTGGATAGAAAATGAATGTGTTGTAACAATGTTGATTAACTAAAAGTAGTGATGGTAATAGCTTGGCTACATTTTCAACAGTCTAATGGTGCATTCACACCGGACGCGAATGACGCAATTCGCGCGAGTGATTTACATGTTAAAGGAGAACTCCGGTTAATTTTTAAGTTAATCTTGATCGTTATACCTTTGTGAGTACTGTCTATAGAAAAAAAAACTAACCGGATTGGTGCTTGCAACACGGAGCTGTTACAGTTAATGCCCAGATCTCCCACTCAGCTAACACGTCAGCTATGGGGGCATATACATAAAGAGTGTCTTTGTGCCTCTTAACAGACACAAAATGCAATTAAAATGTCTGCCCAACATGAGCAGGGCCCTTACATGACAACGAGATGCGTTTAGCTACTTAGCCATTGTTTAAACTCACCGAGATAGTGTTTTAGATAATGTAAATAGTCCAGGGGGGAGGAGCGTTACGAACCATTTCTTCTCACACACCACTCTTCACACACACAACGCTCCTCCCCTCTGGACTATTTACATTTTACCGGCTACAACTGAGTTCTCACGGGACTTCAACGAGACTACTACTTGCCGTCTAAAACACTATCTCGGTGAGTTTAAACAATGGCTAAGTTGCTAAACGCATCTCGTTGTCATGTAAGGGCCCTGTTCATGTTGGACAGACATTTTAATTGCACTTTGTCTGTTAAGAGGCACAAAGACACTCTTTATGTATATGCCCCCATAGCTGCCGTGTTAGCGCATCACAGGGACTCCACTACCTGCCATCGAGCACATCCAGAGGAAACGGTGTCTGCATCGAGCTCGCAGCATCCTCAAGGACTCCTCTCACCCAGCCCACAGACTGTTTTCTCTCCTGCCCTCCGGCAGGCGTTTCAGGATCCTCCGGACCAGAACCAGTAGACTTAAGAACAGTTTTTTCCCCAGAGCTGTCTCTTTACTGAACTCAAACCCCCGTTGATCCACTTCCCTCATAAACTGACAACTCTCCTACCTCACATCTGCCTTCACTTTGTTATTTGCACTACCGACTGTTTATTACAGTAACAACTGTTTACTTATGCATTTTGCACCACCATATCTTAACTGGAATATGCTCATTTGCACTGCCGACTGTATTTATAGTACCAATGTTTACATTTGCATTTTGCACCGTACTTCTAACTGTAATATGCAACCACTTTCCACTGCACTTTTACACTTTTTTTTCGGATAGCTCTGTCCATAATTTATTGCACTACCCTAATCCACTGCTACATTCCTCATCTTGCCTAACATATTATTGTATACCTCTAACTGTAAAATTCTGTTTAAAGTAATAGCCATCCGTATATTATATTCATAGTACATATTCACCTGTAAATTCTGTTTATAGTAATAGCCATCCGTATATTATATTCATAGTACATATTCACCTGTAAATTCTGTTTATAGTAATAGCCATCCGTATATTATATTCATAGTACATATTCACCTGTAAATTCTGTTTATAGTAATAGCCATCCGTATATTATATTCATAGTACATATTCACCTGTAAATTCTGTTTATAGTAATAGCCATCCGTATATTATATTCATAGTACATATTCACCTGTAAATTCTGTTTATAGTAATAGCCATCTGTATATTATATTCATAGTACATATTCACCTGTAAATTCTGTTTATAGTAATAGCCATCTGTATATTATATTCCTAGTACATATTCACCTGTAAATTCAGTTCTGTTTATAGTAATAACCATCTCTCTATTTATACATATTTATATATATTCAGTACATATCCATGTCCTGCACTTACGCAACCATTGTATATCCTGGACTTGCTGCTATTGCACTTCTGGTTAGACCTAAACTGCATTTCGTTGTCTTGTACTTGTACTTGTGTAATGACAATAAAGTTGAATCTAATCTAATCTAATTTCATGGATTCCCGAACACCGGCGCTACGTCATATTCTCGCGCATGCGTCGTGGTGCTTCGTGAGTTCACGGCAGAGACCAAAACGGAAGACAAGAACAAGTTGAATAAAGTCGTTATTTTGATTTTTTTTTTGTGCACAAAAACTATTGTCGTCGCTTTGTAAAATTATTGTAGAGCCACTGTAGTGAGATGGACTTTGTAGCAACGTTTTTAGTGCCTTTTATGGGTCTTGTGAGTGTGAATGCACTGAATGCCAATGGAGGCCTATCTGAGGCCTTTCTCAGCCATCAGATTTCAACAAAAATATCTTCATTTGTGTTCTGAAGATGAACAGAGGTCTTACGGGTGTCGAATGACATGAGGGTGAGTAATTAATGACATAATTTTCATTTTTGGGTGAACTAACCCTTTAAGTCAACGCAGAGACGCGAAATGGCATTCTGCGGCGTGATTCGCGCGAATGAGGCTACGCGAATGGCGCGATTCGCGCTTTTGAATCGCTCATGCGGTATTTGGATATCGTACACTGATCGGTCTGCGCAGCGCCGATGCATCTTGAACAAGCCTGGTGTGTTTGTGTTTCCCGCTGCCTCGCTAGTGTTGCTGAGAAAGATGAGACGTATACAGTGACGTAAGACCCGGGTCTGTGGTGGCTCTCTAGCATGTGGAAAGGCAAACCAGTTCTTAGAAGGCTCGTCAGTCGAACCAACTCCGAACCGGCACGAGCACTGGATCTGAACTAGCACCCGGTTCATGCTGGTGGAAAAGGGGTATATTAGCAGTAATGCGTTTCTAAAAGATAAGCTAAAGCAATATGTACGTACACATTAACACAAACAGCATCAATGCTAACATGATGCTGTTAACAGTCAGATTAAGAGAGGAAGTGTCACAGCAATCTGTTGAGATCATTAACAGATTTACTTTCACAGACTGGGAAAACAGTCCATTACAATATGCATGAGTCCCTCGTCTCTGTCAGTAATATTTAGGGATAATCCAGTTCAGATTTTTCTCTCCATGTTTTCGGGTAGGCTTTTTTTTTTATTCTTCTCTTTTTTGTCACATAAGACAGCATCAATGAACATGTAGGGGTGTGTTGTTTAGACTAACATCAATGTTAACAGTACTTCATAAAGTAATGTAAAAAAAAGTATTAAGTATTTTTTGTCTTGATTTCCAACATCCATGATAACAAGATCATTTATTTTTTAATTAATATATTTTTCTTACATATATTTTCCCATTAGCTAATTGTTTAAAGCGTAAATCTAATTACAGTTTATTATATTTAGCCTAGCTTCTTAAACTTAGCTGTTTATGATGTCTGACTATCCTGTGCATGCGATTCGGCGGTTGGTGGAAAGAATAAACATGCCATTTGATGGAACAGTTGAAAGTCAAATTAATTCATAAATGCCCATGTTTTCTATTTTTCAACTCATGATTCCATTTTCACAGAGGAATAAGCATCAAAGTCATTAAATATTGATTTGGTTATTTCTAAAGCTCACTTGAATTTGTTTTAGATCATTAGACGTGACATAATGGTGTCTTCATACACAAAAGGCTGTCTGTTAAGTCATTCTTATGTGTAGTTCCCTGCTACACACAGTATGCAAAGTATGTTCAGAAGTGTGCATCCAGTAAATACTTTGCTATCCCACAATGCCACAGGAGCAAAGGAGCCATTAGATTGAAAAGTCAGGGGAAAAATGGCAAGTGTAAGTGCTGTAGGTATCAAGATGGTTCTTCGTGGGTTAAGTAGTACTTGTGTAACAATACCCGAGTCATTTATTTAGCAGATGTTGTCGGTATGTTGCAGGTCAAAAAACATCCAGATCAAAGACCTTTTTACTTTGTTTGAGGAGAATCAGAAAATTATTGGAGAGCAGTGTTATTTTAGTATTATTTATATAAATCACTGTATAGCATTAATTTATCTAAATATGTTGAATTAGCTTTTATTTTTAGATCATCAGATTTCATTTAAATTTGTGTTTGTTTTAGCTATTTTAATACGTGCTTTTGTCACTTTGATTTGTTTTTTTTTAATATTTCTGTTTAGTTTTAATTCATTTTAATTCATTTTATTTTTTTTGTCATTTTTAGTACTTCAACTTGAACATACACTATATTGCCAAAAGTTTTGGGATGCCGGCCTTTACATGCACATGAACTTTAATGACATCCCATTCTTAATCCGTAGGGTTTAATATGGAGTTGGCCCACCCTTTGCAGCTATAACAGGTTTAGGTTCCACAAGGTTTAGGAGTGTAGCTCATTTTAGGAGTGTGAAGCTCATTTGTGAGGTCAGGCACTGATGTTGGATGAGAAGGCCTGGCTCGCAGTCTCCGCTCTAATTCATCCCAAAGGTGTTCTATCGGGTTGAGGTCAGGACTCTGTGCAGGCCAGTCAAGTTCCTTCACACCAAACTCACTCATCCATGTCTTTGTGGACCTTGCTTTGTGCACTGGTGCGCAGTCATGTTGGAACAGGAAGGGGCCATCCCCAAACTGTTCCCACAACGTTGGGAGCATGAAATTGTCCAAAATGTCTTGGTATGCAGAAGCATTAAGAGTTCCTTTCACTGGAACTAAGGGGCCACGCCCAACCCCTGAAAAACAACCCCACATCTATAATCCCCCATCCACCAAACTTTACACTTGGCACAATGCAGTCAGGCGTTCTCCTGGCAACCGCCAAACCCAGACACGTCCATCGGATTGCCAGGCAAGAGAAGCATGATTGGTCACTCCAGAGAACACGTCTCCACTGTTTTTAGTCCAGTGGCGGTGTGCTTTACCCCACTGCATCCAACGCTCTGCATTGCACTTGGTGATGTAAGGCTTGGATGAGCTGCTCGGCCATGGAAACCCATTCCATGAAGCTCTCTACACACTGTTCTTGAGCTAATCTGAAGGCCACACAAAGTTTAGAGGTCTGTAGCTATTGACTCTGCAGAAAGTTGTCAACTTCTGCGCACTGTGGGCCTCAGCATGCACTGACCCCGCTCTGTGATTTTACTAACATCACTGTGACTAACATCAGTGCCTTGAATTTGATGCGAACGGCAATTGACAACCAGTGTAAGTTTATGAGGAGAGGTGTGATGTGTGCTCTCTTCGGCTTGTTAAAGACCACACTTACTGCATCATTCTGGATCAGTTGCAGAGTTGCATTCACACATTTTCTAAGCTCTTCACAAGTTCTCAGCTGGTAAAAAAATACCATTATATGTACCGAGATACAATGAGTGCTTTATCCCAGCAGTCAGCACACAGCATTGTGTTTGATAAGTTCTGTTGCTAAAATATACATCATAAAAGCTTCTTTTTTTTCTCTTTAGGTTTAGTGTTAACTCTTTCCCCGCCATTGACAGAAATGTATGGCCTTCTGTATTTTCACTGTTATATGGTAGGGGGCGCTAGTACGCATCTTCTGAAAGCGTAGAGAATCTCCTGATCAAAACACAGGAAAAAAGAAGCAGAAACAACAGCATCATATGTAATCATAGGCATATGTAAAATAACGTGATCATCAACATAAAACAGTATAAAAATGTAAATTGCCTAATGCTACTGAATGAAATGTCAACCCAGGACGAGCTATAGGACTGTGAAGCTTTGGGAGGGTTGATGGACTCTATCTACGTCATTTTGATCATTGTTCTGAATCCCACCCAGACGTAGCCTTTGACAAAAACGTGATTTTCTTTTATGAAACATACTGTGTTGCATGCAATAAGCTAGAATATACGATTATATGTGAGTAATATATGAGAAAGGTGATTTAAGCAATTTTGAGCATGGCATGGTTGTTGGTGCCAGACGGGCCGGTCTGAGTATTTCACAATCTGCTCAGTTACTGGGATTTTCACACACAACCATTTCTAGGGTTTACAAAGAATGGTGTGAAAAGGGAAAAACATCCAGTATGTGGCAGTCCTGTGGGCGAAAATGCCTGGTTGATGCTAGAGGTCAGAGGAGAATGGGCCGACTGATTCAAGCTGATAGAAGAGCAACTTTGACTGAAATAACCCCTCGTTACAACCGAGGTATGCAGCAAAGCATTTGTGAAGCCACAACACTCACAACCTTGAGGCAGATGGGCTACAACAGCAGAAGACCCCACCGGGTACCACTCATCTCCACTACAAATAGGAAAAAGAGGATACAATTTGCACAAGCTCACCAAAATTGGACAGTTGAAGACTGGAAAAACGTTGCCTGGTCTGATGAGTCTCGATTTCTGTTGAGACATTCAGATGGTAGAGTCAGAATTTGGCGTAAACAGAATGAGAACATTGATCCATCATGCCTTGTTACCACTGTGCAGGCTGGTGGTGGTGGTGTAATGGTGTGGGGGGTGTTTTCTTGGCACACTTTAGGCCCCTTAGTGCCAATTGGGCATCGTTTAAATGCCACGGCCTACCTGAGCATTGTTTCTGACCATGTCCATCCCTTTATGACCACCATGTACCCATCCTCTGATGGCTACTTCCAGCAGGATAATGCACCATGTCACAAAGCTGGAATCATTTCAAATTGGTTTCTTGACCATGACAATGAGTTCACTGTACTAAAATGGCCCCCACAGTCACCAGATCTCAACCCAATAGAGCATCTTTGGGATGTGGTGGAACGGGAGCTTCGTTCCCTGGATGTGCATCCCACAAATCTCCATCAACTGCAAGATGCTATCCTATCAATATGAGCCAACATTTCTAAAGCATGCCTTCAGCACCTTGTTGAATCAATGCCACATAAAATTAAGGCAGTTCTGAAGGCGAAAGGGGGTCAAACACAGTATTAGTATGGTGTTCCTAATAATCCTTTAGGTGAGTGTATATATGTAATATATATATATATATTACAAATT
Organism: Romanogobio albipinnatus; assembly: GCA_023566225.1. Classification (NCBI taxonomy): domain Eukaryota; kingdom Metazoa; phylum Chordata; class Actinopteri; order Cypriniformes; family Gobionidae; genus Romanogobio; species Romanogobio albipinnatus. Next base: position 30,859,456 of record CM042262.1, on the reverse strand, counting down.
CAAACAACAAAATATTCTGGGGGACATGAACATTGTGTGAAAATTATGAAAAAGCTGGCGGTGCCTGGCAACTTAAAAAAAAAAAAACTGGACTAAATGTATCATTTTCTTTTTTGATCTGGACCAAAAGACCACACACACACACACACACACACACACACACACACACACACACACACACACACACACACACACACACACACACACACACACACACACACACACACACACACACACACACACACACACACACACACACACACACACACACACACACACACACACACACACACACACACACACACACACACGTCTGTGAATCTCAACTTTACAGTCACTGGCACCTTATGCTTTGCCCAAAAGAAATTGCCCATTCCCTTGAGCGGGCTGCTTTGCATGTGTGACGCTGAAGGCCATGGTATTTGATAATGTGTCTACATGTCTTGCAGCAGGTGTATACCGTTTTCACGCCGTCTTTCTCAACTTGTAAACATTTTTTGGTTACTTCAGACCACCCAAAAATGACGTGAGCACAACTGAAGTTATCATTTTCCGGCAGTAGTCGTTGCAGCGTGGCTTTCATGTCTGACTCCATTTTGATTATGATTTTCATGGCTACAAAAGTGCATGCATTCAAAGCCTTCTTCTTCTCTTACATTATTGGTGGCTGGCATTGGCATACCAACCTGGTGCATTCCCACCACCAACTGTTACGGGCGTGGAGCACGTCATTCACATAACCAACCACACCAAAGCAAACAGGAGAGCATAAAGAGACAGAGCAACTAGAACTGAGAACTGAGGTGATCTCATGACTCAAGCTCAAGAGAGCCGAGCCCCTACGGAGCACAAAATAACTATTGAACAAATAGAAACAACATTTTATACGCCACTTAAACAGACAACATTTTGTTTGTGAACAATGGCACAAGGACTTGTCATTCTGATGGCACTGATATATTCATTGACATAAATACTTACTTTTGAGAGATGAACTAAGGATTTTGAGCAAGTTACATGCTCCTGCTGGTAACCCATTGTGTGCTGCTGTTTGTTATTATTATTATTATTAAAGGAACACGCCACTATTTTTGAAAATAGGCTCATTTTCCAACTCCCCCAGAGTTAAACAGTTGAGCTTTACCATTTTCAAATCCATTCAGCCGATCTCCAGGTCTGGCGGTAGCACTTTTAGCATAGCTTAGCATTAGGGATGTTAATGATTAATCGATGATCGATTAATTGTCGATAATACATCGATTAATCAGGGTCATGCGAGTGCGTACTGCTCAACCGCAAAAATTGTAAATCAGACACGAGGAATAAAGCCTTGTTTATACTTGAAGCGTCCGCACTATAGACTGTAAAAAGGGTCTGCGCAAGGGTGACTGAGCGAGAGTGCACATGGAAAAAATTACATCATCGCATAGTGCCAAGCGGATGAGCCACGCGCGCCGGAGCCAGATGAAAGGATAAACAAGGCTTAATGATGCGAGCACGCCGGAGCTCTGTTTTGGACCATTTTACAGCTAGAGTTACACCTTCATCTTGACTACATGTTTGCATGTGCATTTGCAGCCTTTTGCTTTGTGAAAATGTAAGTTGTAATATTGTGTTTATTTTGTGTGGGCCTATCTATAGCTGATTTTTTTTTATCTCATATAGGATGGATCTGGTTAAGAATTAATGCAGTAGTGAAGCGTGTCGGTGATCAGCTTCAGCGCATGCAGCTCCAACAGCAATGTACAACTTATAATGACTATGATTGGGACTGTCATGTTACACATCATTATAAAGAGAACAATATTGCAATACATCGTTGTGAATTTACTGGGTCTAGTTGGCGTTTTCAGCGCGTTGTTTCAGGAAGAGCGCGTCCACACATTCTGAAGAGCACGCATCTGAGGTGGAGTTGGTGACACGTATTGCTCATATTTGATTATTAAATAAGTAATTTAATTAAATGATCAATCACAGCAATTCATTTTACAATCCTATAGCCCTTTATTTAGACTAAAAACCCTTCCCATTGATTTGGTGAGGAACATGGTGTTTTGTAAGCGTTTGCACACCCTGTCATGCGATCGGCTATAAGCCACTGCTGTAGATGCATACTGTAGTTTTAAAGGTCCCGTTCTTCGTGATCCCATTGTTCAAACTTTAGTTAGTGTGTAATGTTGCTGTTAGAGCATAAATAATACCTGTAAAATTATAAAGCTCAAAGTTCAATGCCAAGCGAGATATTTTATTTAACAGAAGTTCCCTTTCAAAGCCTACAGCGAACGGCTGGCTTGGACTACATCCTGGTACTTCCTTCTTTAACTACGTCAGTAGAACAGTAGAACAGACTAACCTCCGCCCACAAGACTACGTGAAAAAAGGGGGCGTGGTCTTGTTGCTGTCCCACGTGGAGAAGAGGACGTGTCGCGTGGAGAAAAGGAATTGTTGCGTTTGACTGTGTTTGTCGCCATGTCGTCGAGACGCTGTTATTTTCATCCAGGAGTCAAATCACCTTTGTTTGGCTTTCCCAGGGACGCTGTAGAGATCATTGAGCGCATATATATCTCCCGTTAAGAGGCGTGACCTTTCCACGTGCGCTAAGCTGCGGTCAAATCACAACACAGGACCGTGCCACGTTCGCTAAGCTGCTGTCAAATCGCAACACGGGAAGCGCTGGCACAATCAGAACTCGTTACGTATTTCTGAAGGAGGGACTTCATAGAATAAAGGAAGTCATCAGCCCGTTTTTAGGAGAGTGAAAACAGCGGTGTACAGATAAGTAAATTGTGTTAAAAATACTGTTTTTTTTTACACGCGAAACATGAACACATGTTATATTGCACACTGTAAACACAATCAAAGCTTCAAAAAAACACAAAGAACGGGACCTTTAAGGCTAACGATTAATCGATTAATTGATCATTAATTTAAACAACGATCGATCATGGAAATTTGTGTAAATTGACATTACCTAGCTTGGGACTATTTTCAGGCGCTACGAAATATCACTGCGCCTGCTGCACCCATGGTACGGCAGCATAGTTCCTTGATTATTACAGACATGAGAGTATAGTTCCTAGCCATTTCGGCCTAAATCGTAACTTTTAATTTTTCGTCGGTCTTGGCACACGATCTAACTTCACAAGAGTCAAGTTTTAAATAGGAAAAATATTGAAACTCTTTGGTCATTTTTAAGCGAGATGCTAACGGTCTAATCAGATTCAATAATCTATGCTAAGCTATGCTAAAAGTGCTACCGCCAGACCTGGAGATCGGCCGAATGGATTTGAAAACGGTAAAACTCAACTGTTTAACTCTAGGGGAGTTGGAAAATGAGCCTATTTTCCAAAATAGTGGAGTGTTCCTTTAACTGACAGATCTTCAGTTGTTGTTTCATTTGTATTGTTAGAACCGTACTCAATGTTCTTCATCCTCATCTCTATGTGAACTACAGGCAGTGTTATCAACACGAGACGTGGCCAACTAAGTCTAGCATGTGGTGCGCAGGGCCAAATCAGTGGCTGACAGCGTTATTATTTGTTAGACGCTGTTGCTCTTTTCTCTAAACGGAAAGAACAGCATTCTGCTTTTCCGCTGGGAAGTAGAAATTTGGAAGAAAATGCGATTTGAAAGCCTCGTCTGGCTATTGTTCAGCATCCTTGGCTGATGTGGTTTTAAAACACAACAAGGGAATTCGTGATTCTGCCTGCTGATATTTTCAGCATCTCGAGACTCCAGGAACACTCATTTTAATTTAGTTTTAATGGTGGTTATTGTCATTGTGAAGGTCGCTGACATTTGCTTCGCCTGCTTCTGAGACGGTTCTCTCGGCTGGAGGTTGTAATCGCCCGTGACAACAGTTACCCGCAGAAAATACTTGTGTGTGTGTGTGTGTGTGTGTGTGTGATCAAGTGATTGAGACCCCAAACAGATGGACCTCAGGGATCTGCGGTCGTGTTGTTGTCCTCTAGGAAAAGGTCAGGCGTTGAATACTTCCACAAGATGATAAGGAAATCCTACATTCTACAAACATAAGCATGTCTGTTTACTTATTCATGTGTTTTTAGATATGAAGGCGGGAGTTTTGGAGGATGCTGATAAAGTGGATTTGAATGGGAATCAGGTACTGGATATTCCTTAAGAAACATGTTAACGGATGTCTCTGTTTGACTGTTAATGAAAAATAAGCATAAATGTGTCCTAAAGGTCTCAGTAAAAGCTATAAAGATCTCTTCTTTGCAAAACCCCACTTTAGAAAACATCACTGACCCCTCCTCATAAAACTGTTTACATTTGCCATTTTCTCTCTCTCTCTCTCTTTTCTTTTCTGTTTTTTTATATGTACGTCTAGGGAAAATCTGTGGGTTTGGATCGTTATAAATATCTAATACCTAAATATCTAATATCTTAAATATCTACATTGTTTTATCATGTTACTATGTGATTTAACAATTTATTTTCTAGAAATTATTTGGAATGTTGCTAATCATTCCGGCCCACATAGGGATAATATCAAATACATTTTCTAAAATTTCTTTTTAATTTTTACGGGATTTTCAGTTAAGCTTGTCAGAGTTAGCGTAACAGTAACCAAATGGGGGCTGAGCTTAAAGAAGGGCCAATTTTTGAAATATAATTTGCATCTTTACTTTTAACAACTGCTTGTTTCTGAATAAATGTATACAGTTCTACAGATACATCTATAGGAACAAAAAAGTAAATAAAACTGAATCTGATGACATCTCATTCTGTTAAAGTCAAAATCATCATTTACTCACCCTCAAGCCAAACCTGAACACAAAAGAATAGATTCTGAATAGCTATATATATATATATATATATATATATTAGGGGTGTAACGGTACACAAAACTGACGGTTCGGTACGTACCTCGGTTTTGAAGTCACGGTTCGGTACGAGTTCGGGACAGCAGATTTACAAAATTGCTTTTTATTTATTTTTTATATTTAACAGTGGTTTACTGGGGGGAAAAGTGTCTGTCCTTGAATGAATTAAATTATATCAAAAAGTTTATTTAAGATATTTTTGTAAATTATATAGGGATCCCTTACTTGTACATTAATATTAAAGATTAACCACAGAGCCCAAACTATTAGCCTAAATTCATTTGCTATTTATTTTTAGGTATAATAATCAACACTCAAATAACACATTGTGTGCAAATATGTAAACTTCACATAAGGCAGTTTTTGCATTAACTCCTAAATCTAATTATAAAATAGTTTTTTTTCTCCAAATCGTTGTTGAAATATAATAATTTATATACTGTGTTTGTCATTTTCATGACAGGTTTATTTAACATGCATGAAATAATCAAGACATCACTAACAGGTTCAGTAGAACATATTGAATATAACGGCTAATATAGAGCATATATTTAGTGAAAGAGTTGATTTCTCTAGTGAATATAATTCTGTGGACACTGAATGACTGCCTGAGGTAAATGTGATGCTAACGTTACATGACATTGTTTAGTTTACAGCAGTTATATTGACGTCTTTCCGCCGTTGAAACACTGATATAGCGAATACACCCCATATATACATGACAGTAAAATGTAATGTATCCTCAGCATACCTTCAGATCGTCATTCATGTTTATTCTTGAATCTTTAGTAAGAGATGATCGATCGCTTTCACAGATGATCGCGTTCACACGTGTGCGCGTCGCGCGGCCGCTTGAACTGTGATCAGTGACCAGTCACGCCACATAGAGCGTCAAAACGGCATTTATCGTTTGAATTTCGTGATAAAATGGACTGAATACTTAATATGTTTGTGTGGGAACTCGGATTGAAGTGTGTTCCGCGCTTACAACAAGCCGACTGTTAACTGTTAAAGATTACATTCATAACCGTTCGGTACACGCGTGAACCGAACCGAAAGCCCTGTACCGAAACGGTTCAATACGAATACGTGTACTGTTACACCCCTAATATATATATATATCAGTGAGGAAAATAAGTATTTGAACACCCTGCTATTTTGCAAGTTCTCCCACTTAGAAATCGTGGAGGGGTCTGAAATTGTGTCCACTGTGAGAGACATAATCTAAAAAATAAAATCCAGAAATCACAATATATGATTTTTTTAACTATTTATTTGTATGATACAGCTGCAAATAAGTATTTGAACACCTGTCTATCAGCTAGAATTCTGACCCTCAAAGACCTGTTAGTCTGCCTTTAAAATGTCCACCTCCACTCCATTTATTATCCTAAATTAGATGCACCTGTTTGAGGTCGTTAGCTGCATAAAGACACCTGTCCACCCCATACAATCAGTAAGAATCCAACTACTAACATGGCCAAGACCAAAGAGCTGTCCAAAGACACTAGAGACAAAATTGTACACCTCCACAAGGCTGGAAAGGGCTACGGGGAAATTGCCAAGCAGCTTGGTGAAAAAAGGTCCACTGTTGGAGCAATCATTAGAAAATGGAAGAAGCTAAACATGACTGTCAATCTCCCTCGGACTGGGGCTCCATGCAAGATCTCACCTCGTGGGGTCTCAATGATCCTGATGAGAAATCAACCCAGAACTACATGGGAGGAGCTGGTCAATGACCTGAAAAGAGCTGGGACCACCGTTTCCAAGGTTACTGTTGGTAATACACTAAGACGTCATGGTTTGAAATCATGCACGGAAGGTTCCCCTGCTTAAACCAGCACATGTCAAGGCCAGTCTTAAGTTTGGGACAGGGCGACTGCACTGTATTAAGGAGAGGATGACCGGGGCCATGTATTGCAAGATTTTGGGGAACAACCTCCTTCCCTCAGTTAGAACATTGAAGATGGGTTGAGGTTGGGTCTTCCAACATGACAATGACCCGAAGCACACAGCCAGGATAACCAAGGAGTGGCTCTGTAAGAAGCATATCAAGGTTCTGGCGTGGCCTAGCCAGTCTCCAGACCTAAACCCAATAGAGAATCTTTGGAGGGAGCTCAAACTCCGTGTTTCTCAGCGACAGGCCAGAAACCTGACTGATCTAGAGAAGATCTGTGTGGAGGAGTGGGCCAAAATCCCTCCTGCAGTGTGTGCAAACCTGGTGAAAAACTACAGGAAACATTTGACCTCTGTAATTGCAAACAAAGGCTACTGTACCAAATATTAACATTGATTTTCTCAGCTGGATTTTTTTTTTTAGATTATGTCTCTCACAGTGGACATGCACCTACGATGACAATTTCCCCTCCATGATTTCTAAGTGGGAGAACTTGCAAAATAGCAGGGTGTTCAAATACTTATTTCCCTCACTGTATATATATATATATATATATATATATATATATATATATATATATATATATATATACATACATACATACATACATACAGTGAGGATATATATTGTCCATACAATTAAAGTTATTGGGGTCCAAAACAACCCATTTACTTTGGACCATAAAAAATCCCACTGAGATAGTTTGTGTTTAATGTTCCACAGAAGAAAGTAAGTCATACAGGTTTGGAATGATATGAGGATTCATTTTTGGGTAAACTAACCCTAGTTAAACAGGTGCGACGACTCGACGTGTACTCTTGCTGACTGATGGAGGGGGGTAGAATCAGACACAGCAGTCAAACCCCATCCTGTTTAGATCCTCTGATGTTTCCGGCTACCTGGGAAGAACCAGTGTGCCCGTCAGTCGGGGAGTTTCTGCTTTGATGCTCGGACATTAAACAGGACGTCTGTCAAGAGCCGTTTCGCTGCGTTCACCGGTTAGCTGAGTAAATCTGCATGTCCTCTGCTCGAGTGGACTTCTCTTTATGTTAGACAGATAGACAGCAGGCCGACAGAGACATGTGTCCATTCTCATCGCTCCAGCTGAAATGAAAGGAAGTTGGGAGTCTTTGATGTCCTTCTGTGGGCTGTGATGTCTTCTGCTTAATTAAGACATAGTGTTTGGTCTCAGTGCTTTATACAGCGGACGAGAGTGAACCTGTGCCGCCAGGTATTCATCGTCTGATCTAGAGTGAACTGGTGGCCGGAGATCTGAAGAAGTTTTCAGAAAAGTGTCCGTTTAACTTTGACTTGGTTCCAGTCAGCTGGTCATTGCCGCTAAATAAACCCTGACACGGTGAACAGGTTTTTCACGACTACTTTACAAATAAATAAATAAATTAACATCAATTCATATCAACAAACACACACACACACACACACACACACACACACACACACACACACACACACACACACACACACACACACACACACACACACACACACACACACACACACACACACACACACACACACACACACACACACACACACACACACACACACACACACACACACACACACACACACGCACACACACACACACACACACACACACTTGAGTTACCCTGTTTTATGGGCACATTCCATTGACATAATGATGAGTATACAATACTTAATGTAGATAATACCAGAACCACACACACACACACACTCGCACGCACTCACACACACACACACACACACACACACACACACACACACACACACACACACACACACACACACACACACACACACACACACACACACACACACACACACACACACACACACACACACACACACACACACACACACACACACACACACACACACACACACACACACACACACACACACACCCATTTGTAGCTTTATCAGTAATATTGAATTATAAAAAATATTTTATTTTTTAAATATAATAGACTTCTCACTTATATAATGTTGCAAACATTTTCTTAAAGTGGTTTATGGTCTATAATATTCCATTATCAATGGCCTCTTACACATCCATACAATAAAGTTCTGAATATGACACAACAGCTGCCCAATTGTGGGGTGTGCATATAGGAATAATATTTATTTTTGAAAATAACTTTTATTTTTTGTGTACCATTTACATTTTTTTTAATTTAGTATATTTAATTATTATTTCTTTTTTTTATATGTTATTTTATTATATTTATCTTTTATATAATAGATATATAAAAGATATATAGATATAATAGTTTTTGCATTGCGTTTCTGCAGACAGAAAAAAACAGTTAAGTCAACAACCTTTTCTATATCTTGCTCCTTAGAGGTGCTATAGTTCACACAGTTCACATATACGGTACTGTTTAAATCTGCAGTAAACTGTCATGGCACACATTTATCACACTTACAGTATCACACATGTTTCAATGTGAAAAGAGATATGCAGCAGAAAGGCGGTGTGAGACATCAGATGTTACCTGCAGGAGAAGGTAAATGTAAGTTCACCAAGTACAACATGATCCTGGATCAACATTCCAATCAACCAATCAGATTTGAGGGACGAGTTTACAATTGATGTCAAGTTTAGGGCTAAACCAAGCCTGAAACTGCATGAACTGTTGAGAAGGAACACATTTCAGAAATACAGTATTGATCAACTGGGGAATCTCATTCTGATCTAAATGACTGAGATGCAGCAGAGTGAAGGACACAGTGTGTGTGTGTGTGTGTGTATGTGTGGACATCAGACTAGCTCATCTGTCATGTCTCTGTTAGGTGAAGGCTATGATGGGTCAGATGCACACAGCGGTCAGCCGGCAGCAGTAACAGAAGCATTGCTGTGTGTCTTAATCCATCCATCCATCAATCAATCAGTCGCTCACAGCATGAGGTCATAGGTCACTGGGTCACGGCTGGCCGTTAAGCTTCATTACACCAGCATCCACCTGTCCGCTGCCCTGGAACACAGGAAGCTGCCTTTACAGGAGCACGCTGCCATTTCCTGCCTGCACCGAAATCACCTCCAGAACACCGGAGGGCGCTGTTCAGACCTACTGACTTCATTCTGGTATGTAATGATTACTTCTCACAATCCAATAAATTCCCAATAGATATCCTACACTTATTCTGTTTCAAGTAGAAATGTCACATTAAGCTATTCCAAAGGGCACTTCGGGACATTTGGCGTTCCAAATGAAAGTGACTACCTGAATCTCTTCACAAAGGACCCTTCCAAGTCCGTTACGCTGCATTCACACGGGACGTCGGTGTTAACGCTTGACGGAGGGGGCGTGGCTGAAGCTTGGTGCTGATGCGACCGTCATAGTGACAACAGCCAATCACATTACTTGCCGCTTGGACCACAACACAACACAACACAACACAACACAACACAACACAACACAACACAACACAAAAAAGGCGCCTTTTGACAGCAGCTAGTCTGTGAGACAAAATGGATGCCGATTTGGTTGCCTGTCATTCAATGATAAAGTACACGGACACAATACAAGCACGATACATACCAGATTCACCAACCGTATCTGCCACCTCCTTCCAGGCCTGGTCTCTCCGGTTTGTGTCCCGGTATGTATACAAAGATTGGTCGTACAGAACCGAGTGATTACCCACCGCAATTATCAGTTTTTCCTCCATTTTGATCGTTCTTCATTCACCTGTGTTTTAAATGAATGCAGTTGGCTAGCGTCTGCTCTAGGGTATTTGCATAGGGCGATCTGATTGGATGACGCCTGCGTTGGTGCTTGAAAAGTTGAGAAATCTTCACCTTCTGCTGCTTGCAACGTGAGTGAAGCGGCGCGACGGAACCCGCGATTCAGTTCGGCAACGCATGACGTCACCCATTCAAAGTAAATGAGAAGTGTTAAGGCCGAAGCCCCATGTGAATGCAGCATTAGTGGCCCTGTCCCAAATGGCACTCTAAACCCGAGTCAGTGCGGGCTCGGCAGAAGTACGCATCGAGGGCGCATATCGACCTCAAAGGGGACGCTCGCGAGCACCCTTCTGAGACCTAAAATGACAAATGGGACACCCTGCGGTCTCGAAATGGTTGTATTGAGAAATGTAATTAATAGATGTTTTTAAAACTAATATTAAATATTAATATTAAATTGAAAGGTTTTTTATATTTGATTTTGTAATATTGTCAGAAGTTTAATTGAATGTTGTATTATTTTAGTATTATTATTTATATTTTATTTTATATTTGCCATGAATACAGCCTTTAATGCTGAAATGGCTTAAAAATATGCTTTCAGCTACCAGGAAGATGGAATATAAGATTTAAAAAAATATATAATATTAGATAGATTTTAAGACATTTTAAGATTTTACAGTAATGACAGTAATGAAACTATATCAATAATAATATTGATCAATATTAGTGAAGTTTTAACACAACATTAATATGTTGGATATGAACGGTGATGAAAGATGGCTGGGAGATAAAGACAAAATATCCTGATATTTTTAATGATGTAATATTCTTTGAAGGCTTAAAAAGGAGATTTTATTTATTTTCTGCTTATTATTATTTATATTTTATTTTATATTTGCCATTAATACCGAAATGGCATGAAGGAAGAGTGAATATAAAATAATAAATTAAAAAAAGATAAGATAAGATTTTTTAATGCAAATTTTAAAAGACTAATTTAGTAATAAAACTGAGATAAAAATAGTAATATAATAATATTTATTAATTATATAGTTAAGTTTTAACACAACATTGATATGTTGAATATCATATGAATGGCAATTAAAGATGGCTGGGAGATAAAGAAAAATATACTGATATTCTTAGTGGGATATAATATTCTACGAAAGTTTAAAATGGTGATTTTATTTATTTATTTATGTTCTGCTGCAGCGGTTACCATATAAATCAGTATAAAAATGCAGTTTATAGCCATATTAACAGTGCAAAGGCAGTACAGAATCTGAATCACATATACCATGAAAATTAATTAACTTTAATGCAGCAAAGTATATTTCTAGCTCAAAAGTTGATTCTTAATTTTCATGCACAGCCAATAAAAAACCAAACCGGATGACAACGACAAATTTAAGGTGTCTTTAATAGCACTTCATTTACATGTAGCACTGCATCTTTATCTCAGAGCCTGCGTGAAACTGCCATAGTAAAAGTGTTATTTAAGACCTCCGTAAACTAGTCTACACTTTTCAGTGCTACTTAAGATATTTAAGACTTTTTATGGCCTTAAATTTGTGAAATGTGAATTTGTGAACCTTAAAAAGTGATTCCAATGCTCTTTAATAATCCGCAGAAACCCCAGTTTAACACATTTGATCATATTTCCACCCTTTCCGCAGATTGTCGGTGCAGAAAATGCTGGGGAAGTCTGCAGCTTCTGTCTGGGCCGGACTATAATATATTAATGAAGAGTTAAGAGCAGTTCAAAGGTGTTTAGATTAAATTATAATATTATGATTTAAAAAATTCCAGCCGACAGGATTTTTTCATGTCAGTGAAGCGGTGTATTTGCTGACAGGAAGGGACTGACGAAAATGCCTGGGCTGTATTTACACAGAGGGAATGTGAGATTAAATTATGAATAATGCGAGAGAGGGGAAGCGAGGTAGGTAAAGGCGAACGCGGGAGGGCGGCAACAGATTCCCAGAGGACTTTCCGCTGGGTTTAACCCACTGAGGCGGAACTGAACGGACAGCTCCGGTTAAATAAGAACAAATTTACTTTTCCTCCCTTCTCTGGGGATGGATCCAAGCACAATAGCTGATATCTTTGTTTGCTCGCTGCAGTCAGACACATAACGCACGTACACCCAGTACTGTAAACAACCCTGCTGGTTTAGACCAGTTTGAACCGGCTTAAATTCCAATATGAATTGCACTTTCTAATGTAAATATGTTTATAATTTGTTCTAGAGACTACATTTAACCTCCATTTTACTTTGGTATTCCTCCAGTGCACGAGAGCAGCCTGTTTGTTTACCGGCGGTCATTACAGCGTCTCCTCTCGCCGCTGATATCCCCCGCTGAGGCCTGGAGGAAAAACACTTATCTACGGAGGGAAATGTCAACCTGCGTCGGAGCAGCCGCAGAGAATATACAGGCTTTAAGGGCCACAAAGCACAGCGGTGACAGGCTAATCAGGAAATGATCAGGTACGGGTATGATCAGGTGCGGTGGATGGGACGGCCCGAGGCCGCGGGGAAACAGGTTATTACACTGAGGGGTTGCTGAACCAACATGTCTGATAACATTTGAGTCTAATCCAAAACTAAACAGAAACTGGGTCATGTGTTCAACGGGGCGCTACTGTTATGCACTACCTTTTTAAAGGGATCATGACATGGATTTTTTTTCATTATGTCCCTTGAAGTTCACTTATAATTGTTTTTCGCCCCCAAAACAAATGTTTATGTGGAAAATTGTCTCGGTTACGTATGGTAACCCTCATTCCCTGAAGGAGGGAACGGAGACGGATGTCGGACGTACCGACGAATTGGGATCACTTCTGGGAGCCCCTATCAGCTTCAAGCTATATAGAACCGGCCAATGAACAATTGGCGTGTGAGATTTGCATCTCGCGCTACGCCCCGCGCCACGGGTATAAACAGGAAGCGAGAGCGAATGCACGCTGTTTTTCACTGAGGAGCCGAACTTAGTTACTCGGCCATGCAGTGATGGTACAGCAACTGTGGCGACGGGACGTACGTCTCAGTTCCCTCCTTCAGGGAACGAGGGTTACCATACGTAACCGAGACGTTCCCTTTCAGTCGGTCACGTTCAATGTACGTCGGACGTACAGACGAATTGGGATCCCTTTGGAAAACGCCATAGTTACTACCACTTCCAGCGCCCAGCGATGGGCCCCTCAGACCCCGTCTGTTAGCGGGCAGGGAAATTGACGCAGGGAGAGTCAAAAAGCTGCTGTTACGCAAGACCCATTCAGCTGACTTTATTGGATAACACTGGGAAAGCGTGCCCGTGCAGGCCACTGCGGAAGCCACATCATGTCCAGAGGGAGTTACCATGTGGAGATTACACGTATGGGCTGGCCGTGGGCAGCACAACATACGGAAGTCCCAGGGGTGGCCCCGGCCAATTAGAGGCAGGGGACTACACCTTCCTGAGACGGCAGAGCGGACTCTGCCAAGGGAAAGACACGGGCTCGCCGTAGGGAGTCGTACCGTGGAAGAATACACACATGGGACCGGCGTGGGGGTCACAACATATGGAACCCAGCCAAACACCCGTTCCACCAATGCATACGAGTGTTAGACCTGGCGTCGGAAGCTCCGCCACATCCGACTGGCGAGGGTAACGGAGGACTCAACAGGATTCGCCATTCTGGGGAACTCAACTGGAGCAGTTAGCGCATGTATCCGTATCATAAGGAGGGGAATGGCGCAGCAAGCCGGCACAAGAACGGGCACTTCAGTGTTACTGACTATGGGAAGTGAGCACACATGAAGATACCCGCTCTACACGGAGCCTATATAATCTAGTGAACGTGTTAGGTATCGCCAAGCCCGCAGCTCTGCAAATATCTGTCAGCGAGGCGCCATGAGCCAACGCCCAGGAAGAAGCAACACCCCTAGTGGAGTGGGCTCTTAACCCGAGCGGGCAAGGCCCGAATTCCAGGCACGATTCGTCGCCTGAAAATGCCGGCAGGTCCCCTACCCTCTTGATGGAGGCCAACGCAGTCAGGAGTATTGTCTTTAACGACAACATTTTTAACGCTGCTGACTGCAAAGGCTCAAAGGGAGCTCTCTGCAGTGCGGTTAGCACCAGAGACAAGTCCCAAGAGGGTATAGAGGGGGGCGAGGCGGATTTAGTCTCCTCGCCCCCCTCAGGAACCTGACGATCAGATCGTGCTTACCTAAAGATTTTCCATCTACTAGATCATGATTAGCGGCGATAGCGGCAACATAGACTTTGAGGGTGGAGGGAGACAGCCTTCGCTCCAACCCGTCTTGTAGAAAGGAAAGCACAGACCTGATCGAACATCTTCGGGGGTCTTCTCGGCGAGAAGAGCACCAATCGATGAACAGGTTCCACTTCAACGCATAGAGGCACCGCGTAGAGGGGGCTCTAGCAGAACCGATGGTGTCAACTACCGCTTGCGGTAGGTCACCTAGAACCTCCGCTCCCGCCCATGGACCAAACATGGAGTTTCCAGAGGTTCGGAAGCGGGTGCCATAGGGTTCCCCGTCTCTGAGTCAGGAGGTCCTTCCTCAGCGGAATGGGCCAAGGAGGTGCTGTCGTGAGGAGCACTAGTTCCGGGAACCAAGTCCGGTTGGGCCAATACGGAGCGACCAAATAGACTTGCTCCTCGTCCTCCATGACCTTGCACAGTGTCTGTGCGAGAAGGCTCACTGGGGGAAACGCATATTTGCGTAGGCCCCGGGGCCAGCTGTGTGCTAGGGCATCCGAGCCCCCCTCGGTCAGGGAATAAAACCACTGGCAATGGGTCGTGTCCGGGGCGGCAAACAGGTCTACCTGTGCGGTCCCGAAGCGACTCCATATCAGCTGGACCACCTGGGGATGGAGTCTCCACTCTCCCAGGAGCACTGGCTGTCGTGAGAGCTCGTCGGCCTCATGTTTGAGCAGGCCCGGAATATGAATGGCACGCAGTGACCTCAGATGCTTCTGACTCCATAAGAGGAGATGGCGGGCGAGTTGTGACATGCGACGGGAGCGTAGACCACCCTGTTTGTTGATGTACGCAATGGCCGCAGTGTTGTCCGTACGGACCAGAACGTGCTTGCCGCTGAGCGGAACTTTGAAGCGGCTGAGTGCAAGACGAACTGCTAACAACTCTAGGCAATTGATATTGTATTGCAGTTGAGGCCCCGTCCACAGACCCGAAACTGCAAGCCCGTTGTTCGTGGCACCCCAGCCGGTGGATGAGGCAGCCGTGGAGACAACAGAATGCCTGGACACTTGTTCTAGGGGAACTCCCGCCCGTAGAAACGAAGGGTCTGACCACGGGCTGAAGGTTTGGCAGCACCTCGGAGTCACTTGGACGTGGAGGGAACCGCTATGCCACGCCCATCTCGGGACTCGGTCGTGTAGCCAGCATTGAAGCGGTCTCATATGAAGCAATCCCAACGGCGTTGCTGCGGCTGCGGATGCCATATGCCCCAGGAGCCTCTGAAAGCGTTTCAGTGGTGCCGCTTTCCTGCCTCTGAACGAATTCAAGCAGTTCAACACTGACTGGACGCGCTCTTCTGTGAGGCGCGCTGTCATGGCGACCGAGTCTATCTCCATACCGAGAAAAGAGATCCTCTGTGTTGGACAGAGTTTGCTCTTCTCCCAGTTGACCCGAAGTCCCAACTGGCTGAGGTGACTGAGCACCATGTCCCTGTGTTCGCACAACTGCTCCCGCGACTGGGCAAGGATCAGCCAGTCGTCGAGAGAGTTGAGAATGCGAACACCACGCTCTCTCATGGGAGCAATGGCAGTCTCCGCAACCTTCGTAAAGACGCGGGGCGACAGGGACAGGCCGAAGGGTAAGACACGGTACTGATATGCCCGTCCCTCGAACGCAAAGCGCAGAAAGGGCCTGTGTCGAGGGAGAATCGAGACATGAAAGTACGCGTCCTTCAGGTCGATCGCTGCAAATCAATCTTGGGGACGGATACACCTGAAGATGTGTTTCTGCGTTAGCATTCTGAACGGCAGCCTGTGAAGGGACCGGTTCAAGAATCACAGATCCAAGATCGGCCGTAACCCACCGCCTTTCTTGGGTACAATGAAGTACGGGCTGTAGAACCCGGACCTCATATCGGCTGGAGGGACTGGCTCTATCGCATCCTTCGCCAGTAGGACTGCGATCTCCGCCCGGAGCACGGGGGCGTTCTCCTTTGCTACTGTCGTGAAGTGAACGCCCCTGAGCTTGGGGGGGAATAGGGGCCTGCGGAGGTTGACTCGGCGGGTGTGCCCTAAACGTGATCCTCAGGTCACCCTGGCCATCCGAAGAAATAGGTCTATTGGTTAGGAATAGAACTAGATCGTGGGATGGGTAAGGGGACTCCGCCTTCCCGGAGGTAGGTGAGTCTCGACCTTAGTTCCGAGATAGTCATGTTCCCACAGTGGGAACATGAACTATCCACAAACGCCGCCTCAGCGTGCT
This sequence comes from Romanogobio albipinnatus, assembly GCA_023566225.1. Lineage (NCBI taxonomy): Eukaryota > Metazoa > Chordata > Actinopteri > Cypriniformes > Gobionidae > Romanogobio > Romanogobio albipinnatus. The sequence goes on along the minus strand of CM042262.1, from coordinate 30,842,553 downwards.
GTTTGCCCAAACACGTGAGACAGCCATTGTGACTGTCAGCGGGCACCAGGGAATGACCGCATCCAGAAACGCACGGGTGTAATGACATCTTGAATAAGACGCAGCGTCACCCGTGTACTCTTTTTGTGAGGAAGCGCTCTCTGTGCTGAAGCACTCAGGGGGAAACGCGACAGCGCACGGGGTTTAGTGCAGCCCATGCCTGTACTCAAAACTGTAAGGCCCTCACGAACCAACAGGTTGCTGTGGAAACAGCAGTTTTTCTCAAAAGAGAGGCAGCAGTGAGCACCGTGATCCCGCTGAAGTGTGCCGTCTCTCCAACACGCTTTCTCCCCGATCTCCGGCCTTCTTAATGTCACATGCCTGTCCTGTCTCATGTAGCACATGTGGTGATTTGTTATTTTGGGCCATGTGCTCCTGTCTCTGTCTAGATCCCACCCCCCTTGTTATCTCGTTATTGGTTTCATTTGCCTCACCTGTGTTCCCTCATTCCCTGCTTTATTTGTCCCCTTTATAAGTCCCTTTTGTGTTTGCAGTCTTTGTCGGATCGTTGTATTGTCTACGTCTCCCGGTTCCCCGCAATCTCTGTTGGTTTGTTTAAGTTTGTATTTTGTTATTCTGATTATGTGTTTTTTCATCATTGTGGGGTTTTGTTTCCTCTTTATATTTGTTTTGTTAATAAATTCTTCTCTTCACTGCACATGAGTCCTCACCTCAGTTTCCTTCAGTTTAAACGTAACAACATGTGAAGCATATTTTATAACTTTCGAAAAAAAGCAAATTTTTTTCATTTACGATAGTTAAGAATTAAAGACTTGAGTTGTTTTTAAAAGTCTTTTTTGCAGAGTCAAGTCAGTCATTTCAGGTCGAGTCCCGAGTCAAGTCTGAAGTCTCTAAATGCATTAAATGCAACTCGAATGCGACTCGAGTCTGAGTCACTAATTCGAGTGCCCATCTCTGGTAAACTGTGTCCAGTGTAGACAACACAGTGATTATAATGGGTTCTACGACGCTCACATCCAGTGTAAACAAATTTCAGATGTTAAGTAACTGAATGGCAGTGGGGCTATTGTGTGATGATGTATAACTATTCGTCAATGTCTTGCTATGGAGGCTGGCATATGCAAATATATTTGTATTTGTTGTTTTTGGAACTTGATTATAATTAGGAGGGCTCTGAACCTTGCAGGATGTTTTAATGGTACAAATACCTCATATATGTCAAAAGATCAAAGAAAATGTAATTTCTCATGTCAATTATTTTTAATGTGTTGCAACTTAGCAGACTTTAGATATATGTTCTGGTTAATTTTGTGCACTTTCTCAATTACAACATTATTTCTAAAAGCAGCACTAACCATAATTTAATAAAAAGAAATTAATACTTTTATTCAGTAATGATGTATTAAATTGATCAAAAATGACAAATTTCAAATAAATGTATTATTTAATGAATATTTAAAAACAGAATGCTCTAGAATATTTAGACATATATGATGGGGGCAAGATGTGCTGCATAGTAAACATAACATGTTAGAGTTTGACTGATACCTGTTTCTTTCTTTTAGCTCCATTAAATAAAATGTTTTTTTAAATATAATAAATAAATAAAAGGAATTTAAAATGTATGGTAATTTCAGGACACCCTTGGGAACAATTACCCACGCTGTAGCAGTCAGAACAGATCCATCTCATTTACATTTCTTCATTAATACTGATTAATACAGCTTAGATTGGAATTCTTTGTTCAGGTCAGTTTCACTCCACAGACATTTCACTCTTTTTTTGACTGTATTTAACATGCTTACAATTATATCCCAGCTTTAAAGGGATAGTTCAAAAACCTGTCTTTTATTCTTCTTCTATTCTGTTATTTAATATTTTAAATAACATCAAAAGACTTGAAGTTATTAAAGAGCGATGTCTAGAGTCCTATGTACCACTTCTAAATGTCTTAAATATATATATTTTTGGGTGAAATATTCCTTTAACCTTAATTTTTTAAAACTACTTTCATCTTAATGGTTAGGATTTTATTTTATTTTAGCTGATGTTGGACGAGAAGGCCTGGCTCGCAGTCTCCGCTCTAATTCATCCCAAAGGTGTTCTATCGGGTTGAAGTCAGGACTCTGTGCATGCCAGTCAAGTTCCTCCCCACCATGCTCACTCATCCATGTCTTTATGTCTACAAACTGTTCCCACACAGTTGGGAACATGAAATTGTCAAAAATGTTTTGGTATGCTGAAGCATTAAGAGTTCCTTTCACTGGAACTAAGGGGCCAAGCCCAACCCCTGAAAAACACCCAACACCATAATCTCCCCTCCACCAAACTTTACAATAGGCACAATGCAGTCAGGCAAGTCCCGTTCTCCTGGCAACCGCTAAACCCAGACTCATCCATCAGATTGCCAGAGAGAGAAGCGTGATTGGTCCCTCCAGAGAACACGTGTCCACTGCTCTAGAGTCCAATGGAGGTGTGCTTTACCCCACTGCATCCGACGCTTTGCATTTCACTTGTTGATATAAGGCTTGGATGAGCTGCTCGGCCATGGAAACCCATTCCATGAAGCTCTCTACACACTGTTCTTGAGCTAATATGAAGGCCACTCGAAGTTTTGAGGTCTGTAGCTGTTGACTCTGCAGAAAGTTGGTGACTTCTGCGCACTGTGCACCTCAGCAAGCGCTGACCCCGCTCTGTGATTTTACGTGGCCTACCACTTCGTGGCTGAGTTGCTGTTGTTCCCAATTGCTTCCACTTTGTTATAATAGCACTAACAGTTGAATATTTAGTAGTGATAACATTTTACGAATGGACTTATTGCACAGGTGGAAAACTATCACGTACCACACTTGAATTCCCTGAGCTCCTGAGAGCGAATGTTTTTCATTCTTTCACAAATGTTTGTAGAAGCGTCTGCAGGCCTAGTGCTTGATTTGATCTGTGGCCATGGAAGGGATTGGAACCCCTGAATTCAATGATTTGGAGGGGTGTCCCAATAATTTTGGCAATATAGTGTGTATATATATGCCCATATATATACCTACAAAAAAAAAAATATATATATATATATATATATATATATATTTAGTATTTTACTATATTCTGTAATTGTATTTTTTTATGCATGTATATCACCCAAACAGTCACACAAATAAACATGCTGTTAAGTTTTATATAGAGTAGTTTATAACTGAAGTAGTTTATTAGGAGATGATGTGTGTTGTTCTTTTTTTTCACACTCAAATAAAGCCTCTGGCAGGCCGTAATAGCTGCGTCGAAGAATGGCTTGAGATTACTGCCAGCTTTTGATTGTCACTTAATTCCATTAATATTTCATTCCACTTTCAGTGAAGTTAAACCGGGTCACAGATGTGTCAGGAAAAACTGTGCCAAGAGACTCTACAATGGAAAATCCACAAGCAAATATTTCAATAATTTAACCTGTTAGATTTGCCCTGTCTCTTCATTATTTCATTAGACCAGAGAGACTAAAAAGCTAGTTCACTCAAGATTTAAATCAAGTAATTTACTCGTCCTCATTGTTCAAAACCCATTTGATTTGGGTTGCTTTCATTGGATACAAATACAGTCTATTTTGAAATTATATAATGATTATGGCCCCACTTTATATTAGGTGGCCTTAAGTACTATGTACTTAAATCAAAAAATAAGTACAATGTACTTACTGTGTTCAAATTGTATTGCAAAACACCTTTGCTGATATTGATGTGGGATACAGGTAGTGTTAGGGACAGGTGTGGTGGTATGGGTAAGTTTAAAGGTCCCGTTCTTCGTGATCCCATTGTTCAAACTTTTAGTTAGTGTGTAATGTTGCTGTTAGAGCATAAATAATACCTGTAAAATTATAAAGCTCAAAGTTCAATGCCAAGATATATTTTATTTAACAGAAGTTCCCTTTCAAAGCCTACAGCGAACGGCTGGCTTGGACTACATCCTGGTACTTCCTTCATAAATGACGTCAGTAGAACAGAAGAACAGACTAACCTCCGCCCACAAGAATACGTGAAAAAAGGGGGCGTGGTCTTGTTGCTGTCCCACGTGGAGAAGAGGACGGTCGCGTGGAGAAAAGGAAGTGCTGCGTTTCAGTGTGTTTGTCGCCATGTCGTCGAGACGCTGTTATTTTCATCCCGGAGTCAAATCACCTTTGTTTGGCTTTCCCAGGGACGCTGTAGAGATCATTAAGCGCATATATCTCCCGTTAAGAGGCGTGACCTTTCCACGTGCGCTAAGCTGCTGTCGAATCACAACACAGGAACCGCTGGCACAATCTCGTTACGTATTTCTGAAGGAGGCACTTCATAGAACAAGGCACTCGTCAGCCGTTTTTAGGAGAGTGAAAACAGCGGTGTACAGATAAGTAAATTGTGTGAAAAATACTGTGTTTTTTTACACGCGAAACATGAACACATGTTATATTGCACACTGTTAACACAATCAAAGCTTCAAAAACACATGAAGAACGGGACCTTTAAGGGTAGGGTTAGGTGTAAGGGAAGTGTCAACTGTGTAATTACAAATGTAACTACAGAAATGAATTACAGACGTAATTACATGCAGGTATTTTTTAAAATGTAAGTACAATGTAAAAACATGTATGTACACAATAAGTGCATTGTATCAAATGATTAATTAAAATGTTAGTACATAGTAGTTAAGGCCACCTAATATAAAGCGGGTCCATGATTAAATTTATTTTTATTGCATTTACATTTACATTTAGTCATTTAGCAGACGTTTTTATCCAAAGCGACTTACAAATGAGAACAAGTCTCAGTTAATCTAGCACAGAACACACAGGACAGAAGTTTTTTTTATTTTATTTTTTTATAAATTAGACAGACAGAAAATGAATAGAATAAGTGCTATTCTTGATTGGTCAGGTGCTGCTGGAAGAGACGTGTCTTTAGCTGTTTTGTGAAAATGGCTACAGACTCAGCTGCTCGAATTGAGATAGGCAGGTCATTCCACCAGGTGGGGGCGGTCCAGGAAAAGGTCCTTGAGAGTGATTTCATGTCTCTTTGGTATGGCACCACAAGGCGTCGTTCACTGGCAAGCCCTTTATTGACTCTTAAAGGGATAGTTCACCTAAAAAGGAACATTCTGTCATCAAATACTACGGAAGTCTGTGGAGCCCATCAACTATTTGGTTACCAACATTCTTCAAAATATCTTCTTTTGTGTTCATCAGAAAGAAAAACTCATACAACTTCGGTTTGGAACAACTTGAGGGTGAGTAAAGGATGACAGAATTTCATTTATGGGTAAACTATCCCTTTAAAAGCTTATTTTTACCTGTCTATTGTCTACTGTCTATTGTCTTTGACGTCACCACTCGGGATAGTCGCTAGTGAAGGGTTTGTGTGCCGTCAACACAGTTATCATGACATAATTTCCTTTAGCTCCGGGGTAATTAGCAACATTACTGCTCAAAAACCTTCTTCAGACCTCCAAAATGATTGTTTGTCCTTTAAGCTCAGGAACAAGGTTCTGTTTCTACAAATGTGGGCACAGAGTGTGCCTGTGGAGATGTCTTCAGTAATGATCTTTGAATTCGAGTGCTGGACTTTTCTCTGACTAACACTGCCAAGCTTCACGGCCAGGGTGCTTTCTGTACCGGCGTGGTGCCAGCGGCCACAGTGGATTCGACAAGAGTTGAACATTACTCAATGGAGAGCAGAGCACTCTGGGGGGTGGGGGGGTGGGGGGGACTAGGTAAAAAATAAGTGTAATTGATGTTTCTTGTTAGGTTTGGTTTCTGAGAGGACCGATATCTTCATCTTCTCAATTAATGGCAGGTCATTTGTAGGGCAGGATGTGAACGTAGGATCATTAAATCCTTAAACTCCTGTCTGGTATCTGTAGACTCCTGCCATCCACTCAACTGATATTGTGAACTAAAACTAAAGCTATTTAAAAAAGTTTTGGTAATTGAAATTAAGCTGATAGCCAGATAGCACTGGATTCACCTGATCTCAATGCAAAAACCTTAATATAATATAATAAAATATTCAGTTCAATGCTTATGTTTCTATCAGAATTAGCAGGTAGTGTCTGATTGGTGCGGTTTTGTTGTGATTGGTCTACTCTGCTCTGATTGGTCAGATGGCCCAGTCTGTTGTGATTGGTCTACTCTGCTCTGATTGGTCAGCTGGCCCAGTCTGTTGTGATTGGTCTACTCTGCGCTGATTGGTCAGCTGGCCCAGTCTGTTGTGATTGGCCTACTCTGCTCTGATTGGTCAGCTGGCTCAGTCTGTTGTGATTGGTCTACCCTGCTCCGATTGGTCAGATGGCTCAGTCTGTTGTGATTGGTCTACTCTGCTCTGATTGGTCAGATGGCTCAGTCTGATGTGATTGGTCTACTCTGCTCTGATTGGTCAGATGGCCCAGTCTGTTGTGATTGGTCTACTCTGCTCCGATTGGTCAGATGGCTCAGTCTGATGTGATTGGTCTACTCTGCTCTGATTGGTCAGATGGCCCAGTCTGTTGTGATTGGTCTACTCTGCGCTGATTGGTCAGAAGGCCCAGTCTGTTGTGATTGGTCTACTCTGCTCTGATTGGTCAGAAAACCCAGTCTGTTGTGATTGGTCTACTCTGCTCCGATTGGTCAGATGGCTCAGTCTGTTGTGATTGGTCTACTCTGCTCTGATTGGTCAGATGGCCCAGTCTGTTGTCATTGGTCTACTCTGCTCCGATTGGTCAGATGGCTCAGTCTGCTGTGATTGGTCTACTCTGCTCTGATTGGTCAGATGGCCCAGTCTATTGTGATTGGTCTACTCTGCTCCGATTGGTCAGATGGCTCAGTCTGATGTGATTGGTCTACTCTGCTCTGATTGGTCAGATGGCTCAGTCTGTTGTGATTGGTCTACTCTGCGCTGATTGGTCAGATGGCTCAGTCTGTTGTGATTGGTCTACTCTGCGCTGATTGGTCAGAAGGCACAGTCTGTTATGATTGGTCTACTCTTCTCTGATTGGTCAGAAAACCCAGTCTGTTGTGATTGGTCTGCTCTGCGCTGATTGGTCAGATGGCTCAGTCTGATGTGATTGGTCTACTCTGCTCTGATTGGTCAGATGGCCCAGTCTGTTGTGATTGGTCTACTCTGCTCTGATTGGTCAGCTGGCTCAGTCTGTTGTGATTGGTCTACCCTGCTCCGATTGGTCAGATGGCTCAGTCTGTTGTGATTGGTCTACTCTGCTCTGATTGGTCAGATGGCCCAGTCTGTTGTGATTGGTCTACTCTGCTCTGATTGGTCAGATGGCTCTGTCTGTTGTGATTGGTCTACTCTGCTCTGATTGGTCAGATGGCCCAGTCTGTTGTGATTGGTCTACTCTGCTCTGATTGGTCAGCTGGCTCAGTCTGTTGTGATTGGTCTACCCTGCTCCGATTGGTCAGATGGCTCAGTCTGTTGTGATTGGTCTACTCTGCTCTGATTGGTCAGATGGCCCAGTCTGTTGTGATTGGTCTACTCTGCTCTGATTGGTCAGCTGGCCCAGTCTGTTGTGATTGGTCTACTCTGCTCCGATTGGTCAGATGGCTCAGTCTGATGTGATTGGTCTACTCTGCTCTGATTGGTCAGATGGCCCAGTCTGTTGTGATTGGTCTACTCTGCTCCGATTGGTCAGATGGCTCAGTCTGATGTGATTGGTCTACTCTGCTCTGATTGGTCAGATGGCCCAGTCTGTTGTGATTGGTCTACTCTGCGCTGATTGGTCAGAAGGCCCAGTCTGTTGTGATTGGTCTACTCTGCTCTGATTGGTCAGAAAACCCAGTCTGTTGTGATTGGTCTACTCTGCTCCGATTGGTCAGATGGCTCAGTCTGTTGTGATTGGTCTACTCTGCTCTGATTGGTCAGATGGCCCAGTCTGTTGTGATTGGTCTACTCTGCTCTGATTGGTCAGATGGCCCAGTCTGTTGTCATTGGTCTACTCTGCTCCGATTGGTCAGATGGCTCAGTCTGTTGTGATTGGTCTACTCTGCTCTGATTGGTCAGATGGCCCAGTCTATTGTGATTGGTCTACTCTGCTCCGATTGGTCAGATGGCTCAGTCTGATGTGATTGGTCTACTCTGCTCTGATTGGTCAGATGGCTCAGTCTGTTGTGATTGGTCTACTCTGCGCTGATTGGTCAGATGGCTCAGTCTGTTGTGATTGGTCTACTCTGCGCTGATTGGTCAGAAGGCACAGTCTGTTATGATTGGTCTACTCTTCTCTGATTGGTCAGAAAACCCAGTCTGTTGTGATTGGTCTGCTCTGCGCTGATTGGTCAGATGGCCAGTCTGTTGTGGGTGTTTTTTGTATGAAATCATACAAACTATTTTAGTATTTTTAATTAATCGCTGTTGCACTTTGATGCATTTCCAAAATTATATTAATGCTGGCTTTTTTACAGCACTGTGACTGACACAGATTATGAATATGAATAGTTAATGTGCAGCGCAAACTTTTGAAACGAATCAGCTCAATATGGAAATCAATCATCAAATTGACGTAACAAATGAACTTGTTCACAGCACAGGTTTTATTGATGGCTGTTCCTGTAAGTAATTTGTGAATCACGCTAGAAATAGTGAAGCTTTCAGTCACTTTCACATGGACTGTCAAAATATGCCTATTCATAGGAATACATTCAGAATAACTGAATGTTTGGTAACACTTTAATTTAAGGTGATATAGGTACACGTTATTACATGTACTTTAGTAATAACAGTAAATTATGCATAATTACAAGTAACTAACACTAAACCAAACCCTACCCATAACTCTATAGTAAGTACATTTAGTTAAAGCTGCAGTCCGTAACTTTTTTGGGTTAAAAATGATATAACCAGCTAGTGTTCAATACTATCTGCTTACCTTAGCTCGATTTACAATGGTAAGCTTGTAATAATGTTTTTAATTTCAGCTGTACTGGTGGATTTCCGCTGGAAATTCAAGCATATCTTTGCGTCATTATGTCACATCTGTACACATAAAGAAGGTGTCGCGGCTAGTAGGATGTTGGAGGTGGAGATTTATAGCCTTTTCACAAAACACTTGATATAATTAAACTGATCAATTTGATGGTGGATCCAGAAAGGTTCAAACACAATCACCAGTGACAGCTGGAGATTCGCCCATTGTAAAATGCAAAAGACTTTGGACTTTCAGAGTGGCTAAAAGAGACTGCAACCGGGCCCATGCGAAAACAAGGATAAAAGGGCTTTTGAAAGGTGAACCGAATGTTTTTTTTTCTTTTCTTTTTAAGAAACAGTGGAACAGGTGTGCCCAAAAATGTTAGACTGCAATTTGTAAAGCAAAGTGCATTGCATTCTCAGCTACAAGAGGCGCTACAGCTGCTATTAGCTTAAAGTCACAATGAAATCAAAATTTTTGTTTGGAATTAGTTTTTTTATGGAATACTGCAGTATTTATTTAAAATTATTTATCTGTGCACACCATTATATTTTTTTAATTTACATGCCCTCATAATCTTTAATCAAAGTAACTTCCCCTCCCTCTAGCAGCGACATCTCTTCTCTGATGATGTGTTTACTTGCACAAGAGCGGGGCAACCTGTCACTCACATGAGATCAACCAATAGCAAACCGGGTGTGCTCTTTGATACCAATCTTTCTTTGAAAGCCACATTTCTAGCATCTGTAAAACTGCATTCTACCATCTTAAAAATATATCTAAATTACGGCACATGCTCTCAATGCAAAATGCTGAACAGTTAGGTCATGCGTTCATGACCTCAAGGTTAGATTATTGTAATGCTCTACTGGGTGGTTGCCCTGCTCGCTTAATAAATAAACTCCAGCTGGTCCAAAACGCAGAAGCTCGAGTTCTTACTAGAAACAGGAAGTATGACCATATTAGCCCAGTTCTGTCAACATTGCACTGGCTGCCTATTAAACATCGCATACAATTTAAAATCTTGCTTATTACTTACAAAGCACTAAATGGTTTAGCTCCCCAGTACTTGAGCGAGCTCTTAACATATTATACTCCATCACGTCTACTGCGCTCTCTAAACTCTGGCCAGTTGATAATACCGAGAATATCCAAATCAACTGCAGGCGGTCGATCCTTTTCCTATTTAGCTCCTAAACTCTGGAACAGTCTTCCTAGCATTGTTCGGGAAGCAGACACACTCTGTCAGTTTAAATCTAGACTAAAAACACATCTCTTTACTGTGGCATATACATAAAACACTTTTTCAATTAAATGATTGCTAGGCTGCATTAACTAGAGCCGCGTTTCCACCGAAATTACCCGGAACTATTTGTACCAGGAACTTTTTTCCCAGGAACTTTTTCTCCCCCAGACCTGCTACTGTCTGCGTTTCCACCGCGGTCTAAAGTACCTGGAAGATTAGGCAAATTAGTCCGGTGATGTAGGACTGCGCGCGGCGCGACTGCTCCTTCCAGTCAGCGACGGACAGTAATAATTTTTGCGCGATACATGTCTGCAACAATAACAAGTGGAGGAGATGCAAGCAGCGCTGCTTTTGCTGGTTATGTATCGGTTTACTAAAGAGGTCATTAACAAAACGGCGGAAAAGAGACGAGCACTGATACTAAAGCGTATTCTGAAAGCTATATTTAAAATATGACAAAGTATGTTATCATCAGCTATTACGGACATTGACCATGATGGCTGAGACGAACGCACGCCATCGGACAGAAAGAGTAAGACTGATATTTACTGAACGCTGTTCGATCCTCGCAAAAGACTTTTAAAAATGCCGGTTGAAATAAAATGCTGCGTGAGCTCAACCAATCAGCATGTTCAGCACCCAAGTCCAACCCCCGAAAGTTCGGGAACTTTTCAAAAGTACCACCTCGCAAGCAGGGCCGTTTGGAGGGGGAAATATTTACCCGGAACTTCATTTAGACCCTGGTTCCTGCGGTCGAAACACACCGAGTTCCCCCCCAAAGTTCCTGGTTCCGGGGTAAAGTTCCTGCGGTGGAAACGCGGCTTAGGTCAGCCGGAACCGGGAACACTTCTTATAACACCTGATGTACTCGTTACATCATCAGAAGAATGGCATCTACGCTAATGATAGTCTCCCTGTTTTATCCCGAGGTTTACTGCAGTCAGCCGTATCCAGATCAGATGGTGGACCTGCGCCCGGAGAAGACCAACGCAGGACCCTGAAGTGTCTGCAGAGACCGTGATTAGACTCTCCCTGAAACTGCCTCATCGACACGGCATCCTCAATAAACCCGTCTCCAGCGTGATGACTCCGATTGTTCGAATATTACAATTTAATAATACTTAAATCGATATGTCATCCGCAATAAGCCCATCTCCAGCGTGTTGCCTCCGATCATTCGAATTTTGCACTTTAATAATTATTTAATCAACATCATCCTCAATAAACCCGTCTCTAGAGTGTTGCCTCCGGTCCTTCGAATATTCTGATCTATTATGAAACTCTGACCTGTAAAGTTGCCAGAATAATAATAATAATAATAATAATAATACGCTGTTTGTTAATTGGCCAGAGGAGAACAGGCACCCCGACTGAGCCTGGTTTCTCCCAAGGTTTATTTTTCTCCATTAGGTCACCTAATGGGGTTTTGGTTTCCTTGCCACTGTTGCCTCTGGCTTGGCTTGCTCAGTTGGGGACACTAAATATTTCTAAATTTTTCAACTAAACATCAAAATAAATCGAATTATTAAAATAAATTAACCATATAAACTAAATGACTGATCTAATTACTGATCTAACGCCCACACTGCCACTGTATGATAATTGAAATGAACTGATGACATCACCATTTTCTCCAGAATGGCTATACGGCTGAATAAAATTATGCTGCATTATTTTCCTGTTTAACACTGTAAAGCTGCTTTGAAACAATCTGCATTGTTAAAAGCGCTATATAAATAAAGTTGACTTGACTTGACTTGACCGCAACCATCCAATCAAATCCCCATGGACATAATCAAGTCCCACCCCATTTTTCTTGTTCGAGAAGCCATTTCACTCGGATATACATCACAGTAGAGAAAAGACAATTGCAACTTCTCTTTCAACATTAAACTCTTCTGGCCAGTTTTCTCTCTCAGGTCAACTACTCCATGGCTCAACAACACTGTAGAGCTACTTACACTAAATAATACGACAGAACGCACAAACATACCATGACCCTGCGCAAACTCTCGAGATGTGCATGTGTTCATGAGTTAATTAGCACCCTCTCCAGCCTGTTACTGCAGTCTGTCCTCTCACTAATACATCAGGGTTAGCAAACCCTACTGCCCCTTTAATTACACTCTACTAATATAGCTGATAATTTCATTCTGCATTTATGATGTGGATACACTCAGATGAGTGTGTTATCTTTCCTGTCCCAGTTCTAATTTAGGTAACAAAGCCGAAAAGGCGAACAAAGGGTTTCTTATAATATCTTTTGATTAGTTTTGCTATCACAGCTTTGTATAATAAAGGACAATATTTATTTTTAAAAGGAAGCCTAATTTAGTAATCTGAATAACTCAAATCACAAATGACCTATCAGACATGTTTTTCATATCAGCGGAAATTATATTGCTGTAGACCTTTTAACAGCCGCATTAGTTTGAGGTTTTTATTTAATGGGGATCCTTAGATGACCTGGGATGAATAACTATTTGCGCACTATCTGTCCTAAATGGCATTCAAGATTGGTCCCAAATCATAGTACACTGAAAATACCTTGCCAAAGGTCTACAGCACACTATTTCTGGTATTTTTTTTAAGGACTGTAAGGCAGTGTGTCCACCAAATAATTTTTTCCAGTGGCTAGCGTATTTTTCCAATTGATTCAATGGGAACACCGTGTTTTTCTTAAAACGCCAGCAGTGTGACGAGGTGCTGAGTGTTCTGCATTTTTGTAATTGGTTACATTGACTGTTTCTGTATTTGGTTGCGTTGTGAGTATTTGCAGTGATTTCTGTATTTGGTGATGTTGTGAGTATTTGCAGCGTGTGTTTGTATTTGGTGATGTGAGTATTTGCAGCGTGTTTCTGTATTTGGTGATGTTGTGAGTATTTGCAACGTGTTTGCAGCACGTTTCTGTATTTGGTTACGTTCTGAGTATTTGCAGCGTGTGTCTGTATTTGGTTGGGTTGTGAGTATTTGCAGTGTTTCTGTATTTGGTTGCGTTGTGAGTATTTGAAGTGTGTTTCTGTATTTGGTTAAGTTGTGGGTATTTGCAGTGTTTCTGTATTTGGTTGTGTTGTGGGTATTTGCAGTGTGTTTCTGTATTTGGTTAAGTTGTGGGTATTTGCAGTGTTTCTGTATTTGGTTGTGTTGTGGGTATTTGCAGCGTGTTTCTGTATTTGGTTGTGTTGTGAGTATTTACTGTGTGTTTCTGTATTTGGTTGTGTTGTGGGTATTTGCAGCGTGTTTCTGTATTTGGTTGTGTTGTGAGTATTTGCAGCGTGTTTCTGTATTTGGTTGTGTTGTGAGTATTTGCAGCGTGTTTCTGTATTTGGTTGTGTTGTGAGTATTTGCAGTGTTTCTGTATTTGGTTGTGTTTTGGGTATTTGCAGCGTGTTTCTGTATTTGGTTGTGTTGTGAGTATTTGCAGCGTGTTTCTGTATTTGGTTGCGTTGTGAGTATTTGCAGTGTTTCTGTATTTGGTTGTGTTTTCGGTATTTTCAGCGTGTTTCTGTATTTGGTTGTGTTGTGAGTATTTGCAGCGTGTGTCTGTATTTGGTTGGGTTGTGAGTATTTGCAGTGTTTCTGTATTTAGTTGGGTTGTGAGTATTTGCAGTGTTTCTGTATTTGGTTGCATTGTATTTGCAGTGTGTTTCTGTATTTGGTTGCGTTGTGAGTATTTGCAGCGTGTGTCTGTATTTGGTTGTGTTGTGAGTATTTGCAGCGTGTGTCTGTATTTAGTTGGGTTGTGAGTATTTGCAGTGTTTCTGTATTTGGTTGCATTGTATTTGCAGTGTGTTTCTGTATTTGGTTGCGTTGTGAGTATTTGCAGCGTGTGTCTGTATTTGGTTGTGTTGTGAGTATTTGCAGCGTGTGTCTGTATTTAGTTGGGTTGTGAGTATTTGCAGTGTTTCTGTATTTGGTTGCATTGTATTTGCAGTGTGTTTCTGTATTTGGTTGCGTTGTGAGTATTTGCAGCGTGTGTCTGTATTTGGTTGGGTTGTGAGTATTTGCAGTGTTTCTGTATTTGGTTGCATTGTATTTGCAGTGTGTTTCTGTATTTGGTTGCGTTGTGAGTATTTGCAGCGTGTGTCTGTATTTGGTTGGGTTGTGAGTATTTGCAGCGTGTGTCTGTATTTGGTTGTGTTGTGAGTATTTGCAGCGTGTGTCTGTATTTGGTTGGGTTGTGAGTATTTGCAGTGTTTCTGTATTTGGTTGCATTGTATTTGCAGTGTTTCTGTATTTGGTTAAGTTGTGAGTATTTGCAGTGTCTCTGTATTTGGTTGTGTTGTGAGCATTTGCAGTGTGTTTCTGTATTTGGTTGCGTTGTGAGTATTTGCAGTGTTTCTGTATTTGGTTGTGTTTTCGGTATTTTCAGCGTGTTTCTGTATTTGGTTGTGTTGTGAGTATTTGCAGCGTGTGTCTGTATTTAGTTGGGTTGTGAGTATTTGCAGTGTTTCTGTATTTGGTTGCATTGTATTTGCAGTGTGTTTCTGTATTTGGTTGCGTTGTGAGTATTTGCAGCGTGTGTCTGTATTTGGTTGGGTTGTGAGTATTTGCAGTGTTTCTGTATTTGGTTGCATTGTATTTGCAGTGTGTTTCTGTATTTGGTTGCGTTGTGAGTATTTGCAGCGTGTGTCTGTATTTGGTTGGGTTGTGAGTATTTGCAGCGTGTGTCTGTATTTGGTTGGGTTGTGAGTATTTGCAGTGTTTCTGTATTTGGTTGCATTGTATTTGCAGTGTGTTTCTGTATTTGGTTGCGTTGTGAGTATTTGCAGCGTGTGTCTGTATTTGGTTGGGTTGTGAGTATTTGCAGCGTGTGTCTGTATTTGGTTGTGTTGTGAGTATTTGCAGCGTGTGTCTGTATTTGGTTGGGTTGTGAGTATTTGCAGTGTTTCTGTATTTGGTTGCATTGTATTTGCAGTGTTTCTGTATTTGGTTAAGTTGTGAGTATTTGCAGTGTCTCTGTATTTGGTTGTGTTGTGAGCATTTGCAGTGTGTTTCTGTATTTGGTTGCGTTGTGAGTATTTGCAGTGTTTCTGTATTTGGTTGTGTTTTCGGTATTTTCAGCGTGTTTCTGTATTTGGTTGTGTTGTGAGTATTTGCAGCGTGTGTCTGTATTTAGTTGGGTTGTGAGTATTTGCAGTGTTTCTGTATTTGGTTGCATTGTATTTGCAGTGTGTTTCTGTATTTGGTTGCGTTGTGAGTATTTGCAGCGTGTGTCTGTATTTGGTTGGGTTGTGAGTATTTGCAGTGTTTCTGTATTTGGTTGCATTGTATTTGCAGTGTGTTTCTGTATTTGGTTGCGTTGTGAGTATTTGCAGCGTGTGTCTGTATTTGGTTGGGTTGTGAGTATTTGCAGCGTGTGTCTGTATTTGGTTGGGTTGTGAGTATTTGCAGCGTGTGTCTGTATTTGGTTGCGTTGTGAGTATTTGCAGCGTGTGTCTGTATTTGGTTGGGTTGTGAGTATTTGCAGTGTTTCTGTATTTGGTTGCATTGTATTTGCAGTGTGTTTCTGTATTTGGTTAAGTTGTGAGTATTTGCAGTGTCTCTGTATTTGGTTGTGTTGTGAGCATTTGCAGTGTGTTTCTGTATTTGGTTGTGTTGTGAGTATTTGCAGCGTGTTTCTGTATTTGGTTGTGTTGTAGGTATTTGCAGCGTGTTTCTGTATTTGGTTGTGTTGTGGGTATTTGCAGCGTGTTTCTGTATTTGGTTGTGTTGTGAGTATTTGCAACACGTTTATGTATTTCGTTGTGTTATTAATTAAATACAAATGAAAACAAGCACATGTCTTTATCCAAAACTAGTGCCAGAGTAAGTATGTTACATTGTGTCGACACTTTTATATTCAGAAGCTAACTATTTGCGAAATCAGATACTAGTAACAGTTCTGTGGATATTCCGTATTATTGGACTGAAAAAAACATTGCACCACTGAAGCACTCTAAAGTGCCCGCAACAAGGTGTTTTCAGCAGAATGCTGCCGTTTTCAGCTGGTTAAAAACGATTAGGTGGATCCATAGCCTAAGCATCCTTGCATGCTATTTTGGGCTAAAATTCAACCCACATGTGCTACTGAAAAGCAGTTTGTAAAGGTTCCATTTTGACTTTTTGATTTGTGCCACTTTTAAGGTCGTAAGGATCTTTATTTCTGAATAACATCTTCCCATTCAAGTTTCTGTTTTAGGTTTTGGTTGCTTCGGGGGTCAAATCAGAGAGTGTTTTATCAAATAAATGGAAGCTTTAGCGTAAGTTCTGCCAGGAAGACTTAATTGTCATGTCACTTTAATTTTATCTATCCAATCACATGCTAAATACCTGGGTATAAAAGATCGGTACTTACACATGTCTGAGTTCGCAGATGCTGACGCTCCAATTCAGTTGACGATCCGGGCGGTCCGTAGCGGTCGATCGTTGGTCCTATGATAACTAATATTCATACAGTAGCGTTCTAAGTCCACGTCAGCCTATCATTCTGTTCAATGGGTTACCGCAGTAACAGACGCAAGTGCTTCACTAACAAAAGCAAGTCTCACGTCAGACTCAGATCAATCGCTTTCATGGAGGACTATCTGGGCATGTTAAAGACACGTGTCGGCTGTGGTTTTCATCACCATTCTGGCGACATCACTACATCAGCATTTATCACCGTGATATGCATATGGTTATGCATTCCGATGGCGATTGGGTGTAGTATCTTACTCTTTTCAACTTTGTCGCAAGCATGTCTGTATAGAGCACACACATGCATCGTGTGAGACGCGCACAGGTGTCTGCCGGTCTGCTTGTGCAACGTGATCGCTCGTTGTGACTCGCTTGTGTCCATAGTGCTCGTAAATGATTCGCATGACACCGGTTACCATTATAGATAGTATTTTGTTAGAAAAACTGAAACAGAACAGATATGCACAGCATATTTATACTCTATCATTCTCCCTACGAATGCAAGGAAACAACACGGGTTTTTAAAGCAACATGCACCTTTTTAATCGGGGCTTCATGTTGAACTGAAGTTAAGCTGAAATCGCGATTGGTTCAGTGTTATCAGATCGCTGAAATTCAATTAAAAAAAAAAAAAAAAAAAAAAAAAAACTATGCTGAGCAAATTAGCATATTTAGGTACAGGACCGACATCAGTGCTTTCTGTTCCTATTCAATGGCGTTAGATTCATCTTCCAAGCGCTGTGAGTTCGTCACATACGCAATTAACTGACATAACAGTTTCAAGCTTAGAAGTGTTTGGCCTGCATCCAGCAGAGTACATATTTGCTCAAACATATGGGGCGCCAAGTGTTGGAATGGCTTCCTTTCGTGATTCGTTATGGCTTCCTTCCCTATGAGGAAGAACTGCAGCGTTCTGTGCTCACATTAAGGTGCTTTGCTTATTGTATTATAAAAATGTTTACAGTGTACAATATAACATGTGTTCATGTTTCGTGTTTAAAAAAAAAAAAAAAAAAAAAAAAACAGTATTTTTAACACAATTTACTTATCTGTATACCGCTGTTTTTACTGTCCTGAAAACGGCTGATGACTTCCTTTATTCTATGAAGTCCCTCCTTCAGAAATACGTAACGAGTTCTGATTGTGCCAGCGGTTCCCGTGTTGTGATTCAACCGCAGCTTAGCGCACGTGGCACGGTCCTGTGTTGTGATTCGACAGCAGCTTAGCGCACGTGGCACGGTCCTGTGTTGTGATTCGACAGCAGCTTAGCGCACGGGGAAAGGTCACGCCTCTTAACGGGAGATTTATGCGCGCTTAATGATCTCTACAGCGTCCCTGGGAAAGCCAAACAAAGGTGATTTGACTCCGGGATGAAAATAACAGCGTCTCGATGACATGGCAACAAACACAGTCAAATGCAGCACATCCTTTTATCCACGCGACACGTCCTCTTCTCCACGTGGGACAGCAACAAGACCACGCCCCCTTTTTTGCGCGTAGTCTTGTGCGCGGAGGTTAGTCTGTTCTACTGTTCTACTGACGTCATTAATGAAGGAAGTACCAGGATGTAGTCCAAGCCGGCTGTTCGCTGTAGGCTTTGAAAGGGAACTTCTGTTAAATAAAATATCTCGCTTGGCATTGAATTTTGAGCTTTATAATTTTACAGGTATTATTTATGCTCTAACAGCAACATTACACACTAACTAAAGTTTGAAAAATGGGGTCACGAAGAAGGGGACCTTTAAATTGGTTAATCAAAACAAACACGTCATATATATTAGTAATTGTGTGCATTTGTCTTCGCTTTACTCCAGTTAATTTGACTCTATTAGTTTTTTATTCAGCTACTGATATCTGGATACCTCTTATATTTCGAGAAACTTAGATTGTAGCGTTACGTCTTACTTGATCCTTCCGGCTAGGCCGCCATGGCTACATTATGATAAAACAAATGTGTATCTTGCTTGTACTCTCAGCACCATATGTCGGGTAAGGTTTGCATACAAAACAAGGTTTGACTTGACATTCGATAGCAGCACTAAATTGATTCAGTACTCAATCTGACCCGTTACATAAAGATTGCATCGTACAGCATCTAAATCACAATTATTGATTTGAAAACAATTATTCAAATCTTTTATGAATACAGTGAGCAGAGTGCACTCCCTTTAGAAACGCATGGAACTGTCAAATGCTTCAGTTCAGAAACTCCAGCGGAAACTGCTGTGGTCAATCTGACTACACCGAATCATGAATCTATTGCATGTTCTACTATTCGTTGGTAGAGCGTATGCGCTGGAAGGCAGAGTTGGCAGTGATAAGCTCTGGGCCATTCAATCCTGATTGAGTGTTTCTGTGTTGTGTGGCACGCCAATTGGGGATTGCATTCGAGTGCTCAACAGACTTTACATTACATTTGTGCATTTGGCGGACGCTTTTGTCCGGGGCACCTTCAGTTGTATTCAGGGTGCACATTTGGTGTTTTCCGGGTCTTGCTTTTCCTGGGAGTCGAGCCTGTGGTTTGCCGTTGCTGGTGCGCGCTCTGCTGTTTGAGCTACTGAAAAGACATGTCTGTGATCAGCTACACTTGCATCGGATCCTATTGTGACTAACAAAATATACAAGGGAGTAAATAGTGTTGACTGTTGACACAGTCTGCACATGCGCATTGATTCCTGGCTGCACCGCAAATGGCAAGGTCTCTCGCAGTAAGCTTTTTCTCTTCACTAAAGCTGGCACACGGTGCACTTATAGTCATTGTGTTTTGTTGCTTTTCAGACTGCGATCCTGATGCTAACCTGTGGGATCTCAGTGCATTACAGCAGCCTGTATGTTAATCAGACGCACAAGGACTTGTCCGGAGTTTTACATCAATCCATTCACTTAGCGAAATCATTCAGGCCAAAATTGTATCATGGCGTTGGGGACTATTAAAGACATCAGATTTCATTCTAGGGTCAAAGGAATTTTTAGGATTGCGATATTGTTCTCATATTGCCAAACGTGTCCAAAAAAAAAAAAAATAAAATAAAAAATTCATCACACAGTATTATCCTGGCTTAGGTTATCAAATGATGAATCTCGTTTTGATCTCTTTCATAGGTTCGGTAGCTGTGTCGGGTCCTATATAGCTAGTTATGGTTTTATTAGCTAGTAAAGCTTAACCTTATAAAACATTCTTTTTTTATTTTGCAAGGGCATCGTCCAGTGGTCTCAATCACATGCACATTTTATGTATTCGTCATACTGTTCTGGTTTAATTTCTTTTGGGGGTTCTCTCAGCAGGTTGACGGTTAGATGGTGTTCTATCAAGATGTGAGCGGGAGCTACGCCCAGGGGTTTAGAATCCTCCTAACTGCAGATGGAAAGAGATGTGATTTCCAACTCACCTGTGCATGGGCCATTCTTTCAGATTGGTGTTGCTACGAAATAGCTCAACGCACGGAGTTGGCATCCATGAATGTGGGATTCCATGATGGTCAATATGGTTTTCTTCAGCAATGCTCAAGCCATCAGGCATGTTCAGTAAACTCTCCCATAATTCCAAAGGTAAAACTAAGATTACCTACTCGTCTTAACAAACATCAGGTAAATTCAAAGCTTTTAAGGTTGATCTTCCACTTCCACCGATATTCTGCTAGAAGCCATGTTATCAGCCTTTCGGTCATGTGTCCAGGGAAATTCACTTTAGAAACTAATCAGTTTGATTTACTGTCTTTCCTATTCTGATCTTCACTTCTCACTCAATTTCTTTACTCTTTTACTTAAGCATTCTAGAATGACTCTAAAGGTTCTGGTATTACATTAACAATTCTAAGATGAAGAATCTCTGTCCCTGCACTTCCACAGTAAATATCTTCACGTTCGTCCTAAGACTTCCGACCACTCCCCCCTATTTATTTTATCTATTGGAGCACCTCTCTCTAAGGACTGGTTTCAGACCCACTTTTAAACTGACCTTAAAAGCTGCAGTCTACCTCCTTCTCTTCGTAATGGACTTTCCTACAGCTACGACCGTGGAACTTCTAGGCCAGCATTCAAGCTAAGGGGGAGACCGTGTTCTTCTGCATTCGAGTTCTATATAAGACCAATTCTAAAATCATCCTTGAAGCTCAGCAAGCTCTCCAGTAATGGTTCAGGTAAATTCCTATGCAACTACTGGTGGTGGTTTATTAATATTAAAAAAAAAAAAAAAAAAAAAAATATGTATGTGGCCCTGCGGCCTTGTCTCTGTGGTCTAACAGACCGTGTGGCCCTGCGGCCTTGTCTCCGTGGTCTAACAGACCCTGTGGCCCTGCGGCCTTGTCTCTGTGGTCTAACAGACCGTGTGGCCCGGCGGCCTTGTCTCTGTGGTCTATCAGGCCGTGTGGCCCTGCGGCCTTGTCTCTGTGGCCCGGCGGCCTTGTCTCTGTGGTCTATCAGGCCGTGTGGCCCTGCGGCCTTGTCTCTGTGGCCCTGCGGCCTTGTCTCTGTGGTCTAACAGACCGTGTGGCCCAGCGGCCTTGTCTCTGTGGTCTATCAGGCCGTGTGGCCCTGCGGCCTTGTCTCTGTGGTCTATCAGGCCGTGTGGCCCTGCGGCCTTGTCTCTGTGGCCCTGCGGCCTTGTCTCTGTGGCCCTGCGGCCTTGTCTCTGTGGTCTATCAGACCGTGTGGCCCGGCGGCCTTGTCTCTGTGGTCTATCAGGCCTTGTGGCCCGGCGGCCTTGTCTCTGTGGTCTAGCAGACCGCGCGGCCCTGCGGCCTTGTTTCTGTGGTCTAGCAGACCGCGCGGCCCTGCGGCCTTGTCTCTGTGGTCTATCAGACCGTGTGGCCTGGCGGCCTTGTCTCTGTGGTCTATCAGGCCTTGTGGCCCGGCGGCCTTGTCTCTGTGGCCCTGCGGCCTTGTCTCTGTGGTCTAACAGACCGCGCGGCCCTGCGGCCTTGTTTCTGTGGTCTAGCAGACCGCGCGGCCCTGCGGCCTTGTCTCTGTGGTCTACCAGACCGTGTGGCCCGGCGGCCTTGTCTCTGTGGTCTATCAGGCCGTGTGGCCCTGCGGCCTTGTCTCTGTGGCCCTGCGGCCCTGTCTTTGTGGCCCTGCGGCCTTGTCTCTGTGGTCTATCAGGCCTTGTGGCCCGGCGGCCTTGTCTCTGTGGCCCTGCGGCCTTGTCTCTGTGGTCTAACAGACCGCGCGGCCCTGCGGCCTTGTTTCTGTGGTCTAGCAGACCGCGCGGCCCTGCGGCCTTGTCTCTGTGGTCTAACAGACCGTGTGGCCCGGCGGCCTTGTCTCTGTGGTCTATCAGGCCTTGTGGCCCGGCGGCCTTGTCTCTGTGGCCCTGCGGCCTTGTCTTTGTGGCCCGGCGGCCTTGTCTCTGTGGTCTATCAGGCCGTGTGGCCCGGCGGCCTTGTCTCTGTGGCCCTGCGGCCTTGTCTTTGTGGCCCTGCGGCCTTGTCTCTGTGGTCTAACAGACCGCGCGGCCCTGCAGCCTTGTTTCCGTGGTCTAGCAGACCGTGCGGCCCTGCGGCCTTGTCTCTGTGGCCCTGCGGCCTTGTCTCTGGTTTATACGCGTTTCATTTAAAAAAAATAAAATAAAAAAAAAAAGCCATCAGCAGGCGGTGTTCCATGTTCACGCTTAACATGTTAACTCTTGTTTTTCTTCTTTGTAGGAACTCCAGGATACAAGACCGGTGGGTCTATTTTATTTACCATTTTATTTACCATTTTTGGGGATAGAATAGGCTCCGTCCAGGTGGAAGTATTCTTCCACTTATTCTTGGGGGTCGGCTGCGCCTCTGCCTTCGTCTTCAGGCAGGATATGCAGAGTCCGGACCCTCAGATTGCGAGCTACGGACGGGGCCTATGCCAATATACTTTATTGCTTGCTGGGTTGTTAATAAATGGATAATTGTCACAGTATTTATTCTCCCGAGTCTTTCTGGCAGAAATGGAAGCTTTAGCGTAAGTTCTGCCAGGAAGACTTAATTGTCATGTCACTTTAATTTTATCTATCCAATCACATGCTAAATACCTGGGTATAAAAGATCGGTACTTACACATGTCTGAGTTCGCAGATGCTGACGCTCCAATTCACCGCCATCCTCCCCACCACCTCCAAGTCAAATCCTTCCCTACATCCACCCCACCACCACCAGGATGGTCCCTTCCATACCTCACGGGGGGGTCGGCTGCGCCTCTGCCTTCGTCTTCAGGCAGGATATGCAGAGTCCGGACCCTCAGATTGCGAGCTACGGACGGGGCCTATGCCAATATACTTTATTGCTTGCTGGGTTGTTAATAAATGGATAATTGTCACAGTATTTATTCTCCCGAGTCTTTCTGGCAGAACTATTTTCAAAGGAACTTTCAGCTGTAAATGAAATGAAGGCCTGTAATTGTGCACAGAAGTCATGTGAATGTTTCATCTTATTTAGAGTGCGGCTTGGAGTCATTAAGAGATGATTTGAAGTTATTAAATTGTGTCAGCTCAAACTAGCTCTTTCAGAAAGCTCTCTCTGATCAGAAGACCAAAACATTACTGTAGAAATTACACAAATCAATCACAGTATGCCTTTAAAGGCCTAATATTTAGCATTTTATGAATTCATTTATTATGAATTAAGAAGACGTGCTCTGCTCCTCACACTAACCTACTTTGGGTTTTGAAGACTTTGAATATTTATTTTCATGTTTAGTTTCTCCATTAAAAAGACTTCAGACAGTGATTTAAAAGTTGCAACAGTAACAAAAATGACTATTTAAAATTCTAATTAGGAAAACGGCTCGGGTTACGTCTGTAACCCTTGTTCCCTTTCGAGGGAACTCTCACTGCGTCGGAACGACACTTCGGGGAACGAGTACCCACTAGCCCACACCGAGGGTAGCGCCTGCCCTAGTGTGAAGCCGGAGACCGGGCACAACTAGGACTTGAGTACCCTCGCGCCAGGCGCCGTAGGGAAACCTTCTCCACCCTTTCCTTTCCGTGCCCCAACCGGTGAGGGAGGCGTCTGTTGAAACGGTTTCCCGGCAACAGGACGCTCCCAACACCGGTCCCTGGGACAGAAACCAAGGTTTCTTCCATATAACTAGGGAACGAAGGCATCTGCGCGTTACCCTGATCATACGGAAAGGATTCCCTTGGGGGAACCCCTTGGTTTCCAACCACCACTGTAGAGGTCTCACGTGCAGCAGGTCAAAAGGTATCACCTTGGACGCTGTTGCCATGTGCCCCAGCACTCCTCAAAGTGCTTCCCAGTGAAGGTTCATCCGCCGTCACGTGAGGCGAAGGATGAAAAACCCGTAGAACCAAAAAACCTGACCAACCCTGATGACACTCCGGGCACCTAGCCCTGCCTAGGGTAAAGGATAGCCCTAACTCCCACGGAGGAACTCCAGGCAAGTCGGCGTTATAGCCGAGGCCTAAAGGTCCCCCACTATTTTTCTTTTAGCGATGTACTCGCTAGGAGAAAGGCCCTCTTGAGGTCAAGCTCTTCGGTTCATCCGACTCCAATGGCTCGACGGGGGGCCTCAGCCAGCCTTCGAGGACCACTGCCAGATCCCAGGTTGGGAGTCTGGAACGAGCCACAGGTCTCAACCTCCGAACCCCACGGAGGAACTGTACATCCAGTTGTTGCCTACCCCAGACACTCACCCAAAGGAGTGTGGAAAGCCCCATGGCAGCCACGAACGCCCTGAGTGTGGACGGGGTTAGACCCGCAGAGAATCGATCTTGGAGGAACTCCAGCACTGAAGCCACCGGCCAGTTAACTGGGTCCACCTCACACTCCCTGCACCAAGTGGCTCACCACTTGGGGCTGTACAGCCTCCTGAAGACGGAGCTCTGGAACTGAGTAAGTCTCTATCACCTCTGCCAACAGGCCAGCCTCTAGGTACCTGACCCCCTCAAGGGCCAGACCCAAAGATTCCAAATCTCAGGCCGGGGGTGAAATATGAGTGAAAGCCACAATGGACAGTGGGACGTCTCGTGAGACGCAAACAGGTCCACTTCCACTGGGCCGAACCTCTCACACATGGCCTCCACCACCTCCGGGTGGAGTCGCCACTCCCCGGGCCTCAGCCCCTGCCTCGACAGGATGTCTGCTCCCTGATTTTGGACCCCCGGGACGTACATTGCCCTAATGGACAACAGTTTCCCTTGGGACCACAGGAGAATTTGATGCGCCAGTCTACATAGAGGGCGCGACCTCAAACCCCCCTGATGATTCAGGTACGCTACAACAGACGTATTGTCTGTTCGTACCAGGACATGTTGGCCGCAGAGGTCCGGGAGAAAGCTCCTCAGAGCTTTGTAGACCACCATCATCTCCAGGCAATTTATGTGCCAGGAGGAATGACGGCCCTCCCACGGGCCCCTCGCAAAGCGGCCCTCCATGACCGCGCCCCAAACAGTGAGGGAGGCGTCTGTTGAAACGGATTTCCGGCAACAGGACGCTCCCAACACTGGCCCCTGGGACAGAAACCAAGGTTTCTTCCATATGACTAGGGAACGAAGGCATCTGCGCGTTACCCTGATCATACGGAAAGGATTCCCTCTGGGGGAAAACCCCTTGGTTTTCAGCCACCACTGTAGAGGTCTCATGTGCAGCAGGCCAAAAGGTATTACGTTGGACGCTGCTGCCATGTGCCCCAGCACTCACTGTTAAAGTGCTTAAACTGGATCTGACTCACGATGATAGGAACCGTGAGCATTTTGAATCTGAACCTCCTCAGAGACCGATTCAAATACCTCAGGTCTATAATCGGACGCAACCCTCCATCCTTTTTGGGAACTATAAAGTACCGGCTGTAGAACCCGGACTCCCTCTCCAGCGGAGGAACATGCTCTATGGCTTCCTTCGCCAGCAAGGATTTTACTTCTAGTTCCATTACCCGAACCCGCTCTGGTACCACTGCAGTCCAGTTCAACCCCCTGAAACTTGGAGGAGGGTGACCGAACTCTCGAGGCTGGCTTCCGGTGTTACACGAGCCTCGTCCCCAACCCCCTGAAGCAGATGACCGGCAGGAAGTAGTTGGGAACGATTCTCTGTGTGCGAACATGCGCGCTGCCCAGCCGCAGGTCTTTCCAGAGGCGGCTGGAGCAGCATGCATTCGCGGGAAATTGATGTGGCCCGAAGCATCATAGACGGCGGGATTCCACATCGATTTCCCCAGAGCGCCCCAGAAGAAGCAACCTCGATTGCCCTTCTGCAGGGGGGACCGCTCTTAGAAGCCCTGCCGCAGCTAGGGCTTCTTCCCAGCAGCCTTCCGAGCCCTGAGTACGTTCTTCAGATCGCCTCTGGGAGCGGAAGGCTGCTGGTGAGTCTGCTGGAGAGAGCGCCGTCTCTGTTGCCAAGCTCCCGGAGGAGGGGCTCTAGAGGCGACGCTCTCCCTCTGCAGCTGACGGTGCGAGGAGCTAGTGGACGGCTGAGGCTGCCCCCTAGGGGCCGCCTTCCCCGGCTCCGAGCAGCGAGGGACGAACTGTCGGAAGGCCGCTGACTGACTCTTCGCCTCCTGGTATTTGGCGACAACGGCCTCAACCGCGTCGCCAAATAGACCCGAAGGCGAAATCGGGGAGTCTAGGAGGAAGGACTTGTCCTTCTCTTTCATCCCCGATAAGTTCAGCCACAAATGTCTCTCCACAGTCACCAAGGAAGCCATAGAACGGCCGACAGCACGAGCTGTCTCCTTGGTGATGCGGAGAGACAAATCCGCAGCCTTCCGCAGCTCTAAAACATCCTCCGGAGAGGGTCCCTCGCCCTCGTCGAGCTCCTTGAGGAGGTCGGCCTGGTAGGCCTGCAAGATAGAAAGGGTGTGCAGGGAACTACCAGCCCGCCCAGCCGCCATATAGGCCTTGCCCACCAAGGATGAGGTATCCCGACAGGGCTTGGTGGGCAATACCGGGGCTTTGAGGGACGATGCGGATTCGGGCGAAAGATAACTCGCTAGAGCCTGTTCCACCCGAGGCATCGCCCCATACCCTGCCTCGCGGGCCCCCAGAACGCTAGAATAATCCAACACTGGGGGATTGGAAACCCGCGAGGAGAAGGGTTTCTTCCAGGATATACACACCTCGGTGTGTAAATCCGGGAAGAATGGCAAGCCCCGGCGAGGTGCTTGAACCCGGTGAAAAAGGAACCGGTCATCCAGCCTACTTGGTGGCTGGACTTCCGGCACCTCCTGTGGCCAATCGATGTTCAACTTGGCCACCGCACGAGTCAACACCTCGACCAGCTCCTCTTGGGCGGGTGAATGAAGCGAGGATATACTTCCTGCTTCTCCACCCGCCCCGATGCCACCCTCATCCGGCTCCTCAGAACCAGAGAGGATCAGCATCGGACCCTCCACCCCGGGGGAAGAAGCCGCAGCGCGGGCTTCCACACGGGGAGGAAGATCATCGGAACTGTCAGAGGAGGATTGGGAAAGTGCCGCAGCAGTCCCAAAACCCTCTGACAAGTCCCGATGTGAACCCCATGATCTGCGACGCAGGTCCAGAACCATGAGGTTCACAAGGCTGGCCGCCCTCATCAAACACGGCCAGCCGAGAGCGAAGCAGTCTGAGTGGGAGCAGCTCACAATACTGACAGGCGGCTCCCTTGAGAGCCGCCCGAGCATGCTCCACGCCCAAACAATGCACACAAAGCAGGTGTGCATCCGAGCCAGATATAAAACGTGGGCAAGGATGCACACACTGCCTGTAGCTTTCTCTCTCACTCATTTTTCTTTTTTCTCTTTTTCTTTCACACACACACACACTCTGGGACAGACAACAATAAATAGACAGACTTGTAACACAGAGCGCAATGCTGAAGAGCAATAACTGCCGTTTCAATGCGCCGGCTCCCCTTTTATACTTCCGGGTACGCCGTCACGATGACGTCATCACGCACGCCAATCGGACTGGGCTAGTTTCTATACGGACTTCAGATTCGCTAATGCTTAGGGAGTATCCCCGAAGTGTCGTTCCGACGCAGTGAGAGTTCCCTCGAAAGGGAACTGTGGGTCCATATATGGTTATGGCAGATATAATTTCACTCCCCAGTGTTTTCTACATGTACATGTAAAGGTGTGATCATCACATTAGAAAACTTGTGCATGTACAAAAATTATTTTCAAACCAACCAGCTGTTCAATGTAGTGAAAATGTGTGACCAGCTTGAACTGTTTCCAAATCTGCCTGCGGAAATCTTTTACCCTCTTGATCGTGTGGACACCTTCCCCATGAAAATTCACCGTACAATGGTAAATAATATGACCGCACCTTAACAATGAATACAACGTAAATTGTGCTGTCTTGATTCATGAATGACTGTGGTTGAAACGTATAATTTGTATGAATTAAAATTATTTTTTTCTCAAATTCCAATGTTGTGTTGTGCATTACTGAGTCAGTTTTACCAATACAATCAAGCTGCAGAATTTTAACATGTCTGTTTTTAAATTTTAAAAGTAATTTTAATTAATACAAATGGTACGTTTCAACAACTTAGTGGAATGGGCAGATGTTCCCTTAAGGTGCGTTCACACCAGAAGCGAATGAAGCAAATTATTGACGCGTAGTTGGAAGCTTGAACATTTTGAGTTTACTCGCTTCATTCGCATGTGAAATTCGCTTAATTCGCGTGTGACATTCACTACAAAACAGATGCAAATTCGCGGCATGGGAGGGGCTTCTGCCAGCCGGCTCGTCCCATAAGCTCAATTTGCCAGCTTTACTCAATTTGAGCTATACATAGGGGTGATTGCAGGGTGATTGGGACACTTTTTCCAAGTCATCTCAATGGCAAAAAGTGTCCTTGAAACACTACTGTTATAGTATTTATATATTATATAGTATTTATAGGGTGATTCCCTATGTATAGCTCAAATTGAGCAAACAGTGTTTTTTACAACTTACCAGATTGTCCGACCTCCTCACTCACTTTCTTCCAACCAAGTTTCTATAAAGTACGAAGATGTATAGTACAGCTCCGAGTATCCACATATGATTTTGTCCTCATTGTTGTCACTACTACTGCAAGCTCCTGATTGGTTAACGCGACGCCAATATCCGCCAAAGTTCAGATTTTTTAACTTGCGCAAACACACGTCAAACTCTCAATTTGCGCGCCTCATTTGCGCGAATCGCGACGCAGAATGTCTATTCCCGTCTTTGCATTGACTTAACACATAAATAACTTGCGTGGAACGCTTCATTAACGTCTGGTGTAAACGCACCATTATGCTGCGTTCACACCAAACGTGGATAAAGTGTCAAAATCACGTCTACCGCGTCTAGTTGGATGCTTGAACATTTTGAATGCATTCGCGTATAAATAGAGCGGTTGAAGCGAAATAGACGCGCATTCAAGGCACTCCAGGAGCTGCGCCTGGATGACAGCTCGCTCTCACTCCTGTATGTATTTTTTAGGCTACAATAAAACGAAATATGTCATAAAACACCACTCTGCCTTTTTTCATTTTCATTAAAAAAATATTTAACATTAATAGCCACACAAATGTGGTACAGACAACGCACTACCTACATTATCTTCACTGCATGTATATTTTAGTATCCTAAAAAATAAAGTTATGAAACTTCTCTTTGCCCTCAGTCAAAACGATTTGGCAGACAACAAAATATAGATTCATGACACCAAAGATCGGCCGTTAGATCTACACAAGACAAATTATATCTCATTTTTAACCACTACAGAGACATCCAAGCCAGCGGCAAACGTCAGAAGGACTGGCAGAGGAAAGGCTGCTCTCACCTGAAAAAGTCTTAAAACTAAATCTTGTGACACAATAACAGTAGTATTTCTAAATTATGCAGGGTTTCTCATCACGTCACTTTACCACGTGACAGCAGAAAGCAGGCTCCTGATTGGTTAACGCAACACGAATTGGCGCCAAAGTTCAGATTTTTTAACTCGGGCATCAGACGCGAATTCGCTTCAAACGCGCGAATGCACAAAAAGCACCAAATAAAATCACTTGCGCGTACCACAGTCAATTTGCGTCATTTGCTAATGAGGCGTAATCGCGTCCATCGCGCCGCGCGACCTCCAGACGCGCGTCAATGCGCCTTTACATTGACTTAACATTGAAATCACTCGTTCCAGACGCTCTATTCACGTTTGGTGTGAACACAGCATTAGGCGTCATGTGCCGTGGCATTAATATGCAGCTATAATACATGTAGGTGATTTTGAATTAATATTTCATGTTGATAAACAATGTTAGCCTACATACTGTTAAAATTAATTGTGGTATTGATATCTTGCTGACTCTATAGAACAGTGGCAACTTTACCGCGCTCCGAGAGCCCCCTAGTGATCAGGAGTATTTCCATTGTGTTATGGCTTGATTTTGTTGTGTTGCGGCTTGATTTAGTTGTGTTGTGGCTTTTTCGTTGTGTTGTGGCTTGATTTCGTTGTGTTGTGGCTTGTTTCCATTGTGTTGTGGCTTGATTTCGTTGTGTTGTGAACTTATGTTTGCTTTTTATATTGCTTTGTGTTGTGTACTACTGGGCCACCGTATAGGCTTCAGGCACATGAAGTTTGGCATGTTGTTGCTATGCGGTTGCCAGGGCATTGCTATGCAACGCCAACATTCTACAGATGGTTTTTAGTGTTTCTATGTAGTTGCTAGGATGCTTGCCCTAGGGACTTTTTTTATTCTCAGCCTGAGTGGCATTGAAAGGTGTTATCAACACTACACAATGCGTTTCACCATTCACTGTTTAAATGTGTGTATAAAAGCAGAACTGCTCTAGGTAGCTGTTATTCTGTTAGGACTAAGAACTGTGGGATGTGGACGACTGTTGGGGAAATTAAATTTTCTGGGCTATGGGGGACATTCCATCAATATCGCTCCGCTCTCCGCTGAACACAAACCAAATCAAACTGGTGCCATGCACACGCATACACACATTCGCGGCGGGAGACAGCATGTGAAAACAGCAGACGGGGCACCAGGTCATTCTTTTCCAGGTCAGACCAGAGAAAATGTACTTTTATCTGAGGAAAATGTGTCATCGCAAAGTACTGCAGTTATAAAGCTCCCCATTTGAATCCCAGCAGCATGAGAGACATCACAGAAACCTGCTCAGTGTGTGTGTGTGTGTGTGTGTGTGTGTGTGTGTGTGTGTGTGGTGTCCTGAATGCCACAGCTATACGAGAAGCTGTGAAACCTGCATTTCACAGTCTCTCGGAGGAAAATCAGTTGGAAATATTTGCATTTTATCAAGGAAATGGGACTGTTAATATTGGAGCATATGATTTGGTCTATTGTGTCCTTATTATAATTCAGGCTCCATGAGAAAATAAATAACAAATACGATCTCATGCATGTCTGGAACATTTCTTCTAGACATCACAGATATTAAATGGAGAGAAAATGACTTCTTAGATGTTCCTTCTGAGAAAAAGACCCCAGTAATCTCACATGTGTCTCCTCTGAGGAGATCTTAATGTCTCAGACTGTGCCCTGCCAGTCTGCAATTAAAAGTGAAAAATGTTTTATATTCTTACTATATGTCACATATTACCTCATTTGTGTCTGTTTTTATTTCCCATAGGATGTTTCGAAGAACATTCTGAAGTACAGTAGAACTCATGCAAGTTGCAAATAAAACAGCAACTTCTGAACATTAAAATCTGCCTCTAGATAAAACAAGAATTTCAATGAAACTGGGAATATTTGGAAGCCACCTTTCCAAACCATCTGCCTGCAACCATTCAAGTGCGCAAGTGGTGTTTTTATGTATTGTTCTGAAAAACAAAATTGAACGGAGATCGAACAAAGAAAATGCCATCAATTTATGTTTCAGCCTGTCTATTAAAACCTTTGACAAAATCTCACCGAAACACTGAGATCAGTGTTGGTGTTACAAATAGTGTTACAAATATTCAAATTATCACAGAAGTTTATAGCTTGGAAATAAACACTGATGTCTACGGAAGCAAAATGGAGCAAATCCTTTGGAAAGTAACTTGACGCTTCAAATAAATATTGTATAAATTACATTGTTACACCAGTAGGTGGCGACAAGCAGGGGTTAAAGTGGGCCGGAACGGTCCGGAACTGCATTGGGGTCCGGTGGGGGAGAAACAGGGCAAGAGAAGGAGACTGAGAGAAAAAGAAAGAGTGATGAAATGAGGAGAGAGTAGGTATGACAAGATAATCTACTGCCCACTAACATGGTTTTGAAAGCTATTTATTATTATTTTTTAGCCTTCAAACATCTTAAAATGCACATATGTAGATCAGAGAAATCATCATTTTCTTGGGAGACCATGCCCCTCAAAATAGCTAAAATTTAGGACCTCGCTGGTTTTAAAACTCCTGAAGGCAGAATATTCAAAAGTAATGCTGTTTCTGGAAACCTGTTTTCTTTGACCTCATATCTGGAGTTAATGCATGTATGCTGTTAATGTGTTACAGCCTGGAATTTTTATATATAGGCCTACTTAATATTAAAATTGAATATTCAGACAGTATATACTCATTGTATATCTGTGTTTTGACGATTTTAATACTAATATTATATATCATATGCACCCCTCATTAACCGTGTGAAGCCATCAGTGAAGACCCTCAAGGTGTGGCCTGCGGGGGCAGATTCCACACTCCAGGAAAGGTTTCTAAACACAGACTGGAGTATGTTTGCTTCTCAAGCCATCAGTGGCGCTCACACAGACATTGACTCCTACACCTCCTCTGTATTGGATCATATCAATACCACCATTGACAGTGTTACAACCCAGAAACAGATCACCACATACCCAAATCAGAAGCCTTGGATGAACAGGGAAGTGCAACTCCTGCTGAAGTCACGCAATACTGCCTTCAGATCAGGTGATGCACTAGCCTACAGCACATCCAGAGCAAACCTGAAGAGGGGCATACATCAAAAAGGCCAAGCACTGCTACAAGCTAAAGATAGAGGGACACTTTTCCAACTTTGACCCTCGACGCATGTGGCAGGGCATTCAGGCCATCAGTGATTACAAACCCACCCACTCCACCCCCGCAGCCTGAACGAGCTAAATTACTTTTATGCTCGTTTTGAAAGAGACAACAGAGAAACTGCCACCAAGCTCAAACCCTCAGCTGACCACCCACCAATCACACTCTCCTCCACAGAAGTCTGCAAGGCACTGAGCCGGATCAGCGCGCACAAGGCTGCTGGACCAGACAACATCCCTGGACGTGTTCTCAGGGCATGTATGGAGCAGCTCGCTGGGGTTTTTACAGACATTTTCAACCTGTCTCTTGCCCAAGCAGCTGTACCAACATGCTTTAAACGCACTTCCATTGTGCCAGTGCCGAAACACTCTAGCCCGAGGTGCCCTAATGACTACTGCCCTGTAGCACTCACACCCATCGTTATGAAGTGCTTTGAGTGGCTGGTCCTGGAACACCTAAAAGACTCTCTACCATCCACATTGGACTCACACCAGTTTGCCTATCGCAGCAATAGGAGAACAGAGGATGCAGTTTCCATGGCACTGCACTCTGTGCTCACCCATCTGGACCATAAGAACACTTATGCACGCATGCTGTTTGTTGACTTCAGCTCAGTATTCAACACTGTCATCCCATCCAAGTTAATAGCCAAACTTGGAGACCTGGGCATCAACACTTCAATGTGTAACTGGATTTTGGACTTCCTAACTGACAGACCCCAGAATGTTCGATCAGGGGCCACCTGCTCCACGTCCATCACACTCAACACTGGCGTACCACAGGGCTGTGTGCTAAGTCCGTTTCTCTACTCCCTCTTCACCTCCGACTGCAAGCCTGTATATGGATCTAATTCCATCGTCAAGTTTGCGGACGACACTACGGTGATTGGTCTCATCAGCAACAACGATGAGACTGCCTACAAGGAGGAGATCCAGCACCTGGCCACATGGTGCGCTGATAATAACCTGCTCCTCAACACCACCAAAACGAAGGAGCTCATCGTGGACTTCAGGAAAGAGTCAAGAGGCACACACGACATCATCCACATCAATGGAATGGCTGTTGAGCGTGTCTCCAGTTTCAAGTTCCTGGGGATCCACATCTCGGCGGACATGTCGTGGACGACCAACACCTCCAACTTGGTCAAGAAGGCTCACCAGCGCCTTTTCTTCCTGAGGACACTGAGGAAGAATCAGCTCTCCTCGGCTATCCTGGTGAACTTCTACCGCTGCGCAATAGAAAGCATCCTGACCAACTGTGTCGCAGTATGGTATGGGAGCTGCTCTGTTGCGGAGCGCAAGGCACTGCAGCGGGTGGTGAAAACTGGCCAGCGCATCACAGGGACTCCACTGCCTGCCATCGAGCACATCCAGAGGAAATGCTGACTGCACCGAGCTTGCAGCATCCTCAAGGACTCCTCTCACCCAGCCCACAGACTGTTTTCTCTCCTGCAGTCAGGATCGCTGTCTTCATTGACAAATATTTAAGATCGACTGACTGCAAAGGCTCAAAGGGAGGCCTCTGAAGAGCATCTAAAACTACTGAGAGGTCCCAAGAGGGTACAAGAGGAGAGCGAGGAGGATTCAGTCTCCTCGCTCCCCTCAGGAACCTGATGATCAGGTCGTGCTGACTTACCTTTTTGTTCACCAAGAGATCGTGGTGGGCAGATATTGTGGCCACATAAACTTTAAGGGTGGAGGGAGACAGCCTTCGCTCCAACCCTTCTTGGAGAAACGAAAGCACAGACCCGATCGGGCATTTCCAGGGGTCTTCTTGGCGAGAAGAACACCAGGTGACGAAGAGGTTCCACTTCAATGCATAGACATGCCGAGTGGACTCTGCCCTAGCGGAAGTGATGGTAGCCACCACCGTAGGTTCCAAAGATCGGGACGCGGGTAAAATAGGGTGCCCCGTCTCTGAGTAAGGAGGTCCAGTCTCAGAGGAATGGGCCAGGGAGGGGCTGCTGCAAGGAGTACGAGTTCGGGGAACCAGGTCCAGCCATGCCAATACGGGGCGACCAGAAGGACCTGCTTCTTGTCCTCCCTGACCTTGCACAGAAGTTGTGCAAGAAGGCTCACTGGGGGAACGCATATTTGCGCAGGCCCCGCGGCCAGCTGTGTGCCAGTGCATTCGTGCCGAGCGTGCCCTCGGTCAGGGAATAAAACAGGCTGCAGTGGGAAGAGTCGCGGGAGGCAAACAGATCTATCTGTGCGTCGCCAAACTGTTCCCAAATCAGCTGGACCATCTGGGGGTGGAGTCTCCATTCTCCCGGAAGAGGCTGAGACCGTGAGAGCTCGTTGGCTGCACGGTTCAGGACTCCCGGGAAATGGACAGCACGAAGGGACCTCAGGTGCTTCTGACTCCATAGTACGAGATGGGGGGTGAGTTGAGACATACGGCGAGAGCGTAGACCGCCCTGGTGATTGATGTACGCTACAACGGCCATGTTGTCTGTCCTGACTAGTACATGTTGACCCTTCAGCAACGCCTAAAACCGGTGCAGGATGAACCGTACTGCCAGCAACTCTAGGCAATTGGCATGCAGGAGGTGCTGGGGTCCTGTCCAGGAGCCCGCGGCTGCTTGTCCATTGCACATGGCACCCCAGCCCGTGGCAGAGGCATCCGTCGATACAACAACATACCTGGAAACTCGTTCTAAGGGCACACCGGCCCGTAGAAAACTGAGGTTCGACCACGGGGTGAGAGTCTGTCGGCAGGCCCGATGTCACTTGTACCCAGAGCGTGCCAGACCACCATGCCCATCTCGGGACTCGGTCACGAAGCCAATGCTGAAGCGGTCTCATATGAAGCAATCCGAGCGTCGTCACCGTGGCTGCAGATGCCTGGAACCGCATTCTTGCTCTCGATTTGACGGAGGCAAGTCAGCAGAGACTGCGCGCGCTCGCTCATAAGCTGCGTGCACATGGCGACCGAGACGATATCCATACCGATATCCATACCGCGGGGCAAAGTTTGCTCTTCTCCCAGTTGACCCGAAGGCCCAGACGGGCTAGGTGTTGGAGCACCATATCTCTGTGTCCGCAAACCTGCTCTTGAGAGTGGCCCAGTATGAGCCAGTCATTGAGGTAGTTCAGGATGCGAACCCCGTGCTGCCGGAGGGGCGCAAGGGCTGCCTCGACAATCTTCGTAAAGACACAAGGGGACAGAGATAGCCTGAATGGGAGGACCGCGTACTGATATGCCCGCCCCTCGAAAGCAAACCATAGGAACGGTCTGTGTCGAGGAAGGATGGAGACATGGAAGTAGGCGTCCTTCAGGTCGATCGCTGCAAACCAATTGTCCGGACGAACGCATTCGAAAAGGCGTTTCACAGACAACATCTTGAATGGAAGCCTGTGAAGGGATCGGTTCAAGATGCGAAGGTCCAGGATTGGTCGTAACCCACCGGTTTTCTTGGGTACAGTGAAGTAAGGGCTGTAGAACCCCGACTTTATTTCGGCTGGAGGGACAGGCTCGATCGCACCCTTCGCCAGTAGAGTGACAACCTCCGCACGCAAGACGGGGGCGTTGGCCCCGACCATGGTATGGCGGACTCCCCTGAAGCGGGGAGGAGCCTGCGTGAACTGAATCGCGTAGCCGAGCCTGATGGTCTGCGCGACCCAGTGGGACAATCCCGGAAGCTGAAGCCAGGCTCCCAGGAACTGCACCAGCGTGGTCATACGGAGCACAGACGTACCCAGGGTGGGGCAGCGAGGCAGCGTTACAGGCCCGGACATGGGAGGCTTTTGGGCGTCCCGGTGTGGGGGCACGGTTAACGGCTGCGTCCTGACAGAGGAGACCAGGGAAGGACGTGCGTTCCACTGGGGTCTGAGAGGAAGCTGGCGACAGAGAGGGATGTGAGTGGCAGGACCCGGGGGGTGGCGCGCACCGTCATCACCGATCTCTGGGTGCTCAGGGATGGGATTGTCAGTTCTTTCTTTAAGCACATTAGGGTGCTGCTGACCCGGGGGCCAGCAGCTGAACAAAAGATTCTCCCCCGGCCCTCCACCGGGGGAAGGAGCGGCCCTGCTGCCATCTCCTGGAAAGAACTGCCCATCCCTGAGCTGTCCGCGTCAGGAGCGCCGCTTGGCCTGGCGTTTTTTTGCGGGCTGCGTGCCTGGAGCGGACTGGGATGCCTTCCTGCGGTTACCTCTGCGCGGCCCGGGTGGAGGCTGCTGCTTGGGTGGCGCAGAGGTTGAGGGAACCGCAGGATGGCGTCCTCGGCGGCGAGCAGGCTGAGGCAACTGCGCGGGCAGCTGGGTGGAGGCAGCAGCGGGCCGCCGGGGCAGTATGTGTTTAATGGCCTCAGTCTGCTTCTGGGCGGCCGAGAACTGTTCCCGACCGCGCCGCCGAATAGCCCATCCTGGGATATGGGGGCGTCGAGGAAACGTGTTCGCTCGCCGTCCCGCATATCGGCCAGGGTGAGCCATAGGTGTCTCTCCTGGACCACATTTGTGGACATCACCTGACCCAGGGAGCGTGCGGTCACTTTCATCGCCCGGAGAGCGAGGTCGGTGGCGGCACGCAACTCATCTCTGAGTCCCGGATCAGCTCCGCCCTCTTGCATGTCGCATAGAGACATCCTGAAAAGGACGTGCCACGCGCAAGCTCTTTTGTGAGAGGAAGCCTCGCAGTTGATGCCGAAGCGCCCAGGGAAACACACACCAGCTGAATGCAGACTACTGCACAGATCAGCAGGCAGGAAGTATGCGATCACTGGAACGTGCCGTCACACCAACACCGACTGGAAAGCTGCTCGTCTCGAAGAAGCTGACAGAGTCTCAGAAGGCTTGTGAGGAGTGAAGAGGTAGGTACTCTTGGCTCCGAAAGCAGAAACGTAGTGCGATATGTGCACATACTTCCTTTTATACTCACGTGGTCAGGCGGAGTTAAGTATGCAAATTCCGCATGCCCATGGCATTGGCATGCCATTGGGCGTTTTCTAAGATCTCGAAGATGATAGGCTTCTAAGCAAAACCCCCATTTGTTAGTCACTAAGGTTACGTCGTAGTGACTGAACGAGGGGGAACAAGAGATTCATTCAAAAATGCTGATTCATCCAGTAATGAAACAAGTGAAGTATTTATGAGTGAGTCACTGAATCACTCATTCAAACTGATTTTTAAAAAAGTAGTTCATTCAAATTAACTAAGCATTTTAAATAGATTGCAGCAGTTCATGTTTTGTCTGAACCTCTAGTAAATTACATGGTATTTTGTTAAGTTTTCCCTTGTCCATTTGAAACAAAAAAAATTGTGATTCTCAATTTATCCAAAATTGTGCAGCTCTAAAGACAAGTCACCGGAAAAGAAGACCTCGCATCCGAAGAGTTTCCTCGTTGTGAGTTTTAGTTAGGCTCAATTTAGTTAGTGTCATTTGGCGGAGGCCAGGAGCAGCCAATGGGAAAAGCAGGTCAGGCGTAAAACAGGCAGGATGTAAATTTGAGTGTCAGGGAGAGAAATGGCGTGTAAAGCCGCACGAGTAGAAGATCCGCTCGACAGAAGCCACAGGAACCACAGGAACCGGGCCAAACAGACACATGATTCCTAAAATAGAACCATCCAGAGCTGAAAATCCGGGACTGCAGGAGATTCTCACCGTCAGGAGTGTTGGAGATCGACTGCGAAACTCTAATTATTTTCTCTCTCTCTCTCTCTGTCTGTGTCTCTCTCGTTTCTCATCACAGTTCAGGTTCCATTTCCATGATTCCATTTCCATGATGATATCCTTGAGAACTGTCAGCTTTAATGGTAATTAGTGGTATTTTCTAAGGTAAGTGTCATTATTACTCCTCTTCCTTGTGTTAAAGGTAAAAGATTTGAACAAACAATTATCCCAGAATTATTAACCCTCTGTTTGTGCGAAAGACATTTAAAATGCGCTATTTCTAAATTATCAGCACTTTTTCATCTACATTAATTCATTTGAAAAAATTAATGTCAAAACCACTGTTCTAAAGATTTGGTGGGCTTTTTTTTGACTCAATTACTCGAACACCCCAGCAACCACACAGCTACACAGTAAAAAGATTATACCAACCACAACACCTTAGAAACGGCAACATGCTAAAAACATTTAGTGGACTTTAGTTACATATAGCAAACCCAGGCAAACAGCCTTAAAACTGCATAGCAACACACTTAAAACCATTTGGATCACATATACCCCTTTTCCACCAAGGCAGTGCTAGAGCTAGATCGGAGCCAGAGCTAGTCCCAGTTCATAATTGGTTCAACTGAGGAGCCTGCTAAGAACCGTTTGCGTTTCCACAGGCTAGAGAGCCACAACAGAGCCAGGTCTTACGTCACTGTATACGTCTCATCTTTCTCAGCAACGCTAGCGGGAAACACACACACACCAGGCTTGTGTGAGATGCATCGGCGCTGCGCAGACCGATCCACGTATAATATTTTAAAAAACGCATGAGTGAATCAAAAGCATAAGGAGTCGTGTGCTCTCCCTGGACTCGTTATCATACGGCGATCGATCTGCACAGCACCACTGCGATCAAGCCTTCCATCAACAATGCAAACGTTGTGTTACTGTTGATTCACATGGCTTTACGATCCTACATCGGCATCAAAACACAACGAAAACACAGCGAATCCAACGCTTTCGTGCAGTTCGCCGTAATTAACATAGACGGAGATTACAAACGAGCAGCAGCTGTTAGCTCCATTAGCTGCTATTTCAACAATGGCGGATCTCAAGTCTGTGTTCGTCTTGTTGACCCCGCCCCCAGCGCCTGACGTAATCGGTTCTTACTCCTAGCCCTGTTCTAGCCCAGCAATGTTTTGGTGCTACTTAAGAACCACTTTTCCTGGCTCGGAGCTGGAGCTTTGGGTGTGGAAACACAAAGAACCGATTTGGAACTAGGCTCTGGCTCCAATCTAGCTCTGGCTCTGCTTTGGTGGAAAAGGGGTAATAGCAACCCCTTGGCAAACACCCACAGCACCTTTGCAACTGCACAGCAACATGCTGAAAACATGCAGTGTACTTAACCTATGTATAGCGACACCCTGGCAAACTGCATAACAACACTGCATAGCAACATCCTGGCAAACACCTACGACACTTTAGAAACTGCATAGCAACACCCTGGCAACCACATATTAACATGTCAAACAACATTTAGTGCTCTTTAGATATGCATAGCAAAATCATAGCAGCATGCAAACATTTTGTGCACTTTATCTATGCATAGGAACACCCTGGTGAATACCTACAACACCTTAGCAACTGCACAGCAACATGCTAAAAATATTTAGTTGACATTACCTATGTATAGCGACACCCTGGCAACTGCCTATCAACTCCATTGCAACACACTGCATAGCAGTGCGATTTAGCTATGCATAGCAACACCATGGTGATTACACTTATATATGAATATAAATGCACTAAAACAATTTTAAGCACTATAGCTACGCATAGCAACACCCTGGTGAACACCCTAGCAGCTGCATTGCAACACTAAAATCAACTTGGAGCACTTTAGCAATGCATTGCAACGACCTGGATACAGCATACAAACAACATTTTGTTCACTTTAGCTACGCATAGCAACACCCTGGGGAACACCCACAACACCTTAGCAACTGCACAACAAGATAAAAAAAAAACGTAAGCACACTTTATGTACAGTATATGTATCATGACAACCTGGTAAACTGCCTATCAACTGCATAGCAATGCCCTGGCAAACACCAACAATACTTTTGAAACTGCATAGAAACACCCTGACAACCACATATTAGCAGGCCAAACAACATTTAGTGCTCTTTAGGTATGCATAGTAACACCCTAGCGAATAAACTTTGCATAGCAACTCTCTAAAACCATTTGAAGCGCTTTGCTTTTCAGGGCTAACGCTTTAGCTATGCATAGCAACGACCTGGCAACAACACAGCAACTGCATAGCAACAGTAAAACCCATTTGTAGAATTTTAGCAATGCACAGCAGCATGCAAACAACATTTTATGCACTGTAGCTAAGCAGAGCAACACCCTAGCAACTGCACAGCAAAACTAGAATCCACTTGGAGCACTTTAGCTATGCATTGCAATGACCTGGCAACAGCCTAGCAACATGCTAAAAGTCGCACAGGAGGACACTATAGCGACTGCACAGCAGGCATGATTACCCAGGGATGAATACCCTAGCATTGAAGCGTGAACGAACACTCATATTTCCTTCAGGAAATGTACAAATGTACTTTTCTATTATCAAGCAATATTTAAAGTCATAATAATTGTTATTGTCTCTCTCTGCAGTCCTGTGAAGCTCAGAGAGGCTCTGAAATGGTCTCGACTGATGCAGATTGCTGTTTGTAGCTGCAGCCCTGAAAAGCACTTAAAGTGTGTTTTGAAAGAGGGCTGCTCCATCCCGAGGCAAAGTCTCTCTGTGTGAGTGTGTGTGTGCTTCAGAGATTTCTGCACTTCTACTACAGGAGTCTCTTTCAGCAAAGCAAGGAAAATGTTCTCTTGTATTCGCACGCTTTCTCTCTCTCTCTCTCTCTCTCTCTCTCTCTCTCTCTCTCTCTCTCTCTCTCTCTCTCTCTCTCTCTCTCTCTCTCTCTCTCTCTCTCTCTCTCTGTCTCTCTCTCTCTCTCTCTCTCTCTCTCTCTCTCTCTCTCTCTCTCTCTCTGTCTCTCTCTCTCTCTCTCTCTCTCTCTCTCTCTCTCTCTCTCTCTCTCTCTCTCACTCTCTCTCTCTGTGCTACCCTGTTTAACCCGTGTCTGGAGATTTTGTACACCACTAACATCTCTGTCGGATATAATCAGTGTCAAAGCTTTAAAATTA
Source organism: Romanogobio albipinnatus (assembly GCA_023566225.1). Taxonomy (NCBI): domain Eukaryota; kingdom Metazoa; phylum Chordata; class Actinopteri; order Cypriniformes; family Gobionidae; genus Romanogobio; species Romanogobio albipinnatus. The sequence continues at coordinate 30,801,236 of CM042262.1, read as the reverse complement.
ATGGAGATATAGCCTAAATATTGTTTTAATTCTGATAACTTCTGAAATTCTGAAAACGAATAGCCTACGTGACTACTTCTCATCAACAAAAGCATTTGAGGTATCATTCTTGTCCGATACATAAACAATTCGAATTGCTTATATTAGCAATCTGCTAATTAGATTAGGTTGCTATATATATATTCAGTACATATCCATGTCCTGCACTTATTCATCCATTGTATATCATGCACTTATGCAACCGTTGTATATCCTGCACTTGCTGCTATTGCACTTCTGGTTAGACCTAAACTGCATTTTGTTGCCTTGTACCTATACTTGTGTAATGACAATAAAGTTGAATCTAATCTAATCTAATCTAATCTAATCTAATCTAAATCAGTTCACTAGCAAGCACTAGATCAGGAACCTACCTTGTTTCTGTGCAGTCTAATTATACACACACTGATTTGTACACAGTTTGAGTTTTTCCACACTGTCTGTGTGTCAACAGTGTAAAGTATGCAGCGGCTAATTAAGAGTCACTAAACTTGTCTTTTTGCCGCTAGCATCCACACACCATTACAAACACACTTACACACAAAGCCCTCTGGCATGCAGAACTGTCACTATCATAGACACACACACACACACACACACACACACACACACACACACACACACACACACACACACACACACACACACACACACACACACACACACACACACACACACACACACACACACACACACACACACACACACACACACACACACACACACACACAGTAAAACCAAGATGCTCTTGTGAAAACATCACACACACTTGGAGTCATTAGATTCTTTCTGACACCAGACATTTCCTCCCGATAGCCTGATGTTCCACAGCGTGAACGTGTTGCTCTTTAACATTATTTTTATTTTGTCTGATGTGCTCACAGAGTCTGATGAAGACATTGCCACTGCATTTCATTTAGTTCTTCTGGAGAGTGAGACGCCTAGTGCTAAAGGCTAAGAGATATGAAATCCAATCAGGAGAAGGGAGGACATTCAAGACAGGCTAGTCAAACCATAGCTTGAAATGGAATACTAGTGTATTTTTATGGCATAGGGGAGAGCGGGGCACAACCTAACGCTTTTTGACTTTCTCAGTTTGTGTAAATCCACTTGGGGTTCAGAGTATTTATTGTTTCCTACATTAATTGCACACGTCTAGTACAATTATGCGGTTTTGTTTCATTAATACAGTGTATACTATTTCTTGATTTACCCCGAAAGAATGGAAGTGAAATGTGACAACATGCCCCATAGGTGGGGTACATTGTAACATGTGGTGGGGCACAATGTAACATGACCAAATAACAGCTTAAAATGTTACTTGATATAATAAAAAAAATATACAACACAAACTAAAATATTTTGTCAACAAAATACAATTATTAACTTTTTAAAATAAAATAATGCCATTTTTTAATCATTAAAAATATAGGCATTTTTGAGTTTGACTACAAACACATCACTAAATACAGCTATACAGCATAGTTCAAAACATAATAATAATTAATAATTTCTGAACATTAACTCTCAGTCATTATTCACCCTTTTCTCATGGTTTCTCAAAAGAATTCATAAAAGTATAGAATATAATGGCATATTTCTAATAGGGGCTCATTGTAACGCAGTGTTACAACACACCCCATCTGCACAACTGGGATTTAAATCGTGGCTCGTGTCTTCTGCCGGTAAGATCACCATTAAAGAATGATCTCAACTGTTAAATAACAGATAAAGATCAAAGAAAAAATAAATATAAGATTAAAATAATATCGGATTTGTCTTGTTTTAAATAAACACAAAAAAACAGAGATGAAAACTAAACTTAAGTAAGAAATGTACTTTTGTTATGGTTAAATACATGTTCAGTAATATCTTCCAGAGATTTAAGTTTCGTCATTCTGGCATGTGTGGAAAGGGTTAAAACATGCGTGTTACAACTTACCCCGCGTTAGGTTGTGCCCCGCACTCCCCTACTGACAAAACTGTGGCTTTCAGTTGTTGTCTGTTAGCTCTGAAGCCATCTTTAAGCTAACATACTGACACAAGCAGATATACTCATTTGAAAAGTACAGTCTTTCTTTTCTTTTCACTACACAGATTTTTGTCCTATCAGATCTCTCTAGAATGAGAATGCCCCTCCCCTTAAACCGCTTATAACTGTATAACTAGTAACAAACAATGGGTCCTTAAAGGGAATAAATCGTCTTTTCTGATAAAAGTGTGATTGTGGTTTAAAACAAGCCTCTACAATGCGAGTAAATCACTTGCATATGCGAGTAAATCTTAACTCTGGGCGAGTAAATAATATCTAACATTAGCCATTGGCTAATAAATTCTTAGATTTTACTCGCCAGTGTGTGTGTTAGAGGCCAAGAACAAGTTTCACTCTCCGTCAAGCGATCTGTACTATTTCAGTTCAGCTCAATGAGTGCGCAGTACCGTAAACTCTAGCGTGAAGGAGCATGGCTTGCCGTCACTTTGCTTAGAGCTCTAGCTGTGTTTCTCACACACGCAAAGAGAGAGCGAGAGAGAGAGTCTTATACAACGATATTCTTTGATATTCAATTGGAATTATTCAGCTTTTAAGAACAAGCACAAGATACGCCAGTTTCTCCGGTAGTGGGCGGAACTAATGCGCAAACGGCAATCTCATTGGCTGGCGCTCATCTATTACCGTCCCTGTTTTGATATCAGCAAATCGGTTTGAACGAACGCTGACACATGATTAATATTCATAAACCCAGCAGCTCATCAATCCTTAGTGTGTTGTATATTATGTTATGAGTACTACAATCATTATTACAAGTATTATTATCTTTTAATTATAATTACTTTTATCTATTACTATTATCTTTTTAAAAAACAATTATTACAGAAACACTGAATGACCAACAATATCTTAAGCACCACCACCAGTCCTAAGTTTTAGTTAAAATGACAAATATGCATTCGTACATGGTTAAGTTATACACTCACCTAAAGGATTATTAGGAACACCATACTAATACTGTGTTTGACCCCCTTTCACCCTCAGAACTGCCTTAATTCTACGTGGCATTGATTCAACAAGGTGCTGAAAGCATTCTTTAGAAATGTTGGCCCATATTGATAGGATAGCATCTTGCAGTTGATGGAGATTTGTGGGATGCACATCCAGGGCACGAAGCTCCCGTTCCACCACATCCCAAAGATGCTCTATTGGGTTGAGATCTGGTGACTGTGGGGGGCATTTTAGTACAGTGAACTCATTGTCATGTTCAAGAAACCAGTTTGAAATGATTCGAGCTTTGTGACATGGTGCATTATCCTGCTGGAAGTAGCCATCAGAGGATGGGTACATGGTGGTCATAAAGGGATGGACATGGTCAGAAACAATGCTCAGGTAGGCCGTGGCATTTAAACGATGCCCAATTGGCACTAAGGGGCCTAAAGTGTGCCAAGAAAACATCCCCCACACCATTACACCACCACCACCAGCCTGCACAGTGGTAACAAGGCATGATGGATCCATGTTCTTATTCTGTTTACGCCAAATTCTGACTCTACCATCTGAATGTCTCAACAGAAATCGAGACTCATCAGACCAGGCAACATTTTTCCAGTCTTCAACTGTCCAATTTTGGTGAGCTTGTGCAAATTGTAGCCTCTTTTTCCTATTTGTAGTGGAGATGAGTGGTACCCGGTGGAGTCTTCTGCTGTTGTAGCCCATCCGCCTCAAGGTTGTGCGTGTTGTGGCTTCACAAATGCTTTGCTGCATACCTCGGTTGTAACGAGTGGTTATTTCAGTCAAAGTTGCTCTTCTATCAGCTTGAATCAGTCGGCCCATTCTCCTCTGACCTCTAGCATCAACAAGGCATTTTCGCCCACAGGACTGCCGCATACTGGATGTTTTTCCCTTTTCACACCATTCTTTGTAAACCCTAGAAATGGTTGTGCGTGAAAATTCCAGTAACTGAGCAGATTGTGAAATACTCAGACCGGCCCGTCTGGCACCAACAACCATGGCACGCTCAAAATTGCTTAAATCACCTTTCTTTCCCATTCTGACATTCAGTTTGGAGTTCAGGAGATTGTCTTGACCAGGACCACACCCCTAAATGCATTGAAGCAACTGCCATGTGATTGGTTGATTAGATAATTGCATTAATGAGAAATTGAACAGGTGTTCCTAATAATACTTATAGGTGAGTGTAGTTCTAATTACTAAAGTTCAATCATTAAATAGTGCTTGATTATCATACAAATATAATGGTGGAATCATATATATATATATATATATATATATATATATATATATATATATATATATATATATATATATACGATATGCCAGACCCAACAATGCAGAAGAGCTGAAGGCCACTATCAGAGCAAACTGGGCTCTCATAACACCTGAGCAGTGCCACAGACTGATCGACTCCATGCCACGCCGCATTGCTGCAGTAATTCATGCAAAAGGAGCCCCAATTAAGTATTGAGTGCTGTACATGCTCATACTTTTCATGTTCATACCTTTCAGTTGGCCAAGATTTCTAAAAATCCTTTCTTTGCATTGGTCTTAAGTAATATTCTAATTTTATGAGATACTGAATTTGGGATTTTCCTTAGTTGTCTGTTATAATCATCAAAATTAAAAGAAATAAACGTTTGAAATATATCAGTCTGTGTGTAATGAATGAATATAATATACAAGTTTCACTTTTTGAATGGAATTAGTGAAATAAATCAACTTTTTGATGATATTCTAATTATATGACCAGCACCTGTATATGTGGGGGTTTTTTTCAACTTGGCCCAAAATTGCAAAAAAAAATATAAATAAATATTAGTATTGTAATATTTTACTGTAAAATATATATATATAAAAACACTATATATGTAAAATAATATGATACTACCTTTATTTGAACATTTTGACAGTTTTTATTTTTGGACATTGACTAAAGGCTTTTTAAAGAGACAAGCCCTTCAATATGTCCTGCTGAAAATGTCAATACTTTGAATAATATTTAAAACAGTGCACACTATGCAATGATAAATATTTTAACGAATAGTACACTAGCATTGTGGGATAAAAACTGCATGCAGTGCACTCTGGTTGTACACTGTACATTTGGTTAATGTATTATCCCATGCATGAATACAAATAGTACACTGCACAGTATATATGTGCAAAATACACATAGTAATAGTATTGTAGTGTGCCATAACTTAATAAGTAATACCAGCAATTTTTTTTACAGTATGCTGTGCATATATACTGGTTTTTTTAATAGTGTTTAGCAGTATGCATTGATAAATGTTTCAAACTGTAGTATGCTTCATTGTTGTCATTGTTTAACTCAGCAGTGTGCATAGTTTGGCAGATGTAGTAAGTAATCCAAGTGTCTCATGCATACAAAAAACAGGATAATGCAATGCACGTACTGCAAAATTATGACCATTTAAGAATGCTATTCCGACCATCCCTCATGCACATAGACATTCAGTGCAGAACTGATTAGTCTTGGTTTCTCTAGAAGATTTTTTGGAAGGATTTGTGACAGTTTATACTAATGTAACACTCTCTCTCTCTCTCTCTCTCTCTCTCTCTCTCTCTCTCTCTCTCTCTCTCTCTCTCTCTCTCTCTCTCTCTCTCTCTCCGTGTAGTGTGGGCGTCTCTATCTCCAGCAGGCTGATTTAAACTCTCACAGCATCTCAGCAGGGTTTGGATCTCACAATGCTGAAACCAAACGTCCCAGTACTGTTCCAGAACACTCAGATTTGAGTACACGTGACACCAGAAGTCCTGAGGGTTGGATGTCAATCTGGCTTTCAGTCACATGTATGCGTGGTTTAGTGTTCAGGCTGACCTGCGTCACGTGATGTGCAATCAGATGAGAGGTTTCAGACACGTGCTGCATGCAGGAGGCACTACAGCTGTGAAGAAAGTGCAGTGACAAAGTCCCTTTAAAGGTGCAGTCAGTGATTTCTGAAACACTATTGGTGTTTGAAATCAATTTAAACACACCCCTCTCTTTATTGCTCCGCCCCCAGAATGCACAAACACGCAATGCAAGAGTCGATGGCGCTTTATCATAGCTGATGCAAAGCAGTGGCGGCTCGGCAAGGGAGACACGGCCTAACTAACATTTTAAGGTGAAAATGGGAGATTGAAAATGTAGGCCCCGTCCACAAGGAGACGCGTTTTGCTGTATACATAAAAATGTATACTGTATTAGCGTTTCGGATCCGGTGTTTTGGGAGCATAAATCTGAAAGCGACACCCTTGCGTTTTCCTGTGTACAGTCAATCTGTATATTTTGTGAAACGGTGATGCCATCACACCAAGTCCCGCATGAGGTAAAGACTAGAAGGGATACAGCTACTGGCACTTGGCATGCGCACATCAATATTGCGTCATTTAATTACTGTATTTGCATTATTGTAAGGGTAGGTTTAGGGTGTAGGCGTTAATAAAACAGTTTCAGTGGTTTCGGTGGTTACGTGTAAACGCGGATATTTCTTGAGACGAGGGGAAAAAAAGATCGGATAGGGAAAGCTCTGGCTTCGTGTGGATGTGGCCTTAATGTTATGATTTAATGTAAAATTCCCAGTTATTCATTTCATGTCTCAGAATGTGTGTATTTATTGTTTGTAATTTCACCTCTGTAAGTTTAACCACCACACTCTTCTCTTAATGTGCCTGAGGAGATAGGGGGAGGCAAATCCATAACCGGAGACTTGCGCCTACGTTGGTAAAAAAAAAAAAAAAATAGCCAATCACCATAGAGTATTTCACTTTCAGTGATTATGAGTGCTGAGAAAACAAACTTGGTATAACCATAGACTGAAATATGGATGTAGTGTCAAGGACGTCACCTGTAGGTTTCCAAAGAGCATTTTTGAAAGCCGGCCGTTGCCATCTTCGCAGCTCGTCACTCCCGATAACTGAAAATTGGAAGCGGGACGTGGGTGGAGCTGAGGTGCCTGGTTGCTGAGACCACGCCCGCCTAGCTCGACCATAGTGGCAATCCACCTGTCACTCATATGGCCACGCCCTTAATTATGCAGAACTTTATGGCTTAATATAATTTAAACAGATGAGTTATAAAAAAATTCACTCCCCTCACAGTTGTCATTACAGGAAAAATTAGATAGACCGAAACCATAATGTGTACCAGGCTGTAAACATTTTTTTCTACTGTGAAGTTGGCCATTTTAACATGGGGGAGATACAGATTTGACCCCCCTCATGGGGCCGGTTGCACCAGTTGTGCGTAAGTTACAACTTAGCCTAGTTTTGACGTAAAGGGGCACTAAGTTACAACTTTTTGCGTTGCACCATTAAACTTAGTTGAAGCGTAACTCTACTTATAAACTAAATATTTACGGAAGCCTCCGATCAGGAGTAATGGTTGGAATAATAAAGCAGACTGACTGAACTGCATAATAAGCTCTTGTTTTACATGACAGACTTCAATTCTTTACACATATATGATAATGCTGACATTTACACTCACTTACATTTTAAGAGAGAAAACATTGTGAATAGATTAGCTTATTTGCAGCTCTTCAACGCGACACCATCCAAAACTGTGCCCGCCGCTGCGTGAATCTGTCCCATCGGTCCGTGTTGTGCATGTCATGATGTCAAATAAAATAATATTTTTTTCAGTCATAATCAATAAATGTAATTTCTTATGTTTTTTTTTGTTTCAGTATTTATTTATTTATTGATCCTTGTTAGTGTCGTTTCGTGTAGCCTACTGAATGCTTCTGAATGTTATTTATATATAAAAGCACTTATGTTATTCATGATTAAAGGTCCCATGGCATGAAATTTTCATTTTATGAGGTTTTTCAACATTAATATGAGTTCCCCTAGCCTGAATATTGTCCCCAAGTGGATAGAAATGTTGATCGGTGTAAACCCGAGTTCTGGCTGTCTCTCTCTGCCTTTGAGAAAATGACAGGCCAGACGAGCCAATCCTGAAGTCTCCTGTTTTGACGTCCAAGCAGGAACGGTTACCTCCCTTTCCTCCGCCCAGAGAATCTGGCACGCCCATGCAAACGCTCAAGAGATCATTCCTTGTGAACGAGTGAATGCTGGCAGTTTCTCAGTGTTTGGATGTACAAATGAAAACAGAAGTCTTTTTTCAGTTCCTTCTGATCTGTGATCATTAATTTCTGATGTGTAGCTAATTATTTATTATTCGTGCACACACTGCGGCTTCTCTCTCTCCCGACAGAACGGTGTTTTCGTGTTTTCTATCTTGTGAGTCAGTGTTTTTGTACGTCCTCGTCGCGTCTCTACCGGTTCTAAAATGTGCATACAGTCATGAGTTTCTGCTCAACATCGGCCTCACACACGCCGAAGCTCGGGCCTTCAACATCCCCGACCCCCAGTACTGCATCTGGCCCACAGCGGAGGCACCAAACGCGGCGTGAGATTAAGCAGAAGGGGGGTAAGCGTGAGCATATTCGGGCTAGCCAGCCTAGCCCCACAATAAACTGGATTACATTCGATTACTGCTGTTGTGTCTTTGTTTGCGCTGTGTACTCAACGCGCGTCACTGACGCTTTTATTTTATTTTAAAAATAATGCTATTATCAACACTTACTTTTAACTCGTTCATCTCGACAGCTGTAATGGTACTTTGCATGTGTTACAAAGTTGGTAATAATGGTGAAGACGGACTCGGTGTGACTGGGACTCGTGTTTATTCAGAACTCTCAGATACAAACACAATAAACTCGCGCTGACTGACAGCGCTCTCATAACTCAGTAGGTACTATTAATAACTTTGTTAGCGATCGCTGAGCTCCGTCTCTGGTACGTTAGTGATGTCCGGTTCGCGAACGAATCATTCTTTTGAACCTGTTCTTTTTAGTGAACCGAATCAGTTCACCAAATCGGACTGAATCGTTCTAAACGGTTCGCGTCTCCAGTCAGCGCTGATCCATCATTTACTAAAGTTACTAACTTTCTGACATGAGTGACAGTCCCTCCGACTAGAAATAAACTAATAACCTGAAGTATATGCTGTAACTACAACAGTTCAGACATGCTGAGAACTGATGAGAAGTGAACTCAGGTCCATCCGTCTCTCTGGCAGCTGCTCGTGCCTCGTAGACCAAGTTAAACCACGCCCCCTCCGCTCATTTAAAATGCAAAGATGTCAGCCAATCACAACAGTGGGCGTTTTTACTGAAGTCTCACAGCAGACACGCCTCTTGAAGCAGGGCATTCAGCCACAGGGCAAACAGCAGTATTGAAAAAATGCCTTTTATTTCTAAATTATGACATTTTATGATGTAAAAGTCATACTAACAATATAAGTACACCTCAGGAAACATTATAAAATAATAGAAAAATGCCATGCCATGGGACCTTTAAGTATATTTAATGGAAACGTATTTTTACTGTTGGTTACGTGAGGCAAAAGAAGTTATAATAATGAAGGACACTGAAATTCACGGTATTTCAACACAACTTTTGCTCATGTATTTGAAGGCTGCTATTGGATCATTGAGGGTAAACGTCATATTATGCGACTACGCATTACTTTACGGAGAGCTTACGACCTACTAGTTACGTTCTGCCTTAAGAACAAATGGTGCAACCGAAAAAAGTATAGAGTTAGTTACAAACTATCTAGTAGCTACTAAGCCTCTAGTGTGGACTTTACGTTCCAATTTAAGAAAGAACTTAAGAACGACTGGTGCAACCCTACCCTGGAGCCTGTCTCTAGCGGCGAGTCGATGAATTGCAGTTGAAGTCACTTCCGTGAGACTGTGTGAGGTTGCCGCTTGGGTATAACTAATCATGAACTGCTACCGCTGATCTACCAACTATGTATGGAAAGTAGAGATTTTGAATATTTGATTGCAAACAAATTTATCAAACTATCGAAAAAATAAAAACGCCCATAAGCTAAGCTATGATAGTCTAGAGCAATCAGCTTCACTAAAGGGCCGAACATGCTCTTTTAACACGGACATTTAATGGACAGAAGGATGGATTTTTGCTTCAAGTGATAGGCTAGGTGAGTGAAATTATATTTATATTGTCTTGCTGTATATGTGTCATTTTTTGTACATTTTCTATCTAAAAGTGACCAAAAAAGCTATTTTAAAGCAGTTAAAAAACCTTTGTTAGGGGATCTGACCGCTAAAATGTTGTGCCTCATTTATTTTAAAACCCACCAGCCACCACTGAAGCAAAGCGAAATAATATTTCGAAATAAAAAAGTGAACATGACGAATGAATGACAAGGAAGAACAAAACGGAGAAAAGAACATACAGTACACAGGAGTAAACAAGCAAGAGTTTATTGTTAGTCTCCAGCAGCTCCAGACAAACAATGACACTCAAAACTACCCTGTGACTAGAGCGATCATTACAACAACAGCATATCTTGGCAAAACACAATCTCTGGAAAGGCTGGAAAGCTTTTCTAATATTTACGCGGGTCCTAACATTCTTGCCTGATCATAACCCTTCTTTTTCCAGTGATATTCCTCTGACCTTTTCTCTTTTGTAATGTCTCTCGGCTATCTTTCTTTCTTCAAATCTCACTCTTGCTCGCACTCTCTCTCTCCCCTCCCCCATCATGAGTGGACACGCCCCCTACTGCTGATTGGCTACTAGTGTGTTGTGCTGCTCGCTTACTGCACCTTTAATTGAAATCCCTCAACTTGGTGGCCATCTTGGCTAAAGTTGTCTTTTATGCCGAGTTCAGACTGCATGATTTTCAAACTCGTCGGATCACAGTCACATTCAGTCAATGCTGTGTTCACACTGCACGATGGATCGGCGACAGGAGGTTTCACACTGCATGACTGTACAAGTGTACAACTCTCTCCAGTGCTCTCTCCAAGCATTCTTTAGAAATGCTGGCCCATATTGGTAGGATAGCATCTTGCAGTTGATGGAGATTTGTGGGATGCACATCCAGGGCACGAAGCTCTCGTTCCACCACATCCCAAAGATGCTCTCTCCACTACGTTTCACAACCAAACACACGTAAACAACGTGAGATCAGGCGTGCATCAGACCGGAGTTCTCGCGCGAGACTGGAATTGTTATTAAAAATTATAAACTGCAGAAAGTTTGCGATCCAAATTGTCTGTGCGCAGATGTGCAGTGAAAAGGAGAAAAAGAAAAAAGATTATCGGGGAGGAAATGGTTGGGGAGACACAGGGAGCAAGGATTGTGTGTTCTGCAAAGAGAGTTTGAGGTAAATAAATAATTTTGCAATGTGCTACCGTTGCGGCGGGTCAAGCAAATGTTTGTGCTTTGTTTCTGTTTGATGTAATTGTAAATATACATATTAAAATACTGATATTCTGGTCTCCCTGAACCTCCCGCTGCCCTTTATCTTGCTCTCTCATTGACTGTAGGTCATGTATTTTTCAGTCAGAACACATTTCACAAGTCCAGATATTTGGCATGCCAAATATCTCACGGGCGTCGGTGACTCGTCTGTGATGCTCTCTGATCGCGTCTTTGGTAATTCACACTGAGTGATTGTCACTCACGGGCAGAGCCGGCCCAAGGCATAAGCGAACTAAGCGGCTGCTTCCCAAGAGCATATGAAATGACTTTTTGCAGTATGTTATTTCATGATGATTGAAATCGCGAAATGGCCTTAAACTATTAGTAAATAAACTGCAAAATGTTAGGTTTTCTAATATATGCACAGATTGATTTTGACAGCATTGCACGAGCTTGCGGCGCCATCGGCCAGACACTATTCGCTTGTTAGCCAGGGTTCAAAGTCCAAGTGTGAGAAAACCAGAGCTAAAACGTAATGTTACTCGTCAGTTGCCCGGTAACCTTTTTATGAATGGATGGATTTGAAATTGTGATATGGTTTAGTGCGAATATCTTGTCTGATGTGCTGCTTGAGTACAGCATAGCTTCCAGTTTCTCAATAAATGTTTTTCTGCAAACTGCTATATCGTCCCCTTGGAATTATAAGTTGTGTAGCCTATATTTTGGAAGTTTTTATTTAGAAAATATAAAGTTTTTTTCTACACAGTCGAATGGAATGCAAAAAATAACATTTTATTTCCGCCAAAATAAAAGCTCTGTTTAATGTTTGAAAGAAATCAACATTTCTTGTTTTTAAAATAAGTCTCTTCTGCTCACCAAGGATGCATTTATTTGATCAAAACTACAGTAAAAACGGTAATATTATGAAATATATTTATAATGTAAAACATCTGTTTTATATGTGAATATAGTAAAGTGTGACTTATTCCTGAGATCAAAGCTGAATTTATCATCATTACTCCAGTCTTCAGTGTCACGTGATCCTTCAGAATTCATTCTGATATGAGGATTTGATGCTCAAGAAACATTTATGATTATTATCAATGGTGAAAACAGTTGTATACAATATTTTTAGGATTTTTTGAAAGCTTTCTATTTCAGAGAAATGCTGTTCTTTTGAACCTCCTATTCATCAAAGAATCCTGGGGGAAAGTGAGCATATTCAGCATAAGAGACTATTTTTTTAAGTGCATATCCCAGTCTGAACTGTAGTACAGTAAGGCTTTGAATATTAACACCTGACCACACCTGTGGGTTTGCTTCTGTTACAATTAAAAACCATATAAGGGTAAGACCATTACTGCCAGTCATGATGAAAGCAAAACAGCTACAACTACTCAAATTGAATTGATACTGGGTGTGCGAATTATCGAGAATTGACAATAGTCAATCGTATTGGTGAAACCGAGGGGCCCCCAAATAAAATTCTGCCCCCTGCTCACGTGCACGAGCACCAATTTGCCTGTGATTTCGGGCACTTGTCCGCGATTTCCCAAAACCTGTCGGCGAGTCAAAATCGGACAGTGTGAACTCAGCATTACGCGAAACACCCAGTTTCACAGGTTCCCATTGAATCGACTGGATTTGGGCGCCACATTTTGTCGAGCAACGGTAAATTATACGTTATAAACTGCGCTGTGTGCAAATCAAAGCATGTCAAAAATGTTGCTTTTTAAAATGAAATCGAGCTAAAATATGTCCATATCTTAACCAGACTTCCTAGAGATGCCATAGTACATTTCCCCCAATTGTTTTCCCACAAATAGTCTGTCCTCATGATTCAAGTCTGGTCCGCAACAAGTCCCAGTCCGAATAATGCCTCTCTCTCTCTCTCTCTCTCTCTCTCCAAATGTCCTGTCAGACACATTTAACTAATGTTCTCTGTTATGCGTTTTCCTCTCTCTCTCTCCATGTCTGAGTGCTTTACTCGGCGAATCACACACACAGTCTCTCACTCAGTGTTGGGTGTGGTGTGTTTGGTTGAATCTGGGTCATTCTGTATTATCTTTATTGTGACTGGCTGTGGTGTGAATGGTGGATCATTTTATTCATTTTAATGCATTACAGAAATCCAGACTGCTACATCCATCCTCTAATTGGTTTGATGTCTGTCATCTCGCAGTGCTATCTCTGCCAGGTCCATTTCTGCTCTACAGATGGTGGCTAGAACATGTGAGGGTTTGTCATACACACAGCCAGGAATGGCTTCATCGCAGACACACTTTTGTCAGCTGACTGCTGCTTTCGGGTGGAGCTCCTGCAGTTTGTCGGCCTCCACCAGGGGGCCCCATAGTGTTTAACTTTACCACCCACAACCACAGAAAAGTGTCATTAGAGATCACTGTTCTTATTAAACTCCACTGCAGTCCTGCCACGGCACACTCAAAACCCTCAAACACTCTCAGAAGCTCAACAGCTTATTGAAATAAAGATAAAAGAGGAATTTTCAGAGAGGGAATTATGTCTGCAAGACATAAGAGTTTCTTCCAGTCCACCTCCTTTTTCATTAGCAGAGAGCATTTCTCAGAAGTCACAAGCTCTTAGCCTTAGATGACACACGGACAGACTCGTACTGTATCCGAAAATGCCTCAAAATTCAAGCACCAATCTCACTTCACAGAATTGTTTTGTAGTATTATTATTGCGCTGGTAAACTTAAAGCTGTCACGCTGGTTAGCATGGCACTGTTAGACTAGTCATTGGATTCGCTGACGTTTACGTCGAGGTTCATGGCATTTGATTCATGATAGATCTGACGAGAGTTTTGTTTGGGACACTTGGTAAGAAATAAACAAGACCAGACAAAATGCGACAATCATTCATGAAAATGTAAATCATTCATTTTCAGAATTTTAAATAGCATCAAAAATACCAATTAAAAATCTTACTAGCGCGTAGCATATTTCAAGTCAACTTGTGCATTTACATTTTACATTTCAGGCAGATATAAGCTGTAGTATTACATTTATGTTATGAATAAATTGGTTTAACCTCATGTATTTGATGCGTTCAGCTAAGTACGTTAATTAACCCACAAGCGATTCAGTGTTAATTCAGTATTCAGCTTCAGGACACGCAGCATAATTCCAAATATTATTGACTACTATGAGTGGATTATTTGAAACAATTAAATTATATCTTGCAGAGTTTCTCCTCATCTTGCTTTTGTCTGCTTTACACGTCAATTAAGACATGTCCAAGTTGACGGTCTGGACTTTATGGCCTTGTTTACACCTGGTATTAAGGGTGTGTTCACACATGGCATGTTTGGTTTGATTAAAACAAACCCTGGTGTGATTGCTCTGTTAGCACGGTTCATTTGATTAAGTGTGAACGTTGCCATCTGAACCCTGGTGCGCACCAAACAAGTGGACCCAGACCACTGAAAAGATGGGTCTCAGTCCACTTCTAAACAAACTCTGGTGCGGTATGAATGAAATATGAACGCAACATGGACCAAAGACATGTAAACGGGATATAATGTCACAAGATGCAACCCTAAAAAGGATAGAGTGCTCAAGTATACACTGTCAGAAAAAAAGGTACATTGCTGTCACTGGGGCGGTACCCTAAGCTACAAAACCGAAAAGGTACTAATATGTACCTTTAAGGTATTAATATGTACCTTTAAGGTTCTAATATGCACTCTTAAAGTACTGATATGTACCTTTTGAGGTACTAATATGTACCTTTTAGGGGTGAGTAAGGTACAAAGATGTACCTTTTCACTTTTGTACCTTAGGGTACCGCCCCAGTGACAGCAATGTACCTTTTTTTCCTGAGAGTGTACCTATTTTTTTTCGTCATAGTCGTGATCTTGTCTCCTCCCAGCAGATCTTGGTTTGTGTGTGTGATGGAGGGATTCCTGCCGCTGTTTTGACTCCTTTACACACTTTATAAACTCTTCACGAGATCTCAGCTGGCCAAAATATCATAAAAGCCGACCTATTAGGTTGTGAACTTATCCCTATGCCTTAGGTTTGGTGTTAAAAATGCCAATGTGAACGCTAAGCGGACCAGGACTAAATGTTTTTTTAGTCCAAAAGTGAACCGAACTACAAGTGTGAACACACCCTATACATCTTAATCAGATCACAAGAGGACAGTGCTAAATACAGGTGTGGGTCCAAGGCCCTAACCCACATGGCACCCTAAACACTCGCGGTCTAACTACAAATCCGCAAATTGTGACGTAACACCACTTTGACTGTTGGGAAGAAGTCCGCTGCGGAGCTTACACCAGTGCGGGCTCTGCAAAAGTGCGCATTGAGGGAATTGGAAATTTGGAAAACGTTTCGAGCTTGTCCACTTTTGACCACTTCCTGAGGTAGTCGAAAACACGGATTGCTCTCGTAGTGTAAACGCTCATGTGGTTAAATGCGTTCAAACAAAAGACGCCTACCCAGACAGCAACCAGCATGTTCCACGTGTACCAGATGTGTGCCGTATCTGGGACGACACTCCGTTGCTGTC
This sequence comes from Romanogobio albipinnatus, assembly GCA_023566225.1. Lineage (NCBI taxonomy): Eukaryota > Metazoa > Chordata > Actinopteri > Cypriniformes > Gobionidae > Romanogobio > Romanogobio albipinnatus. Next base: position 30,785,404 of record CM042262.1, on the reverse strand, counting down.
TCCACCTACTTACCTGATGCGTAAAAATTATGAGACGCACACTAGCCAGACGGGATTTAAACTTTGTCGGCTGAAGACCAAGTTTGGTTTGAAGATGAAAAACGTACAAAAGCACAATGTTCTCACACCATTCCTGATTTCTAACACACTCTCACAGCGATCGTTCTGGTCTTGCGGCTGTCAGAATGAGCTTATTTCATCCATTAGATCGAAAGATCTGAAAAAAAAAACCATACATTTATCCGCCCACAGACCCTCCTTCAAAGAAATTAGGACAGAAGTGGTTGAAAGTAGACAAAAGAGACAGATCAAAACACACGGAAATGTGTCTCCCTCGTCTACTTGTGATCCACTCTACCGAAGCGCATCCTAATACCAGGTGTAAACAGGGCCTCTGTTAGCACCAAAAATCTGGCTATTCAAAACTAAAACGTCTCCTGGTATCTTCTGACATGGGCACCAACCCGGAAAATTCCCCTGAGTGACAGACCCCCAGTGACCAAGACCCAGAGATCATAGAGTCAATACGTCCCTCGGGGCGTCCACTGACATCAGTGTGGTCTCAGCTGAGCAGGTGAGCAGCACAGAGATCCTCCACGGACGAAAAACCATCTCTGATCTGGAAATATCCTCAGGCATAAAGCGCTCCTCCTCTCCCTATGTCTGTTTGTCTGAGAGTGACGGGGCCTGAAGTTGCTCTTTTTGATATGACAGTGGAAGTATCACTTCATCTTGTTGATGCCACGGGCCAGTTTGTCATCTGCAGAGACTTCACTCCCCAAAACAAGGTTAAAAAACGCCAGCTCAGGCCTCGGGTTCCTTTTTAACAGCATCTTCTGTAATCTCTCTCCTCTGTGCGGCCCAAGAGTATGTGTGTGCAAGTTTCCTTTATCAAATACATATGTGACAGTCTCCACGCTCTGTCTCTATGGAGGCCTGAAGGGTCGGACTCTTTAATCTGTCTGTTCTCTGAGTGGGGTTTTCACTCTTTCTGAGTGTGAATGACTCGGGTCAGACCTCTCATATAACCCAACCAAACCAGACAATGCTGAAGTTTTGTTTCTTTAAATTAAAAAAATGAAGTGTTACAGAATAGTTCTATCAATATCTATCTATGTCTTTATAATTATACAACAGTGATCTGCAGTTGTTTTCTATGCAAGCATGACATACTTGTCTCGCGCATGAGACAAAACAAATGGGCTGTGTTCGAAATCGCCCCCTATACGCTCTTCACTAATATGGTACACTAAAAGGAGTGAATGAATACGAGTGAGTGAATTCGGACACTGAGTGCGCCGGAAGGGCTGCTGCTTTTGCATAGTTTGTGTTTGCTGTTTAACAATCATTTGAAGCTTAGCAAACTGGCAACTCGAGTAGTGATGAAAAGATTTATCTTGAATTCTGTCATGGAAACTAACATGTGTAAACCTTAATTAAACAACTTAATAATTAAGTAAAAAGGAATTTATACCTGTATGATATTACACTGAAGCCACATTGGACCAGCGGTTTGGAAAATGTATGATTGTTTCAGCTGCGGGCTCCATCTTCTGATCACATGCGGGAATTATGGGGATTCTCTGGCCTTTGAGCGGATCAGTTGTACAATTGTTATTGCGGTGCATCAGTGTTGTAGTACTCGGACTCCGTCTTGAACTCGGTCTCGAGACCATATTTTAATGGTCTTGTCATGGTATTGACTCATACATATTAGGAATTGGACGTATTCCCGAGTCCACTCGAGTCCCTTTCAAAATATTTAATGATTATTACTGTATGTTAATCATTCTTTAAATTGATGTTTGATTGACACGTCCATGACTTGAGACCAATGTTGGTGCAAAGACTTCAACCAGGTTCTCTCCCACACCCATGACCCATCTCGCTTCTATTTTACGCTGTGTCCACCTGCCATCCACCTGTAGTGATCCCGCTTTCCAGAAAGTCACATTGCTACATTATTTCTCAACTGTGTTATTTTAATATATTTACTGATTACAAAGTAGGACAAAAGTGTAACAGAGAAAACCAAATCTCATTTAATTAAATAATAAAATCAATACAGATATGTCTCCCTTCAAAAATGTCTGACAGAAGGCCGCCCACCTTCTCTCCCTCCGGCACATTCACATTGCTTTAAAAAGGCAGCAATTTCAACCCTCTCTGAACTTGGCCTCGACCCTCTCTGAACTCGGTCTCGACTCGGACTCAACCCTCTCTGAACTTGGTCTTGACTCGGACTCAACCCTCTCTCAACTCGGCCTCGACTCAGACTCAACCCTCTCTGAACTCAGTCTTGACTCGGACTCAACCCTCTCTGAACTCGGTCTTGACTCGGACTCAACCCTCTCTGAACTCGGTCTCGACTCAGACTCAACCCCTTTCTCAACTCGATCTTGACTCGGAATCAACCCTCTCTGAACTCGGTCTTGACTCGGACTCAACCCTCTCTGAACTCGGTCTCGACTCAGACTCAACCCTCTCTGAACTCGGTCTCGACTCGGACTCAGTCCTCTCTGAACTCGATCTTGACTCGGACTCAACCTTCTCTGAACGCGGTCTCGACTCGGACTCAACCCTCTCTGAACTCGGTCTCGACTCGGACTCAACCCTCTCTGAATTCGTTCTCGACTCGGACTCAACCCTCTCTGAACTCAGTCTTGACTCGGACTCAACCCTCTTTGGTCTCAGTCTCGACTTGGACTTAGCCCTCTCTGAACTCGATCTTGACTCTGATTCAACCCTCTCTGAACTCGGTCTCGACTCGGACTCAACCCTCTCTGAACTCAGTCTTGACTCGGACTCAACCCTCTCTGAACTCGGTCTCGACTCAGACTCAGCCCTCTCTGGTCTCGGTTCGGACTCAACTCTCTCTGAACTCGATCTCGACTCGGACTCAACCCTCTCTGAACTCAGTCTTGACTCAGACTCAACCCTCAACACAGTGGTGCATCCCCTAGCCTGAATATTGTCCCCAAGTGGCTAGAAATTTTTATCGGTGTAAACCGAGTTCTGGCTGTCTTTCTCTGCCTTTGAGAAAATGACAGCCCAGACGAGCTGATCTTGAATTTTCTGGTTATGACGTCATAACAGGAACGGTTACCTCCCTTTCCTCCACCCAGAGAATTTGGCACGCCCATGTGAGCACCAGATTTGTTTGTCCTCGAGAGATCATTGCTTGTGAACGAGTGAATGCTGGCAGTTTCTCAGTGTTTGGATGTACAAATGTAAACAGAAGTCTTTTTTCAGTTCCTTCTGATCTGTGATCAGTGATGTGTAGCTAATTATTCAAGTTCACACAGAACTTTATTATTCATGCTGCTGCGGCTTCTCTCTCTCCCGACAGAACGGTGTTTTCTATCTTGTGAGTCAGTGTCTTTGTACGTCCTCATCGCGTCTATCTGTTCTAAAATGTGCATACAGTCGTGAGTTTCTGCTCAACATCGGCAGAGCCACATCTTTAGAAATAAACTTCATGCACGCCGAGGCACGGGCTGCACTGACCGGTCGGCCTTCATCATCACCGACCCCCAGTATTGCATTTGGCCCACAGCGGAGGCACCAAACGTGGCGTGAGATTAAGCAGAAGGGGGGTAAGCGTGAGGGTCTCCGGGCTAGGCTAGCCAGCTATCCCCACAATAAACTGGATTACATTCGATTACTGCTGTTGTGTCTTTGTTTGCGCTGTGTACTCAATGCGCGTCACTGATAGGAATGATAGGAACATATCTAAAAAAAAACCTCAGTCTTGACTCAGACTCAACCCTCTCTGAACTCAGTCTTGACTTGGACTCAACCCTCTCTGAACTTGGTCTTGACTCGAATGAGCTGGTCTCGACTACAACACAGCAGTGCATTATGGGATTGAATGAGTACACTCAATAACACTGTGATTTCGGACACCGATTACATTCGATTACATTCGATTACTGCTGTTGTATCTTTGTTTGCGCTGTGTACTCAATGCGCGTCACTGATAGGAATGATAGGAAAATATAAAAAAAAAATGCTATAATCAGCACTTATTCATAACTCGTCATTTCCTGTAATGGTACATTAAATGTGTTACAAAGTTGGTAATAAGGAGGAAGACAGGCTCGGTGTGACTGGGACTAGTGTTTATTCAGAACTCTCAGATAAAAACAAAATAAACTCGCACTGACAGCGTACAATTCACTTTGTTAGCCATCTCTCCGTCTCTGGTCCATTGATGTCCGGTTCGTGAACGAATCGTTCTTTTGAACCGGTTCTTTTTAGTGAACCGGTCGAACCAGTTCACCAAATCGGACTGAATCATTCTAAACGGTTTGCGTCTTGGGTCAGCGCTGATCCATCATTTACTAAAGTTACTAACTTTCTGACATGAGTCCCTCCGACAGTCCCTCCGACTAGAAATAAACTAATAACCTGAAATATATGCTAGTAACTACAACAGTTCACTGAACTGAGACGTGCTGAGAGAACTGATGAGAAGTAGCATCCGTCTCTCTGGCACAGCCTTGTGCCTCGTAGACCTCGTTAAACCAAGACGTTTTTAAGACGTTTTTGTGAATCTGTGTGAATGGGGATAATTTTGACGACATTGTTTTCTGTACGCAAAAAACGTAAAACCCTTTCCGTTTTTTAGTACATCGTAGTCATGTAAACAAATTAATCTTCCCCGAAAAAACTAAACAAAACATACAAATATTCCATATGGCATGTCTTCTTTATCCCTTTTCACGGATAACATTCACCTTCAGCTGTGAAATCAAATATGACCTCATGATCTTGATCACGTCATACCAACATAATATACAATTTAACAATGGAAAAAAATTAATGAGAAATCACGCTGTGGAAAATGCTATAATGTGTGAAAATGGGCTAATTTTGTCTCTTAATTTTGGCTTAATTGAGTTCAGGGACTCCATTTTTACAGGCAGTTTTCCTGTTCAAGTGCATCAGCAGCAGAAATATGCTTAAGCTGTTTCCCTTGAGGGTCTTCTGTACTACAGCAACAACAGAGAACAGCTTAGATGTGGCGTCAGAAAACACTCTCATGCTCACGCTTTCCTCTTTTATAGTGCGCTGTTGACTTTGGCTACTTGACAATAATTAGGGTCACCTGTTAATTAGAATAACCTGCTAATTAGGGTTAAGGGTGACCAGTGATTAGCGTCAGTGGTTCAGTGGTTCATGTAGGTTGTCTACAAACCAGAAGGTTGGTGGTTCGATCCACGGTTCCACCTGACCAAGTGTCGAGGTGTCCATGAGCAAGACACCTAACCCCAGCTGCTCCCGACGAGCTGGATGGCGCCTTGCATGGCTTGACACCGCCGTCGGTGTGTGAATGGGTGAATGTGAGGCAATGTGTAAAGCGCTTTGGAAGGCCATTGGTCTGTTAAAAGCGCTATATAAATGCAGTCCATTTACCATTAGTTGATCACATGCTATGAGGGAGTTCCCAGTGCACTGGGATTTTGCTTTTCCAGTGGTAAACTACAGTATATCATATTCTGTCTGGTACTATGCTAAATTACATTTAGTCATCAGTACATTTGTGAACCATAAAGACTGTTCAGAGTTACTCGCTGCACACCCCTCAAACTAACACTGGATGACTGATCATTACATCAGTGCACATCCAAAATGCATGAGCACTGACACTTAGTACGCTGAACTGCTCTGTAATGCAACTAAATTAAATCTAAATTAATAACATGCATCATCCACATTTAAAGCAAGGATCTAATGCATAAAAAAATACAGACAAATCAAATTGACTCGTATAATAATTGTAATTACTACATATATAGTAGTCTATGTTCTGTCATATTGTGCTCCTCCATAGCAGATAAAGTTGTTTTTAAATTGTGTTCAGTTCAGTTACTTTCTTATTACTTGAAAAATCTGAAAATAAAGATGGAATTGTAAATATACATTCCATGGCATGTCACAATGGTTTTTTTTTCATCCACTGTAGCACATTAGAAGAATAAAATGGGAGTAACAGCCACAACAAACGGTCTCAAATCCTTTTGGCAAATAAAAATGGTATTCCTGAATATAATTATGTAAATGCTTTTAATTTGCGAGACTTTGTGAGTTTTATTTAATAGCAGGTGCTTTGGTGACCTTGTGTGATCATTATTATGTCAGTTTATTTTCCTCTAAAAATGTATAGTTGTAAAAGTCCTGTATGGGAACGGCCGTGGCGGTAGACGGGTCAAGGACACGGGTCATTATTTTCTGTGCTGTCTGAGAGTTTACCAGAGCAGTAAAACTAAATGAGGGACCCAGGTGTGCGAGGAGAGAATGAAATGCTATATCTACATTAAGATAATTTACATTCTTATTCAGAACCAGTTTCATTAAAACATTATAATAAAATACCACAGCTGAATGATGTTCGATTCCATTTATGGTTATTAAATGTGCGGTTCTTGTGATGTGGAAGGAACGCTGCACTAAAGTTGAAAAGTGGTATATTTTCCTACACTATTTGCTCCACATCACTGCCAACGCTGCTGAAACTAGCACGACAACTGTAGTCCAATTCCCAAACAAATCTTTTATGAGATTATCCGAAAACGCATACTCTCTTGAGTAAGTACATATTTTGAATAAGTAATGACTTCACGACAGCTTTTTATACAGAGCTTGACATTAAGTTCTTTGCTCACCAGCCTCTGTGGCCAGTGGTTTTCCAAAGTTTCTAGCAATTCAGCATTTCCACTGGCCACAATTTTGACATCGATACCATGAGGAAAAACTGCCATATACAGTGAGGAAAATAAGTATTTGAACACCCTGCTATTTTGCAAGTTATCCCACTTGGAAATTATGGAGTGGTCTGAAATTGTCATCGTAGGTGCATGTCCACTGTGAGAGACATAATCTAAAAAAAAATCCAGAAATCACAATGTATGATTTTTTAACTATTTGTTTGTATGATACAGCTGCAAATAAGTATTTGAACACCTGTCTATCAGCTAGAATTCTGACCCTCAAAGACCTGTTAGTCTGCCTTTAAAATGTCCACCTCCACTCCATTTATTATCCTAAATTAGATGCACATGTTTGAGGTCGTTAGCTGCATAAAGACACCTGTCCACCCCATACAATCAGTAAGTATCCAACTACTAACATGGCCAAGACCAAAGAGCTGTCCAAAGACACTAGATACAAAATTGTACACCTCCACAAGGCTGGAAAGGGCTACGGGGAAATTACCAAGCAGCTTGGTGAAAAAAGTTCAACTGTTGGAACAATCATTAGAAAATGGAAGAAGCTAAACATGACTGTCAATTTCCCTCGGACTGGGGCTCCATGCAAGATCTCACCTCGTGGAGTCTCGATGATCCTAAGAATGGTGAGAAATCAGCCCAGAACTAAACGGGAGGAGCTGGTCAATGACCTGAAAAGAGCTGGGACCACCATTTCCAAGGTTACTGCTGGTAATACACTAAGACGTCATGGTTTGAAATCATGCATGGCACGGAAGGTTCCCCTGCTTAAACCAGCACATGTCAAGGCCCGTCTAAAGTTTGCCAATGACCATTTGGATGATCCAGAGGAGTCATGGGAGAAAGTCATGTGGTCAGATGAGACCAAAATAGAACTTTTTGGTCATAATTCCACTAAACGTGTTTGGAGGAAGAAGATTGATGAGTACCATCCCAAGAACACCATCCCTACTGTGAAGCATGGGGGTGGTAGCAACATGCTTTGGGGGTGTTTTTCTGCACATGGGACAGGGCGACTGCACTGTATTAAGAAGAGGATGACCGGGCCATGTATTGCAAGATTTTGCGGAACAACCTCCTTCCCTCAGTTAGAGCATTGAAGATGGGTCGAGGCTGGGTCTTCCAACATGACAATGACCCGAAGCACACAGCCAGGATAACCAAGGAGTGGCTCTGTAAGAAGCATATCAAGGTTTTGGCGTGGCCTAGCCAGTCTCCAGACCTAAACCCAATAGATAATCTTTGGAGGGAGCTCAAACTCCGTGTTTCTTAGTGACAGGCCAGAAACCTGACTGATCTAGAGAAGATCTGTGTGGAGGAGTGGGCCAAAATCCCTCCTGCAGTGTGTGCAAACCTGGTGAAAAACTACAGGAAACATTTGACCTCCTTAATTGCAAACAAAGGCTACTGTACCAAATATTAACATTGATTTTCTCAGGTGTTCAAATACTTATTTGCAGCTGTATCATACAAATAAATAGTTAAAAATCATACATTGTGATTTCTGGATTTTTTTTTTTAGATTATGTCTCTCACAGTGGACGTACACCTACGATGACAATTTCAGACCCTCCATGATTTCTAAGTGGGAGAACTTGCAAAATAGCAGGGTGTTCAAATACTTATTTTCCTCACTGTAGATATTTTTAATGGCGACAGTTATATTAGGCTGCTGTCACTTTAAGACCTGACGCACGGATCCATTATACTGTTACACATACGCTTTTTTCTCAAATGTTTACATTCACGTAAAACATAACTGACTATGTTTACGAGGATACTCACCAAGATCGGCATTTTTACATTATTTTGTGAGTATTAGGCTTGCTACGATAGTCGGTGTTGCCGGTTTTTAAACTCAACACCGGTTATATCACTTGCCCACCGTGGCACTTGCCCCACCGTCGTTTTTTTAAAAATAGTAATAAAATAATTTAGTTCAGTTAGAGAACAGACATAACAAATAAAAACTGAACGTGACTGCTTAATAAAGCACGATCCGAACGAGCGTCTCATCACAAACGCAGAAGGAGTCAGATCTCATTTATCACGAGAGCGAGGAGCTGACTGAGGTGATCGCAGTTTCAAAGATTTGGTTTCAAAGCGAAATGTAAAAGCGCCTATTTAAGGGAGTTTGTCATTGAACTGTTTTGTTGTTGTGTTTTTCATTAAGAATAATAGGCTAATGAACCCACAATTCAAGCAACCCGCCCCCGAATTGGCGCTATTTTAAACCGAAACTAAAATGTGCATGGCCGCACAGAGCGTGCATTTACAGCCACACTGTCATTCACGGTGTGTGTGCACTGGTGCGTTTTCAGTTCATTGCTATGGAAGCTTAACTTTCATAGGAATTCATTGAAACCACTCGCTTTGCTCCGCTCCGTTATGAAAGCCGGAGCGGTCGTGCGCATGTTACTTTCGGTTTAGATAGAATTAGTGATTTAAAAGTCCAGTCGGTGATACCGGTATTACCGGTGTTGTTACGCGTCAATTAGCTGGTGGGGTCCTCACCATCACATCCCTAGTGTATATTTGACTGTTTAAGCGCAATAAGTAGTGAAAAATAACTCTATTTAGTGCTGAGAGCCGGCTTTATGTGTGCACACTTTAGGTGTGAACAAAATCTGCGGGAATGAGTCAAATTATGCGCAATACGCACAATCCCACGCCAAGTTTCAAGCCCTGTAACACCAACAATATTCATCCGGAGCAAATGAAATGAGTGAATGAGAGGAGATGGGTTTGTTTGTCACTAGCTGTCGGAGAGATGAGAGAGAGAGAGAAAGAGATGCTGGTATTGTGTGTCTATTCTGTGGAAAATGAGTATTAGAAGCATTTCAGTATCGATATCAATATGCTATTGTTCTTAGTTTATTATTTCAGATACCTTTTTAAAAGACTAAATTGAAAAATGTATGTATTATATATACAATTCAAGCCGCCAAAGTGGCTAGTGTTACACGCCACTGCTGAAATACACAAGCATTTGACAGGTTGGTGGGTGTTAAAGGGTAAGTTCACTCAAAAATGAAAATTAGCCCATGATTTACTCACCCTCAAGTCATCCTAGGTGTAGATGACATTCTTCTTTCAGACGGACACAATCAGATATCCTGGCTAATCCAAGCTTTATAATGGCAGTGAATGTTGCTCTGTTTTGTCAGAAATAAAGTGCATCATATAACTATCCATCATATAACTGCTCCACGCGGCACCGGGGGGTTAATAAAGGCCTTCTGAAGCGTTTGTGTAAGAAAAATATCCATATTTAAAACTGTATAAAGTCAAATGTCTAACTTCTGGCGGACCGTCTTCTGTATTCAATTTAAGGAAAAAGTGTAGCATCCGTGGCTCTCGCAGTACAAACAAGTTCTGATGACATTGCACACCAGTTACACTCGACAGACGTGTAAACATTTTGAGCTGTGAGAGGCGCGGGCGCTACACTTTTCCCGTTTTCTTTTTTTTTTTTAAACAAAAAGCAACATTTTGAGCAAAAGGCTGAGAAAATTGTATTTTTGTCAAAGACTACATCCAGATTATATTCAGAATGATAATCAAAACACAGATGGAGTAGATCGAGTCCATCAACACCCCCAAAGCTTCACAGTCCTATAGCTCGTCCTGGGTCGACATTTCATTCAGTAACATTAGGCAGTTTTGATTTATATGCTGTTGAATGTTGAAGATCGCGTTATTTTACAAATACATCTGCTTATATGAGATCGCTTGTTTCTGCTTCTTCACATGTCTTTTAATCTGGAGATTCTCTACTCAAAGGGTGCCTAATATCGCCCCCCACCGTATAACAGTGAAAACACAGAAAGCCGGAAAATTACATCGCGAAACAATAGTATCCGAGGAAGCGTTGTCTCATAAATGATGGAAATTTCCGTCAATAGCAGGGAAAGTGTTTATGCTGCCTCTAAATGTCTGTGTAATAGGGGTGTAATGGTACACAATACTGACGGTTCGACCTCTGACCTCTGTTTTGAAGTCACGGTTCGGTACGGTTCAGCTCTTACTTACATATTACTATAATATTAAAGGTTAACAACAGAGCCCAAACTATTAGCCTAAATTCAGTTGCTATTTATTTTTAGATATAATAATCAACACTCATAAGCTTCACATAAGGCTGTTTTTGCATTAACTTCTAAATCTAATTATATATTTTTTTCTCCAATTCTTTGTTGAAATATAATCATTTATACACAGTGACTGTCATTTTTATGACATATATTTAAACATAGCCTACATTAAATAAACAAGACATCACTAACAGTTTCAGTAGTATATAATGAATATATAGGCTAATATAGTGCATATATTTAGCGAAAGAGTTCGTTTCTCTAGTGAACTCACAGCTGTGGACACTGAATGACTGCCTGAGGTAAATGTTAAATGTGATGCTACGTGACATTGTTATTGTTATTTAGTTGAACTGACGCGTCTATACAGTGCCTATACAGTCACGTCACATAAAGAGTGTCAAAATGGCATTTATCGTTTAAATTTCATGATAAAATGGACTGAATACTTAATATGTTCGTGTGGGAACTCGGATTGAAGTGTGTTCCGCGCTTTAAACAAGCCGCAAATATTTAACTGTTAAAGATTTGCGTGCACCGAACCGTAAGCCCTGTACAGAAAGGGTTCGATACGAATACGTGTAACGTTACACGCCTACTGAGTAAACATATGTTTTGTACTAATTGTTTTAAATGTATTTATAGATTACCTTTTTTTAACTAGCAATATCCCATTTGTGATCAGACACTCAAAAGCTGTGAAGCCCACCAGTAACGTCATGATGTGAGCAGTAGGAACACCCACTACAACCATTAAATACAGAGACTGAACACGTCCAACGATAAAATCACAATCTACATTAATGGCCCATAAGGATCCCATCGTGGTAAGAAATATCATAGGTCTCATCTGGCAACACTGAACGTGAGATAAAAATACGTGACTCTCAAAAGCAGGTCATCTGAGTGATACGGCGATTTGGCTCGAGATAAGCATCGTTTCCAACACAGGCCTTGTTTGTTTGTGCAATGGGTCAGGAAAATATATCAGAATATTCACCTGCGCCAAATCACTTTGAATAAAGCAAAGGTACAACGCAATTAAAATGACAAAGCTCCACCTGAAACAACATAATCTATGTCTTTATCTTAGCTGTGGTCAGCATTATCCATCTTTCAGGGCAGATTTTCTCTCTCACAGCTGCCTGCATAACCACATCTAACGGCAAAGCTGGTAAAAGTCATTTTGTGAGCATAAAAAATCAATATGTTTGGATCAATGAAGTTCAAATGAAGGAACACAGCATAGATATTATGAGAGAGAGAGGGAGAGAGAGTGAGTCAATGTGATTTCAGCACAACTGTACAGTGAGAATCTGTTTCTGTTGCTTTACTCTCCTCGCTGGCCTTTATGTGGGTTCGAATCATTAACTTCTAAAAATAAACCATAATAATGAACACTTAGGCCTATTATTTACATTATCTCAATGTTAAAACATTTTCTCCTATTCCAGCTTAATATGCAGAGAAAGTCATGTGCATGTTTATGCTGCTGAGAAGTGAAAACACTGTGACACAAAATGTGATTTATGCACAAAATTGGAATATCGCATGAAGTGTTTCCATCCCATGTGTTCAAGAGAACAAAATCGTCACTTCCTGGGAAATTGGTGCGAAATATATGTAATAAAAATGGACGTTTCTGCAGTTGGGGAAGAAACTGTGGCTCTTTTTTTACTACATCATAAATTACTTGTGTCTCAGAGCACGCAGACGAAATGCAATAACCGCTGTCATGTTATCTTGTGTTCGGATGCCTGGTGTTTGGAAACGCAATCGCATGAGACGCTTCTGGAGGGAATTAAACCAAATTATTCTGGTGAAAGACTTTGGCTCAAGCATTTCAGAATGATCTAACCAACACTTGAGATGCTGAGGTGTTCTGCTGGTCCAGTTATCCAATCACATCCTCTGCTGAGGCAAGGTAACGTGAGTTTTTTGTTGCACATCACGGAATTTATTCTGTAAATGTGTTTTCATCAAGCAGCAACCTCCCGCGGTCTCTCTGACTTAAACTGCAATTCATTGACTGGGACAAAAGGGAGTCAAATCTGTATCTCCACCATGTTAAAATGCCCAACTTTACAGCAGACAAAAATATGTTTACAGCCTGGTACATAAAGGGGTTTTGGTCTATACAGCTAATTTTGCCCTTCATGACAACTATGAGGGGGTGAATTTTTTTTATAACTCATCCGTTAAAATATTAAGCCTTAAAGTTCTGCATAATTAAGGGCATGGCCACTTGAGTGACAGGTGGATTGCCACTATGGCCCAGCTAGGTGGGCGTGGTTTCAGCAACCAGGCACCTCAGCTCCACCCACATCCCGCCCATTTTCAGTTATCGGGAATGATACGCTGCCATGGAAATGGAAATGGCCGGCTTTTAGGCTTCAAAAATGCTCTTCGGAAACCTATAGGTGACGCTACGGACACTACGTCCATATTTTTTTCACAGTCTATGGTTTTCATCTTCTAATCTGATTTTAAAAATGTATCCACCGCAATTGAGTGCATATGTTTTTATGCACATTTTTATAATTTATGCGCATCTTGGCATTTCCATCCACCGTCTTTTTTTATGTGATATTGCAAAATGTGTATAGAACATAGCTATGGACTCAACCAATGGTGTGAATTTGGGGTGGGACTATATGTTTGACGAATATATGTTCAACTATACCAGTCGCTTTGTTTCATCAGTTGGTTTATATTTTAATGAATTTAAAGGAATACATTTAAAGTTCATTAATGAATCACCCTCATGTCGTTCCAAACCCGCAAGACATTCGTTCATCTTCGGAAAACAAATGAAATGAAATCTGAGAGCTTTCTGTCCCTCCGTTGACAGTATACGTGTAACGGAGGCCAGCTAGTAATTGCTGTGTGAGTAAACCTCCTCTCATCTCAAGAGATGCTCTAGCGACTGATGCTAGAGGTTGCAGCCTTTAGCCTCCTTGTTAGAGCGTCGGACTCTAAATTGTAACTCTAAATTGGACTCTAAATTGTAAGTACAATGTAAAAACATGTATGTACACAATAAATGCATTGTATCAAATGATTAATTAAAATATTAGTACATTGTAGTTAAGGCCACCTAATATAAAGTGGGTCCGACGCTCTAGCGACTGATGCTAGAGATTGCAGCCTTTAGCCTACTTGTTAGAGTGTCCAACTCTCATGCCGGTAGGCCAGGGTTCGAGTCCCACTTAGAGCGGGCAGGTTTGAACAGGAGGGGTTACATTGGTGCCGTGACCCGTATGGGAGTGAGGTTTGCGGGGGTGAGTGTAACGGAGGCAAGCTAGCAGTTGCTGTGTGAGTAAACCTCACTCCTCTGATCTCAAGAGATGCTCTAGCGACTGACGCTAGAGGTTGCAACCTTTAGCCTCCTTGTTAGAGTGTCCAACTCTCATGCCGGTGAACCCGGTTTCGAGTCCTGCTTTGTGTGGGGCGGTTCGAACAGGAAGGGTTACATACGCAACTACCATTTTTGACGCTTCAAAAAGTTCATAAAGCGATTGTAATACTAATCCATATGAATTGAGAGGTTTAGTTAAACTTTTCTGAAGAGACTCGATTGCTTTATATGATGAACATTTTTAATTTAGGCTTTTATTCACATATAGTGTGACAAATGAACCAGAAGTGATTAAAGCTCCAATTTTTGACTTTTAATTTTTTTATTGTTCTGCTAAAAGTACTGCCATTTTAACGTAAACTTTTAATAAAACCAAACAAAAAAAAAGTATTCTGTTAGCCAGCACAATTGAGTTGGTGACTGTTTGTTTGCTGGTTGTTAGTTGTGCTTGTTATTCTGCCTTCTGTAGAAGCTAAACCACAACATAAGCAGGTGGTGAACACCTACGGTGGTCTTTTTTTTTCAACAGAGATGACATGATGTTCTAGTAACTGTCAATGTTTGACTGACTGTTTGACTGTCTGATGTATTGCTGAAATGTACTGTCCATGTCATAAAGAGCTCAGATCTCTGACCTTGTGTTCTTTCAGACGAGAGATCTCAGAGTGCTTAGATGTCAGGCACCGTCCGCCCCGTTCCACCAGCACTGAACCCACAGTTAGCTCCAGGGGCAACAGCAGGTAGGACTCGTGGGAAATAAAGTCTGGATATACAACAAGAAGCTCATTGACACTTCTGCTTGACAAACAGCATAGTGTCCTAGTACAATAACCTTAAATATAAACTCGACACATTTATTTATATCTCAAGAGCATTTAAAGGACTACTTCACCCAAAAATGAAATTTCTATCATCATTTACTCACCCTCATGTCGTTTCAATCCCATAAGACTTTCGTTCATCTTCAGAACACAAATGAAGATCTTTTAGATTAAATCTGAGAGCTTTCTGTCCCTGCAATGGCAGCTACACAACTGACACTGACGCTTCAAAAAGTTCATAAAGAGATCGTAAAACTAATCCATATGAATTGATAGGTTTAGTCCAAATTTTCTAAAGAGATTCTCGCTTTATATGATGAACTGATCAAATTTAGGCTTTTATTCACATATAAACATTCATCAACTCACACATCAGTTGTGGTAAACAGAAGCTCAAGCATGTTCGCTTGATGTACAAGAACCAATGAGGTTCATTCACATGTTTTACGCAGCACGTTTGAGCTTCCACAAGAACCAATGAGGTTCATTCTCGTGTTACGCAGCACGTTTGAGCTTCCTCAAGAACCAATGAGGTTCATTCTCGTGTTACGCAGCACGTTTGAGCTTCCTCAAGAACCAATGAGGTTCATTCTCGTGTTATGCAGCACGTTAGAGCTTCCTCAAGAACCAATGAGGTTCATTCTCGTGTTATGCAGCACGTTTGAGCTTCCTCAAGAACCAATGAGGTTCATTCTCGTGTTATGCAGCACATTTGAGCTTCCTCTAGAACCAATGAGGTTCATTCTTGTGTTACACAGCACGTTTGTTCATTCGCGTGTGTTTATTTGTATTTTGAAGATGAACAAAAGTCTTACAGTTGAAACGACATGAGGGTAAATTATGACAGAAATTTCATTTTTGGGTGAACTATCCCTTTAATATTGGGGCTAATAATAACTGGTAATTTAATAGGTTAATATGTTTTGTGCATTTTTGTATTTTATGATAATTAGATATTATCAGTAACAGCAATAATTGTTCTGATTAAGAATTTATAAAAAAATATGAGGTAGTAAAAAAGATAAAAATGTGAGTGAAAAAATAACAATGTTGGCTTCTGTGGCTTGTTCTGGTTTTCATTATTCAGACCAGTCAGTTATAGGTTTTTTGTTTTGTTCTGCCATTTTTCCTCTTATAGGTTGGTAGAAGCATTTGTTCATTAACGTTAAATGTTCTGGATGGAGAGGGAAGGTAAATGTTCAGTGAGGCCTGGATTAATCTTCTCCTTTCTCTGATCCGGTCTCCTGCTGAGGAACCCCTACTTCACCTTTCATCTTTTCATCCTATATTCATTTATGTGGATTTAAGCTTGTGTGTACTAATGCACGTTTGAATGAAATATGGTGGTTCAAGTTGGTTCATATCCAAACGAGAGTGCTAGACCTGTTGCTGGGGGAAACAAGCTTTTTTTGTCTTTAAAACATTGATTTCTCAAAGTGTTTTTACCAACATCTAGTCTCACGTGGAATGTGTGTGTTAGCTCTTAGCTTTCATCTAGGGGTGAATACAGTTGTTTTCATATTTCTATGTGGAAATATCATGGTTTGTTCTAAGCTTTAAATAGACACAGAATCAGATAGAAAGCAGATGGACAGCTGAAATGTTTACCACATGGTTGCTGTATCCTCTACTGTGACCTTGCCCGTAGTGGAGGAGATGGTCTTTTCTTCATGGTTGATGTGATGGGCCAGTAGCTGTCAGAGTACTGGAGGACATCAGAGTATGCATGTCTTTCTTTATACCAGAGCTGTTGTCTGTATCAGCAAGGGGTCACTGTCTACCGGTATGGGGTTCTGGCATTTCAAGCCTGACAGAACTTTAGACCGAACTGGTTGATCTATCCATGCTGAAGAAGAAACACATGTGCTTTGTTCATTGGCCTTTACTGCCAAAGCTCATCAGAATCTGGCGGTCCAGTTCAGACTTGTATCAGTTTTAGGGTCACAATGGAGCGATATGTATTGACGGAACAGTTTTCTCTGCACTTGGTTAGATTAACTTCTCTGAGTTGCGCATGATATCAGATTAATGCATCTTTCAATGTCTAACTGTGGTTTTAATGGGTCATGTAACTATGACCACACAGGGCACATCTGAATTTAGTAGATGCCATTTTTTTCAAGTTGTAAACACTGGTGATCATGCAGAATTTTGGACAGGAGCATATCGTTCTAGACTGTGTTTATCTCATCACACTGCTCTTACAGAATGACAGCATGCAATCACAGAGTTGCATTATGACATCACACTGCTTTTACAGGGTGGTGTTATGATATCACAATGCAATCACAGTCTAATAACATCACTGTAATGAAGGTTTGTGTTTAGGCAAGATAGAGGTGGGCGAATGGTAAATGTAACTTTAAATGACAAAATAAACAAACAACAAAACGAAAGTAAAGTGGTAGCCCCTCAAGGACGACTGCCGCATAAACTAAAATAAAACAACATTGTAAAGTTCAGGCTTGGCCCTTTCTCATCCTTCACTGTCATCACTCCTCCTTTTACCCTCACTCATGGTGCGATGCGATGGTACTGGACGCTCCTTTATGGATGGCTTCCTACCCCTCCGCCCCCTGGTGGATGACGACAGCTCCCTCAGATACGGTGTCTGGCAGTGAGCACCCGTTCCCTCGCTCTGTCTGCTCTTCCCCATCATGGTGGACGGTAGCCACCCCTCCTTAAACCAGTATCACACTGGTCTCATCATCATGCTATCACATTGGAATCACAATGTGGCGTCATGATATCGCACTGGAATCACGCAGGTTAAAGAGACGCATTTGTAGTCTAGATTTAAACTGACAGAGTGGGTCTGCTTCCCAAACAATGCTAGGAAGACCAGAGTTTAGGTGCTAAATAGGAAAAGGATCGACCGCCTGCAGTTGATTTTGATATCCAAAGTATTATCAACTGGCCAAAGTTCTGAGATCGCAATAGTCGTGAAGGACTAAAATGCGTTAAAAGCTCGCTCAAGTACTGGGGAGCTAAACCATTTAGTGCTTTGTAAGTAATTAGCAATATTTTAAAATGTATGCAATGTTTAATAGGAAGCCAATGCAGTGTTGACAGAACCGGGCTAATATGGTCATACTTCCTGGTTCTAGTAAGAACTCAAGCTGTGGCGTTTTGGACCAGCTGGAGTTTGTTTATTAAGCGAGCAGGGCAACCACCCAGTAGAGCATTACAATGATCTAGCCTTGAGGTCATGAACACATGAACTAACTGTTCAGCATTTTGCATTGAAAGCATGTGCTGTTATTTAGATATATTTTTAAGATGGAAGAATGCGGTTTTACAGATGCTAGAAACGTGGCTTTGAAATGAAAGATTGATATCAAAGAGCACACCCAGGTTCCTCACTGACGACGAGGACTTGACAGAGCAGCCACCAAGTGTTAGATAGTATTCTAGGTTACTACGTGCCGAGGTTTTTGGTCCAATAATTAGAATCTCTGTTTTTTTAGAATTAAGTAGTAGGAAATTACTAGTCATCCAATTTGTGACATCAGCTATGCCAGGGGTGTCAAATCCTGATCCTGAAAGGCCACTGTCCTGCAGACTTTATCTAATCCAAGCTAAACAAGGTCTTACTAGGCATACCAGAAACTTCCAGACAGGAATGTTGAGACAAGTTGGAGATAAACTCTGCAGGGCAGTGGCCCTCCAGGACCTACTTTGGGCATCCCTGAGCTATGCATTCTGTTAATTTTGTGAATGTAAGTAATGGTAAGTTTTGTCAGGATGCGAAGAAATATAGAGTTGAGTATCATCAGCTTAACAGTGAAAACTAGTGTGCTTCCTAATGATATCTCCCAAGGGTAGCATGTACATGGGGAAAAGCAATGGTCCTAGCACTGAGCCTTGCGGTACTCCATAGTGAACTTGTGATCATTATGAAATTCCTCTCCATTTAATGCTACAAACTGATAACGGTCAGATAAGTATGATTTGAACCATGCCAATGCAATTCCACTAATGCCAACATCCTTTTTGGGTCTATTCAAAAGAATGTTGTGGTTGCATCATTATGTTACATTGGAATCACAGAGTGGCATCATGCTATCACACTGGAATCACAAAATTGCATCATATCACCAAATGTCACAGTTATGCATTATGACATCACACTGGAATCACAGTCCCATCATTGTAATTTATTGGAATCACAGTGTGCCATTATGACATCACACTGGAATCACAGTCCCATCATTGTAATTTATTGGAATCAGAGTGTGCCATTATGACATCACACTGGAATCACAGTCCCATCATTATAATTTATTGGAATCACAGTGTGCCATTATGACATCACACTGGAATCACAGTCCCTTCTTTGTAATTTATTGGAACCACAGAGTGCCATTATGAAATCACACTGGAATCACAGCATGATACCACAGTGGAATCCCAAAGTGCCATCATACTGTAATATCGTATTTACATTAATTCATTTAGCAGATGTTTTTATCCAAAGTGACTTACAAATAAGGAACATCACAAGCTAGAGCAAAGGTGAAATGTAGGAAAGGAGAAGGTTTGTGAAAAGATATATGAGTTACTTTGAATTGGACTTGTCGGATAGGACTCACATCATGATATCACACTTAAATCACAGCATAGTAGTATTACATGGCACCACAATAAGCGAGTCCCCACAAGTGTGAATCTAGCTTGGCATGTCGCTGTGTGATCATTTCCTGTTCTCGCTCAGGTGGTAATTACTGTAGATAACCTCTAAGTCCTATCCGACCTGGAGCCATGCCCTTATCTCCCACTTTTAGCTTTCTGGAGATCACTCTCTCCTGCTCCCTCTCCGTATGTGTGTTTGTTTAGCTCCGTCTCACTGCACTAGGGAGACACGACAGGTGCTTCAGCAATGAAGGAACTAGCATTTTTCCATCAGGAGCGCTAATCTGATTTAGCGCTGCTAGCCCAGTGCGTGGCATGGCTGTCACAGATGCCTGTGGCGAACATGTATCAGTACACCAAGACGCCATCCCGACACCATCTGCACGTACAGGTGCCATCAACAGCATCTCCTAAGCTTAGCAGAGTGAACCATCACTGGCGTCCTGTGATGCAAAAAGCCCCAGGAGTGTGAAAATGGCGGTAGTGCTGAATATCTCCTCAAGATTGACAGTAGCCATGTTTCCATTATAGATTTGCGCAAAACTTTTGCGATATTTTCTAAAAGTCGATAAAAAAATATTGTGAAATGATGGCGTTTCCATTAACTAATGTTATGCGACTAAAACCATTTTTTTCCTCTTGTGATAAATCATTCCAAAAATCATGCTACATATGTTGTTAGGTTTATGTATATCCCAGCCACCGCACGCCATTATTATTAATGAGACGTGTGTGTTATCCAAGCACTGATGGCAAGGAAAGTACCTTATACTTGAGCGGCACACATGAGGTGTTATGATAAATTGTGGCATTTTTTATTCTATTGTTTTTTATGAGTTTAATAAAGAACTCGTCTTCTGTCCAAACATACCATCATCTATAAAGAATGATCGACTTTTACATACGCCAGGTTATTGTGATGCATTGCCACATACAGAGACGAGCGAAAAGTTTGAATTTGCATGGTGGTAACCCAAAGGTTTTTTTTTACCACTTCGTTATTTTGGCTTGGAATTTCGTTTGTTGTAAATATAAACTGAATTTAGAAATGATTTTGAAATGAAAAGCTTTGCGTTTAATAAACAAAATATATTTTTGAAATGAAGACAGCGTTTGGAGTGGAGTGCAAAATAATCCGTTCCCTGAGTCCACGGCCTTTGCTGTTATTGAGTGTACACAAATAAAAGTAGACAGTTTACTGTTTATAATTACGTCTTGCACTTAGCCGATCTGTATGGCAAAAAAAATGACGGAGTATTGTGAGTTGTTTGCAGTGGAATAAGGAAAAAATCCATCAGAAGGCGACGACGACTTCGTCGGACAGAGGGTTAAAGAAAACTTAGCCTATTTAGTTTCATATAGTTAGGCTATGTCTAAATATTATAATCTTTTAATTTCATATGTTGATTATGAAAAGTGAGCAGCATGAGTAAGGCACATAATCAGACGCGCATATGTCTTTGGACATGGATTGAGCATTTCATTGAATTGTGTTTTCTAGAAAGTCTTTCTTTAAAATTATTTTTTTGATTTTGTTTTGTATAAATTGTATTTTAATTTTGATCAATGTTTAATCAACTATTTGGCTGTATATTTAATAAATAAGAAGCAAACCAAGATCGTCGGGAATGGATTGACGTGCTGGCCTGTTTCCTCGGTCTTTGTGCAAGGCTGAAACTAGTGTCTTTCTGTTTTAATACATTTCTTGAATATATGTCTTAATTACAGTAGGCCTATAGATAGTTATGATATTTGTGGTTGCACCGGGGTCTGTCATTATAAAGTTACGCCACTTTCCTTATTAGGAGAAAACATATTTCGTTTTAACGACATAAGATCTCGTTATTAGACATACTTGAGTGGGAAAAAAAAATATATGTAGGCCCTATGTGGGAGCAATGCATGACCGTACCAGGTGACCTGTAAATGCGAAAAAACTGTTTCCATTGCAGTTTTGCGAAAATGTCCTTTTTCGAATTGCCTGAAAAACCACCTCATGCGAGCGTAAAAACCTTTTCGCAATATATGGGAGTTTTTGCGAAATTGACGCGTTTCCATTGGGCGTATTTTCATTTCGCAATTTCAATTTGCGCAATTTGAAGGGTAATGGAAACGTGGCTAATGTCACCATAGAGGGATGAAGACTGGCAGAATGCAGTCAAATCTACTGCAGAAAAATGCATATGCTGGATGATTTGCTAAGGCTATGTCTTATTCGGTTCTCTGTGAATCAGTATATTGTAAGTTAAGGTGACAACTAGGAAGATTTAAATGTCCTTAAAGGGTTAGTTCAACTAGCTCAAGGGTTAGTTGTCTAAAGGGTAGACAAACAACCCATCTACATGGGTTTCAATGTAGTTTTGGGTCAACTACATAATGTTTGTGAAGAGTTTTATGGCCCTATTTTAACGATCTGAGCGCATGGTCAAGATCCACATTTGCTAGTTTAACGACGAAAAAAAAACCCTTTTGTCTAAAAGGGTTGTACCTAGTCTCTTAATGACAATTAAGAAAGTGCAATAAACCAATCAGAGTCTCATCTCCCATTCCTTTTAGAAGCCAGTTGCCCTCGCACCTTGGCGTATCGCTATTTACATGGCGGAATTTGCAATCAGAAAGACTGAACGCTTCTCCAGAGATGAATCCTTTTATTTTTAATATTTAAATTTTGTTGTGTGCTTCTGTGCATCCCTGTGTGTGTGTAATAAATAGAGTGTACGCCCGCTTTGCACCCGCCTATAGGTGCATATTACTAACGAACCCTTTAAATAACACCAAAACTACAGTTTTCAGTTCCTTAAAATAGTAACGCGCTAACAAAAAAAAACACACCTGGTTTTCAGCTCAGCACGCCCATGGGCGAACAGATGGGTGCGAGTGCATTTGCATTTAAACAACCTGGCACTGGACGTGAAAATAACTGCGCCCGGCTGAAACTAGCAAAAAACATTTGCGCTGTGTCTGGCGTCGCATTGCGCCAGGTGTATGATAGGGCCCTTGCTGGTCTCCTGGAATAGGTTTTCATGCTTGAATTCATGCTTGAATATTTTTCACATATTTTACATTGTTGCAGCACCTCTCTTCCCAGTCAATCAATAATGCCAGAGATGAGAGGGTCTGTGTATCTCTTACCATTGGGGAAAGTGCTACGGCTAACTTGGATCATGTGAGGCACCTCAGCCTATCGTGTAATGGTAGTGACGTCAGTTTATCATAGTAAAATCTACATATCATTCTCAATCAAAGAGTTGTTTAGCGTAAAACATGTTGAAGATTAGTGGACACGCAGTCACGTGAAGCTGTTTATTCAGCGTAGTGAAGCCTCTTCTCAATTGACATCCATTCAAAGAAATGGCCTCTGGTTTCCTTCCTTGCGTACCGCCACAGCAGCAGTGTTAGCATTAGCCGTTGCACTTTTTTGGCTAAAGGTTGCAGGCTTGTCTTCTAGGCTGCTTCTCAATATCCCTCCTCGTTTCCTCGCTCCTCCGTCCTCCATCCTATGACCCGGAAACCGACCGAGCTCAGCCATCTTGTAGGACATCTCAATTCTCTAATTGCATCGCAAGGAGGCGAGGATCGAGGAGTGAGGAGGCTTCCTGAGGAGTCATGAGCGAGGATACACGGGTGTATCCTTTGCGGAAGTGTTTTATCGGCTAAACGTGACGCGGGTATTAATTCTCCTCCCCCTTCACATCTTGCCACAGTTTATTCATTATTATTATGTTTACATGTACAAGACACAAAAGTATGTCAAATAACAACAACTGACAGTTACAACAAATACAACAATACAACAAATAAAAAGCAGTTAATAACTGGTAATAATTTGTTGTTAATAATAACTGGTAATATTAAATAAAATATGGACAAATGTGGTATTTTGTGGTGGTTGAAACTATTACAATATAAATAGTTATCTCTAATGTTCAAGAATCCCAACGTGCAAACTAAATCCAGCGGTGTAGAGTCATCATTAATTGACAACGCTTTGAAGTGACGCTAAAGAGAGCGAGGATATATCATTTCACTTCATTCAATCCCTCCGTCCTCGCGTCTTTTCCTTGCGTCCTTCCCTCGCATCCTGAAGGGGTGGAGATAAGACGCGAGGAAAGGAAACGAGGATGCACAAATAAGGATTGAGAAGTGGCTTTGGTAACGCTTTGTTTAGTTCCTGTCTCTATGAAGCCCCTCCTCCCGAAAAACACATGCTCTGATTGGTCGGCTGTGTGTGTTGTGTTGTCACAAGTGTGTTGTGATCGGTCCACTGCTTTGAGTGTGTTTCGGAAACGTTCCCGGAAGAAAACCAAAGACTATCCGTAGTGTTTCCGGTAGAATAAGTGGACTTTGTAACTTTACAAAACTTTTTCATGCTCAAAAAGCCTAAATTCAATCTGGTCATCATATAAAGCGACCGAGTCTCTTCAGAAAATTTTGGACTAAACCATCCAATTCATATGGATTCGTTTTACGATCTCTTTATGAACTTTTTGAAGCGTCTTTTAAGTGGTAGTTGTGAAATTAGCGACATTTTTAGATTTGGAACGACATGCGGGTGAGTAATTAATGGAAGAATTTTAATTTTGGGGGGAATTATCGGTTTAATAAAGCTGAAAATTTTAAAAAAGCTTAATAGAACCCATTTAAGACATTAGGACGGAATTGTATTTATTTTGGGTGAACTATCCTTTTAAGAAAACGGCTTATTCCAGAGGTTTTGCACCACACAAGTTGTACTTGTGACATCAAGAATTCAAAAGTTTGATTAAATGCTATGAAAACATATTTTTTTAACTTGGAATAATGTGTGCATTTGCAATAAGAAGGTATTTTAAATTCTTGATACCCAGTAAACTTTTTGTACTAGTATACCACGCATCCCCACTAACTCAATCTACAGTTATGATGAAGGCCCAACTGGGAACATTGAACGCTTTGCTATATTCTGCACAGTTCTCCTCCCTCTCCATTACGGACCCTTTCAAATGACTAATACCCTTTCACTCTCTCCACCACGTTTTCGCAAGCCGCCCCTCAATTTACATAACATGAATAGAGATGAACCTCCGCCTGCGCCGCTCTGGCCGAGCTGTTTTTTAGTTAGATGATTCGTTTATTACTTTATTGGTCTATTTATCTCTCCTGCTCTCCAAAATCACTTCAGCTTGTGTTTACCTCACAGACGAGCTCTGGTCTTTAACAAGGACTTTTGGATTCCTGTTTCTAAGCTCATCAGAAACAGCCCACAGAATAAATATTTTCATAAATATGAGGTGGTCTGATGGGAGAAGAGACGCAGCATTATGTCTGAACTATGTCTGAATCACAGACCGTCTTTTCTAGGAGAGGAGAACGTTTAAGGAATGGACTGTTGTCAGCTTTATGTAATAGGAATTATATAGCAATAAATAAAACATTTATTTACATTTTGGTATTTCTGTGCAATGATAATGCAGATATTTAAGTTTTTATTTGCTACTATTCACCCTTTTTCAATTTACCATTAAATTATTCACAACATTGATTTAAAAAAGTAAAATAAGTCAAACTGTACGCTATGTTCTGCACCATAATTCATTTAAAAAAAACACATTCATGAGGTTTTGGTGCGACATGGTTTCCCCTACAGAAACGGTAACTTTATATTTATGTAAAATGCCTTGATTCATTATTCATGGCTCTGCAATCGTATAAATATGGATACTGTTCTCATTGACTCGATTCGTTCATGAAAACAATGGAAGAACCAAATAATAGAGTCAAAAAGGGAAGTGAACCGACTGTGAAGTTACTCATAGAAGCAGCAGCTCAAAAGCATTTTCTTCCCTGTTCTCTCTGCGGGTGTTTAAAATGAGACGCCAAGTGAACATCTTCCAAACTTCACAACACTCTAAAGTTACTGGGTTTTTAACTGATGAACTGCTGGCAATACAAGCTATTGTACATGCTGTTTTGAAATGTTACTGTACCTTTAACTCACTGACGACTTTATTGGGAGGCCCAGGGTCACTGATGCATATTCTATTAATCAATATACATACTGCTTTACGCCAGTTATAATAGACTGCTATACATTCAGTTGAACCTTACATACACCGATCAGGCATAACATTATGACAACCTTCCTAATATTGTGTTGGTCGCACTTTTGCTGCCAAACAGCCCCGTCAAGGCATGGACTCCACTAGACCCCTGAAGGTGTGCTGTGGTATCTGGCACCAAGATGTTAGCAGCAGATCCTTTAAGTCCTGTAAGTTGCGAGGTGGGGCCTCCATGGATCGTACTTGTTTGTTCAGCACATCCCACAGATGCTCGATTGGATTGAGATCTGGGGAATTTGGAGGCCAAATCAACACCTCAAACTCGTGCTCCTCAAACCATTCCTGAAGCATTTTTGCTTTGTAAGAAAGGTTTGTTATTCTGCTGAAAGAGACCACAGCCTCCAGGGAATACCGTTTCCATGAAAGGGTGTACATGGTCTTCAACAATGCCTAGGTAGGTGGGACGTGTCAAAGTAACATCCACATGGATGGCAGGACCCAAGATTTCCCAGCAGAACATTGCCCAAAGCATCACTGCCTCCACCAGCTTGCCTTCTTCCCATAGTGCACCTGGTGCCATGTGTTCCCCAGGTAAGTGATGCACACGCACCCGGCCATCCACATGATGTAAAAGAAAACGTGATTCATCAGACCAGGCCACCTTCTTCCATTGCTCTGTGGTCCAGTTATGATGCTCACATGCCCACTGTTGGCTCTTTCGGCGGTGGACAGGGGTCAGCATGGGCACCCTGACTGGTCTGCGGCTATGCCGCCCCATACACAACAAACTGTGATGCACTGTGTATTCTGACACTTTTCTATCAGAACCAGCATTAACTTGCAATTTGAGCTACAGTAGCTCGTCTGTTTGATCGGACCACACGGGCCAGCCTTCGCTCCCCACGTGCATCATTGAGCCTTGGCCGCCCATGACAATGATGAATTTTTAACAGTAGCAATGGTGTAGGGGTGGTGGGTGGCAAAAAGTTTTGACGTAAATCAACCCGAGGTTCAAATCAACCTTTTGCCGAACTTGCTCTACTCCCTTTTCCCATCACATATCTGATCGGAAAGGCAATTATTTTCAATAAAAATTATGACAAATTTTGTGGGAATAATGTGTCTAATGTTTGTTTAATAATAAAGTGTTTAGGGGTAGGGTAAGGTGTAGGGAGGGCTTTATTGCCCCAATAAGGCAGCATCCACAATAATTTACACTCTGTTATTATTGAAAACAGTTTAACTCTCCCCCCGCCAAAAAAAAAAATTGCCACCCAGCGCCAGCGTTTTTGATCATTTTCATAAAAATGTAATGGCCCCCAGAATATTTTGTTGTATGAATATCTGAACATGCAATATATCAAAAGAAAGAACAGAGCCTCTGCTTTAATTTTTTTTTTTTATTTTAGCTTCATGGATTCTTTTTTTATCAACACTTGAATATGGGTAAGTTTCATAAAAAAGCACAAAGACTACTTCCAGATCGGATTCATAACGATGATCAAAAAACAGATGGAGTACATGGAGTCCATCAACACCCCCAAAGCTTCACAGTCCTATAGCTCGTCCTGGGTCGACATTTCATTCAGTAACATTAGACAGTTTTGATTTATTTGCTGTTTAATGTTGATGATCACATTATTTTTCATATGCATCTGCATACATATGAGATCGCTTGTTTCTGCGTCTTCTTTGCCTGTGTTTTGATCAGGATATTCTGAACTCGTTCAAAAGACGCGTAATAGCGTGTGTTTGGCGGGGAAAGAGTTCATGTACAATAACACTGAGATGCAAATAGTATCTGTCACTATTTATAAGTATAAAATAGCATCTAAATACTATTTACACTTATTGCAAAGAAAATGCTATTTTTACATAGTGTATAATCTATTGCTATTTTCACTTAGTGTAAATAGAATCCGTTGCCTATGCTATATCAAGTTAGAAAATAATCCAAAATAGAAGCATTCTTCTAGTGATCTCTGAAGTACAGTGATTATGAACATAGAATTCCATATTTAGTCACAGACAGAGCGCCCACACATGAAACTTGTTGGAGAATTCCTATATTAACTCTAGCTGCAGAAATTGGATTAACCATATATCAAATATCTGCAAAGAAGAAATCAATAAAGAATGGCAAAAAATAACACATTTATTTATTTAGCCAAAACTAATTTTTCTAGTAGGACTACTAAAAGAATATTGCATATTATGTCCAATTGTCTGTGGGTGCTCCAATATAGTGTCTAATGCCATTAGCTGCAGAAATAGCAGCCTAGTTTGAAGAAATGACAGGGTGCAATTTACTTGAAGCTCGAGAGGCATTATGGGATAGCAGTGTCCACAATTTGCAAGAATCTCAGAGGATGCAGTTGCTCATACTGCGTTTTGCATACTATATAGTAGGGAAGTATGCATACTAAAACAGGATTACTCAAGCATATTTTATAGGAGTAGTATGTGACAGAAAGATTCTAGTGTTGATATATAAGCTTGTGCTCTTTAAACAAGAGATCACAGATGTTTTAAAAGTCACGTCACCAGACATCTTCATCTCCCGACGTTCTCATATGACTGCGTCATATCAATTTTTCATAACGTATAAGTTGTCAAATCTCTTTTGGAAAGATTAAAAGACTCGGAAAGGAGTCAAAAGAAAGCTGAGGAACAGGTTTGGGCTATTACGGCTACAAATATAACACTCATATCTGTCATTGTGTTTGTGGAGGTATTAGCATTATAAAGACAGACTGATTTCTTGGAGCTGTGAGGTGTAAAAACATTTTCCCTGCTTATTGGACAAAAGCGTCTTCGTTATGTCATCGCTTGCCTGTATAACATTACATAGTGACACTTCTTCACACACACACTCACACATATTAAATGTTCTCCTTCACAATCTCACACGCTCTTCTCAACCGCAGACACGTGTGAAACGCCACAGAGCAGTTTTTCGGCTTTTCGCCTCACATGACACTCACTTTAGCGTTACAGATTCAGGTTATCTGTCTCTGGTGGCTCTTGCTCCCCGAAACGTCATTTCATTTTGTTTGGCTTTGCTTTAGTGTATGCTTCAGATATTGTGTGCAGGATATTGCCACTATATTCTTTGTCTGTAATTCCACCATATTGGCTACAAACAGTAAATAAATCCCCCCCCCAGTCTTGACATTCGACGCACACACCTCATAATCCTCTCATGAAATTCAAGTATGTTTCCGCTGTTGATCTTTGATAGCACGGACGTGTAGATGCTGGAAGATATCGATTGCATCCTCCTCTCATGATTTGGTGGCTTTGGAGGCCGTCAGACTATTGCTTAGCAACCGCTCGGCTAAATGCGGCGCATGGCTTGTTCTGTTGTTAGCGGAGAGGGTTTATATCAAACCAGAACGAGAAATGCGATCTTGTTAGGAAACAGATGAATAATTTAAAGGGATAGTTCGAGCAAAATTGAAAATCCTGTCATTGTTTACTCACCCTCATGTCATTCCAAACCCGTATGACCTTTGTTATTACAAAAAAAGAGGTATTTTGAAGGTTGTGCTTGATGCCTTTTCCCATGCAGTTACAATGAATGTGGAATACACTACAAAAATGATTTCCTTGTTTTCCATTACACATATCTAACCGGCCATTGAAGTGCTTTGAAACGTGAAGCATTATTCAATGTGTTGACGTAATTTCCGCTGGAACAGGAAGACGGGACATATCGAACAGCTCCTCCCCCTTTTTTAAAATAGCCAATAGCGTTTAGTTTATATTACAGCCAGAACTCCCAATCTCTCTCCGTTTCTCCTCCTAATCTTCTCCATATCGCTTTGAAACACAGCATTCTGTGCAGAAGTCAAATGGGTCCAATGTGCTTTCTGGTCTGCGCTAACTCGCGCATATGATCCGCTCTGTGCTCTTGTGTCTCTGGACCAATTCATGTGTCACTAACGTGAAACCAGACTTCATTTACCCCTGTGGAAAGCATATTTACACTGTCTGAATCGTTCTCTATCCCCTATATAGTGCACTATGTGCCATTCACCATGTCAAAAATAGTAAATGTGTGAACAAGTGACCGATTTCAGCCACAGCTTCAGCGTCTATTTATAATGTAGTGGGCAGGGCTTCAGATTCTAGAGAGCATTTGATTGGACAGAATATCTGATGAGAAGCTGAAGTGCAGTGATGTCATCAAAATCATGTACATTTTGAATGCTTGTATCTTCTAAATGCAAATTTTGCCATCGTTTTAGAGCGCACTAGCTTATAGATAACATATTCATATTAAAGCCTCCCAAGAACTTCCATTTTGATTTCACAGGGAAAGATACATTCAAGATACATTTACTTAAAGGGATAGTTCACCCAAAAATGACAACAGCAACAACAAAACAAGATTTTCTTCCTCAGTATTTTGGTCTTTTTATCTAATGTAATTTTGCATCTTAAAGGGATAGTTCACTAGCCTGACGTCGTCATACTCAGATTCTAGTCAGAATATTACTGTTCCATTGGGCTGTAATTATGGGGTGTGTTTCAACCGAACCAGGAAAGAAAATGACTCTGCACTCAATTGGATAGACCTACAACCCCACACTCAAAAAAAAAAAAGTTCTATATGGCACCAAAAATGGTTCTTGGCTCGTAATCATAGGGGAACCTTTTTAAGTGCTATATAGCACCAATTTTGGTTCTTCACGTCAAGTCAAGTCAAGTCAACTTTATTTATATAGCGCTTTTAACAATGTAGATTGTTTCAAAGCAGCTTTACAGTGTTAAACAGGAAAATAATGCAGCATAATTTTATTAAGCTGAATAGCCATTTGATGTCATCAGTTTATTTCAATTTCCATACGGTGACAGTGTGGGCTTTAGATCAATAATTAGATCAGTACTTTAGTTTATATGGTTAATTTAGTTTATTAATTAGATTTATTTCGATGTTTAGTTGAAAAATGTAGTGTCCCCAACTGAGCACGCCAAGCCAGAGGCAACTTCAGAGGTTCTTCAGCGGTTCTTCACCGGTTCTTTGACTGATACCCCTTTTCCACCAAGGCAGTGCTAGAGCTAGATCGGAGCCAGAGCTAGTCCCAGTTCATAGTTGGTTCAACTGAGGAGCCTGTTAAGAACCGTTTGCTTTTCCACAGGCTAGAGAGCCACAACAGAGCCAGGTCTTACGTCACTGTATACGTCTCATCTTTCTCAGCAACGCTAGCGGGAAACACAAACACACCAGGCTTGTTCGAGATGCATCGGCGCTGCGCAGACCGATCCACGTATACTATTTAAAAAAACGCATGAGTGAATCAAAAGCATAAGGAGTCGTGTGCTCTCGCTGGACTCGTTATCATACGGCGATCGGTCTCTACACAGCACCGCTGCGAACAAGCCTTCCATCAACAATGCAAACGTTGCGTTACTATTGATTCACATGGCTTTACGATCCTACATCGACATCAAAACACAACGAAAACACAGCGAATCCAACGCATTCATGCAGTTCGCCGTAATTAGTATAGACGGAGATTACAAACGAGCAGCAGCTGTTAGCTCCATTAGCTGCTATTTCAACAATGGCGGATCTCAAGTCTGTGTTTGTCTTGTTGACCCCGCCCCCAGCGCCTGACGTAATCGGTTCTTACTTCTAGCCCTGTTCTAGCCCAGCAATGTTTTGGTGCTACTTAAGAACCACTTTTCCTGGCTCGGAGCTGGGGCTTTGGGTGTGGAAACACAAAGAACCGATTTGAAACTAGGCTCTGGCTCCGATCTAACGCTAGCACTGCTTTGGTGGAAAAGGGGTATAAGGTGCTATATAGCACCGCTAACTAAGGTGCTATATAGCACCGCTTCCATATACAAAACATGTTAAGATATGGTGCTATATAGCACCTAAAGTGGTTCCTCTATGATTACGACGAAGAATCATTTTTGGTGCCATATAGAACCTTTTTTTTTTAGAGTGCAAGTTGGGTTGAAAATGGACTAACCCAGCAATTGGATTGTTTTAAGAAACATTTAACCCAACCGCTGGGTTAAAATGACCCATTCACTGGGTTAAAACAACCCAATTGCTGGGTTAGTCCATTTTCAACCCAACTTGGGGTGTTTTTAACCCAGCATTTTTTAGAGTGTAGTGATTGGTTATGGCAGATCCAGAGTGGCTCTGGGCAGATCCAATAGTTTTAAACTTCATCAGAGTACCTTCCTTCAAGGAAGTAAACGCTTGTCAATGGAGAGTGGCCAGACTCTCTGTACAAATGAAATGTTCTAGAGTCTGGTAGGACCAGGCTACCACAACGGATTAAGTCCAGACCGACCTTCCCGACCTTAAATGTTGTGGGCGGGGCTAAGTTTGGCTGCCATCCAGGCTAAAATTCACCCAAAAATGAAAAATTTGTCATCATTTACTCACCCTCAAGTTGTTCCAAACCTGAGAAGACAAAAAAAACCTGTATAAACCTGTCAAGCTTAAAAAATGATACAAAAGCATCATAAAAGTAACTATGTTTCAAGTCTTCTAAAGTCATAGACCTTAAGGTAGACGCTATATTGAATTTAAAGAGTACGAAAATGAGGTTGTGAGGGATACATTTACAGTCTTTACAATGGAACATACTGCATAAAGGCACATTCAAATTTTTTAATAAGATGTTTTGTCAGCTGAACAATTGGCATTGGCAGTACAAACCACTGAACACACAGTCCCCTGTCCCTCACAGGCTCGTTTTCATTCATGTCAAAAAATTAAATAAGGCTCTACCCTGTCTAACGTACACCTTTGTGTGAGAAAGAGTAAGATTTCATTGTTACTAACTCAAAATCTTTGAGTTGAACTTGAGAACCCATATCAGATTCATGAATGAATCATTCAGATGGTTATAGCTGATTCATTATGTCAAAAGAATTATTCATTCACAGATCAAACATTTGCTACTTTGTCCCATGAAGTTTATTTTAGGTAAATAATGCCTTCAATTTCAGTGTTTCTCACACAAAACTATGGATATGGAGCTTTAAAGGCTTATTCTTCAATTTAAAATTCTTCATGTGTGACATGAAGTTGAGTAAAGAAGTTTCATTTTTGGGTGAACTAATGCTTTTTCAAACCTTTAATTTAGTTTTGGACTTTTTATGGTCTCTGTGGCGAGCAGCGAGGCCGAGGGACCGTGAGGGCGGGACGAGGCGGCGCTCATCAGAGAGGATGAGCGCCAGCTGTGAGCCAGCGATCTCGGCCCTCGCGGAGGAGTGAGGGAGTATAAAGGAGGAGCGACGACAGTGAGGGACGAGAGAGGACCAGGCCTGGACGTTTTTGTTATGTGCACGCTGCAGTCGTCCGCGAGGGGGCGAAGGAGTCCCCAGCGCTTGCCCGGTGCCGAAGCCTGCTGCCGTCCGTCATCCTGGGGAGGAGCCGAAGTCTGCTGCCGTCCGCCAGGTTGGGGAGGAGCAGGGAGCGCGGGACGGGGACTCGCTTCAGGCCGCCCTCAGAAGGAGGAGCCACCGCCGGCCGCCAGGGGGCGGAGGAGTGTCGAGCCGTCCACCGGCCGTCCAGTACCACCGCATGGCACCGCGAGGAAGAGCCTCTCGGCTGGCTGAGGACCGAGCGGCAGTGTGTCTGGGAACCGGACCAGAATTTTTTTATTTTTTTTTCTCCTCTCTCCACTCTCTCGTCTCTGTCGCTCCTCATGTTCCTCGCTCCGTTCTCTCACCTCAGAGCGCAGACGCGGGAGTACCCCCCGGCCTGCGAAGGGCGTTGGGGGTATGTGGCGAGCAGCGAGGCCAAGGGACCGTGAGGGCGGGACGAGGCGGCGCTCATCAGAGAGGATGAGCGCCAGCTGTGAGCCAGCGATCTCGGCCCTCGCGGAGGAGTGAGGGACTATAAAGGAGGAGCGACGACAGTGAGGGACGAGAGAGGACCAGGCCTGGATTTTATGTTGTATTTTATTTACGTTATGTAATGTGTTGCTGCAGTCGACCGTGAGGGGCTGCAGCTTATTATTTTCATTTTGTGTTTGTGTGTGTGTAGGCGGCAGTCGACCATGAGGGGCTGTCGCCGCCATTTTATTTTGTGTTTCTTTTATATTAAATACTTTGATTGTCTGCCGGTTCCCGCCTCCTTCTTCCCATACAAACAAACCTTACTACAGTGGTGCCGAAGCCTGGGAGGAAGGAGGGACGCGCTGTCGAGGAGCCCTCGCAGCTGAGGGGGATCGCGGTGCCGCGGAGTTCGGGCAGCGCGGAGGAGAGAAGTCCGCGAGCGGCTGCCCGAAGTGGTGGTGCTGGAGCGGATGAAGGTCGGTGGGACGGAGAGCTCGCTGCCGTGCCCCTGGGTCGAGGTGGGGTGGCTGCCATCCTAGAGGGAGCGCGGAGGAGTCACCGGCGTTCGCCGTGGGCCGGAGCCTGTATCCCTCCGCCGTGTAGGGGAGGGGCAGGGAGCACGCGGGACTCGCTGCCGGCTGCCCTCGACAGGAGGAGCCACCGCTGGCCGCCAGGGGGTGGAGGAGCGTCGAGCCGTCCACCGGCCGTCCAGTACCACCGCATGGCACCGCGAAGAAGAACCTCTTGGCTGGCTGAGGACCGAGCGGCAGTGTGTCTGGGAACCGGACCAGAATTTTTTTTTTCTTTTCTCCTCTCTCCACTCTCTCGTCTCTGTCGCTCCTCATGCTCCCCGCTCCGTTCTCTCACCTCGCTGTTCTTACCCCCAGGTCCCGCGGCCGCCGTGATCGGCGAGTAGAGCGCAGACGCGGGAGTACCCCCCGGCCTGCGAAGGGCGTTGGGGGTATGTGGCGAGCAGCGAGGCCGAGGGACCGTGAGGGCGGGACGAGGCGGCGCTCATCAGAGAGGATGAGCCAGCGATCTCGGCCCTCGCGGAGGAGTGAGGGAGTATAAAGGAGGAGCGACGACAGTGAGGGACGAGAGAGGACCAGGGCTGGACGTTTTTGTTATGTGCACGCTGCAGTCGTCCGCGAGGGGCTGCAGATTTTTATTTTCATTTTGTGTTTGTTTGTGTGTAGGCGACAGTCGTCCGCGAGGGGCTGTCGCCGCCATTTTATTTTGTGTTTATTTATTAAAAGTTATTTTGGATGTCCGCCGGTTCCCGCCTCCTTCTTCCCGTACAAACAACATTTACTACAGTCTCCATGTTGGATTGTTTGTCGCTGAATTTTGGCATATTTAGAACAACAAAGACGATCCTCCCTGAAAGTGACACACACAGTCAAGGATCCACCTCATATCTTTCCCGAAATCAGATTAATGAATAAATGAACGACAGTCCAAAGAGGGGAAAATGGAGGATCATGGGATATGTGGGTCATCCTGCGCTGATTTCCCCCGATTGGCTGACAGAACTGTGAAGTTCTTTGAAGACAGATGTCACATTAAAGTAGGTTAGGGTGAGCGGAGCTTCAGTAACGTCACATAAACCCTGAGTTCAGCATCACTGAGAATCACAAATGCTTCTTGAATTCTCTCTGTCTGCGTTCAACGCAACACCAGCAGCCGCAGAGAGAAAACACTAATCCAGCTATTCCCCAGGGAACGTTTGATAATTAAAAATGTTTAATTACTGTCCTTACCTCATGGCAAGTGTGTGCTTCTCACTTTTATTGGTGACTGTAATATTTTTCACTTAAATCTACACTGTACACACTGTACGCGGAGGTGATTCTTTCTTCGATGAGCTAAATGATTTTTCACACATTTCTCACATTTCCATGGCATCTTATATTGACTTGTACGTCAATTTTATTATTTCATATTATATTTTTACAAAAGAGTAAACAAAACTAGTGGTTATACACACCAAAATGTATAGTATAATAAATATAATATAATATATTATAATAATATAAAAAATAATATAATATAATATAAATGTATAATGTATAGTAAAATTCATATTCAACCAATATAATATTTTATTAATAGTAGCAATAATCTAAATAAAAGCAATTTATACATAATAATATAATATAATATATAGAATTAAAATAATATTATTAAAATATAACAATTAAATAATTATATAATTAATTGTATATTTCATATAAATAAAATATTTATATTAATTAAATTATTATTGATAATAAAATATATAAAATATTTTTATAATAATAGATTAATATTATATATAAAAATGTCACGGGTGTGTGCAGGCAGGAAGATGAATACAGATGAATCAAGTTCAACACGTAGTTTAATAACAAACAATCTCAAGGTAGGCAGACAGGCAACAGCACAACACGTCTAAATATAACGGTGACCGAACAAAGACTGAAGGAACCAGAGGAACTTAAATAGTGAACACAATGAGGATAATGATGACACAGATAAGCTAATAATATAAACTAATAATATACGATGGTAACCGGGGAGACAGGCCAGTGGCGGGAAACAGAACAAAGGAACATGTGATAGATACAAACCGAATGTCCAAACACAAACAGACATGTGACATTTTATATATATATATATATATATATATATATATATATATATATATATATATATAGTGAGGAAAATAAGTATTTGAACACCCTGCTATTTTGCAAGTTCTCCCACTTAGAAATCATGGAGGGGTCTGAAATTGTCATCGTAGGTGCATGTCCACTGTAAGAGACATAATCTAAAAAAAAATCCAGAAATCACAAAATATGATTTTTTAATTATTTATTTGTATGATACAGCTGCAAAAAAGTATTTGAACACCTGGCTATCAGCTAGAATTCTGACCCTCAAAGACCTGCTAGTCTGCCTTTAAAATGTCCACCTCCACTCCATTTATTATCCTAAATTAGATGCACCTGTTTGAGGTCGTTAGCTGCATAAAGACACCTGTCCACCCCATACAATCAGTAAGAATCCAACTACTAACATGGCCAAGACCAAAGAGCTGTCCAAAGACACTAGAGAAAATTGTACACCTCCACAAGGCTGGAAAAGGCTACGGGGAAATTGCCAAGCAGCTTGGTGAAAAAGGTCCACTGTTGGAGCAATCATTAGAAAATGGAAGAAGCTAAACATGACTGTCAATCTCCCTCGGACTGGGGCTCCATGCAAGATCTCACCTCGTGGGGTCTCAATGATCCTAAGAAAGGTGAGAAATCAGCCCAGAACTACACGGGAGGAGCTGGTCAATGACCTGAAAAGAGCTGGGACCACCGTTTCCAAGGTTACTGTTGGTAATACACTAAGACATCATGCTTTGAAATCATGCATGGCACGGAAGGTTCCCCTGCTTAAACCAGCACATGTCAAGGCCCGTCTTAAGTTTGCCAATGACCACTTGGATGATCCAGAGGAGTCATGGAAGAAAGTCATGTGGTCCGATGAGACCAAAATAGAACTTTTTGGTCATAATTCCACTAAACGTGTTTGGAGGAAGAAGAATGATGAGTACCATCACAAGAACACCATCCCTACTGTGAAGCATGGGGGTGGTAGCATCATGCTTTGGGGGTGTTTTTCTGCACATGGGACAGGGCGACTGCACTGTATTAAGGAGAGGATGACCGAGGCCATGTATTGCGAGATTTTGGGGAACAACCTCCTTTCCTCAGTTAGAGCATTGAAGATGGGTCGAGGCTGGGTCTTCCAACATGACAATGACCCGAAGCACACAGCCAGGATAACCAAGGAGTGTCTCTGTAAGAAGCATATCAAGGTTCTGGCGTGGCCTAGCCAGTCTCCAGACCTAAACCCAATAGAGAATCTTTGGAGGGAGCTCAAACTCTGTGTTTCTCAGCGACAGGCCAGAAACCTGACTGATCTAGAGAAGATCTGTGTGGAGGAGTGGGCCAAAATCCCTCCTGCAGTGTGTGCAAACCTGGTGAAAAACTACAGGAAACGTTTGACCTCTGTAATTGCAAACAAAGGCTACTGTACCAAATATTAACATTGATTTTCTCAGGTGTTCAAATACTTATTTGCAGCTGTATCATACAAATAAATAGTTAAAAAATCATACATTGTGATTTCTGGATTTTTTTTATTTAGATTATGTCTCTCACAGTGGACATGCACCTACGATGACAATTTCAGACCCCTCCATGACTTTTAAGTGGGAGAACTTGCAAAATAGCAGGGTGTTCAAATACTTATTTTCCTCACTTTATCACCCTCATGTCATTCCAAGCTTGTTTTTTCATTCTGTGGAACACATAAGGTCAAAGATGAATAGCCAATAATACATGATCCCCTTGAGGCTTAAGTCTAGTCTCAGACTAAATTGCATGTTTGAGTTGTTTTAACTGAAAGCAACTTGACCTGATATATCTTAAAATATGTCAGTGCCATTGTTTTGTCTCAAGATGCACATCAGTAATATTTTATTCGAAGGCACATTTATAAAAGCTACTTTAATGCCCTAATTGAACTAAGGCCTAATCCTGGCTTAATCTAAACCCTGTCTGTGAAACTAGGCCATTCATTGATTGCTTGATGATGAGATGCTACATTTTAGGTCTTTTCTTTTGTTGCTTTATTTCTATCTAACTGCACAATAACAGTGACTACAGTGCAGAGTGACTATTTCTTCCTATTAGTTCTGCATAGCTTGATTTGTTCTTGTTTGTTTTTGGCTGATGGTGTAACTGAAAGCTTCGTAATTAATTATGATGCTTAATAATTGATCATGAAGCATTGTAATTCATCTAACAGATCACAACATGAGTGCGCTGCTTTCACAGTCAGATGTGTGTGATGAGCGATCAGAACCTGTTCAGGCCCCAATGGACTCCATAACAGGTTTCAAAGAATCTGTTAGCATGGAACTGCACTCACGCTGATGTGCTTTACCCAGAAGCCCGAGAGACAAATGTCAGATGTGGAGCACAGACAGGATGCATTTTGCTACAAGTAACCGGCACCACCTGTCGCGCAATTGTGTGTGTGTGTTATAAAAAGTCAAATCTCAATTAACAGATGCAATATTGACAGCTTTTTACACGTTCCTTCATATCTAACTTATTATTACTTATCTTTTTAGAAACATTTATACGCGGCATTTAGTTACTCTAAAATAATAAGACTTGCATCATATTCAATTAAAAAATATCAATAAATGACTGTATGTTAAATGATGATGCTCGTTGACTTAACATTTTTAAAAACAAAAATTTTTGAAAACAATATTCAAAAATATTTGATGAACAATATACACTATATTGCCAAAATTTTTAGGACGTCTGCCTTTACATGCACTTGAACTTTAATGACATCACATTCTTAATCCGTAGGGTTTAATATGGAGTTGGCCCACATTTTGCAGCTATAACAGCTTCAACTCTTCTGGGAAGGCTTTCCACAAGGTTTAGGAGTGTGTTTATGGGAATTTTTGACCATTCTTCTAGAAGCTCATTTGTGAGGTCAGGCACTGATGTTGGACGAGAAGGCCTGGCTCGCAGTCTCCACTCTAATTCATCCCAAAGGTTTTCTATCGGGTTGAGGTCAGGACTCTGTGAAGCAGGGGTGTAAATTTCATCTAAAAGTTGGGGGGGGGGGGCAATAAACATGACATTTCTCAAGAGCAATTTTTGAAGGGGACACAAATAATACAGCCAAAATCGTACTTGTAAGGATATGTGTACCACAAAAAAAAAAAAACTTAAAAAAAAACATTTCGTACTTATTTGGCGTTTTGGTGTACTGAAAATTATCTAATGTCCGTTTTTCTTTTCTCTGTCATTTTATCTGACCAACAACACAAAGCGATAGTAGTTTAAATACGATTAAGGTTCACCATGCAGTCATATTATAATTATTAAATTATCTTGCGTCCTCCACATAGTATTTTATACTATGATATTCAGATATTTAGATATTCAACTGCAGCAAGCCTCTGATCTGCCACTTATCATATTGAGCAAAACCCTACACAGATCTGACTGAACTTTCGGTTTAGAATTAGCCAATTTTTAGAATTTGTGGGCGGGTTGCTTGAATTTTGGGTTCATTAGCCTATTATTCGTAATGAAAAACAACAAAACAGTACAATGACACACTCCCTTAAATAGGCGCTTTTACGCTTTGAAACCA
Organism: Romanogobio albipinnatus; assembly: GCA_023566225.1. Lineage (NCBI taxonomy): Eukaryota > Metazoa > Chordata > Actinopteri > Cypriniformes > Gobionidae > Romanogobio > Romanogobio albipinnatus. The sequence continues at coordinate 30,745,699 of CM042262.1, read as the reverse complement.
AATCTTGGATAATCTTGTCTGTCAGCTGTTTGCTCGTTCGGCTCGTGCTGTATTGAGCAGACATGTTCAGTTTTTAATTGTTTTGTCAGTTCTCTAGCTGAACTAAATGATTTTATTACTATACAGTGGAGCAGGGCGGTGCGGCGGTGGGCAAGTGATGTTAACAGTGTTTTGCCTAAACTGTATTAAAGAGAAAATAATCACTTCATCTGACGTTTAAAGTGAATAAAATAGCCTTGACAGCTACTTACTGGTGTGTCACAATTGCTGTCTGAAGAGCCTTGTTCTCTCCCCAAACTTGTGTGGTAGTTTTTCTACGTTCTATGGGTAACGTTAGTTGAGGTGCACGGTGGATCAAACCACTGTGAGGCAAGGGGGGAGGGGGGACTCAAAATGTTTCTAAACTTAAAACGCATTTTTTTGTCCCGTTTGCATTTGTATTGTTTTACTACTTACACATTTATTTTAAGTATATATTGTTATATTATTTACAATACTCAGCATGGTTTTTAGGGGGGGACAGCCCTCAGATAGGCACACTTGGCACAATGCAGTCAGGCAAGAACCATTCTCCTGGCAATCGCCAAACCCAGACTCGTCCATTGAATTGCCAGACAGCAAAGCGTGATTGGTCCCTTCAGAGAACACGTCTCCACTGCTCTAGAGTCCAGTGGCTCTGTGATTTTACGTGGCCTACTATTTCTGTGCTGAGTCACTGGAGTTCCCAATTGCTTACACTTTGTTATAATACCACTAACAGTTGACCGTGGACTATTTAGTAGTGAGGAAATTTCACGAATGGACTTATTGCACAGATGGCAACCTATCACAGCACCACGCTTAAATTCCCTGAGCTCCTGAGAGCGACCCATTCTTTCACAAATGTTTGTAGAAGTGTCTGCATGCCTAATGCTTGATTTTATACACCTGTGGCCATGGAAGTGATTGGAACACCTGAATTCAATGATTTTGAGGGGTGTCCCAATACTTTTAGCAATACAGTGTGTATATATACAGTAAGGAAAATAAGTATTTGAACCCTGCTATTTTGCAAGTTCTCCCACTTGGAAATCATGGAGGGGTCTGAAATTGTCATCGTAGGTGCATGTCCACTGTGAGAGACATAATCTAAAAAAAAAAATCCAGAAATCACAATATATGATTTATTTAACTATTTATTTGTATGATACAGCTGCAAATAAGTATTTGAACACATGTCTATCAGCTAGACCTGTTAGTCTGCCTTTAAAATGTCCACCTCCACTCCATTTATTATCCTAAATTAGATGCACCTGTTTGAGGTTGTTAGCTGCATAAAGACACCTGTCCACCCCATACAATCAGTAAGAATCCAACTACTAACATGGCCAAGACCAAAGAGCTGTCCAAAGACACTAGAGACAAAATTGTACACCTCCACAAGGCTGGAAAGGGCTACGGGGAAATTGCCAAGGAGCTTGGTGAAAAAAGGTCCACTGTTGGAGCAATCATTAGAAAATGGAAGAAGCTAAACATGACTGTCAATCTCCATCGGACTGGGGCTCCATGCAAGATCTCACCTCGTGGGGTCTCAATGATCCTAAGAAAGGTGAGAAATCAGCTCAGAAATACACGGGAGGAGCTGGTCAATGACCTGAAAAGAGCTGGGACCACCGTTTCCAAGGTTACTGTTGGTAATACACTAAGACATCATGCTTTGAAATCATGCATGGCACGGAAGGTTCCCCTGCTTAAACCAGCACATGTCAAGGCCCGTCTTAAGTTTGCCAATGACCATTTGGATGATCCAGAGGATTCATGGAAGAAAGTCATGTGGTCAGATGAGACCAAAATAGAACTTTTTGGTCATAATTCCACTAAACGTGTTTGGAGGAAGAAGAATGATGAGTACCATCACAAGAACACCATCCCTACTGTGAAAGATGGGGGCGGTAGCAACATGCTTTGGGGGTGTTTTTCTGCACATGGGACAGGGCGACTGCACTGTATTAAGGAGAGGATGACCGGGGCCATGTATTGCGAGATTTTTGGGGAACAACCTCCTTCCCTCAGTTAGAGCATTGAAGATGGGTCGAGGCTGGGTCTTCCAACATGACAATGACCCAAAGCACACAGCCAGGATAACCAAGGAGTGGCTCTGTAAGAAGCATATCAAGGTTCTGGCGTGGCCTAGCCAGTCTCCAGACCTAAACCCAATAGATAATCTTTGGAGGGAGCTCAAACTCCGTGTTTCTCATCGACAGGCCAGAAACCTGACTGATCTAGAGAAGATCTGTGTGGAGGAGTGGGCCAAAATCCCTCCTGCTGTGTGTGCAAACCTGTTGAAAAACTACAGGAAACATTTGACCTCTGTAATTGCAAACAAAGGCTACTGTACCAAATATTAACATTGATTTTCTCAGGTGTTCAAATACTTATTTGCAGCTGTAGGCCTATCATACAAATAAATAGTTAAAAAATCATACATTGTGATTTCTGGATTTCACACAGTGGACATGCACCTACGATGACAATATCAGACCCCTCCATGATTTCTAAGTGGGAGAACTTGCAAAATAGCAGGGTGTTCAAATACTTTTTTCCCTCACTGTATCTACCTCATTCTAGCCCATTTTACCTCTGTCATACCTTGTTGTGCCTCACTTTACCTCAATTTCATTCGCTCTACCTCATTCAGTTTTATTGTATCTCCACACACACAGGTCTATCTGCTGTGTTTGTCTTCTCTCTTGCTTGAGGGAATGATCTATCATCTCTCTGCACTCCTTATTTTAGGCAGCATTTCTAATTTGTTTTTTCCTCATCCGACTGCTGCTGTAATTCACAACCGTGTGACACACACACACACACACACACACACACACACACACACACACACACACACACACACACACACACACACACACACACACACACACACACACACACACACACACACACACACACACACACACACACACACACACACACACACAGAAATAGCCCTGGTGGACCTGGATAGCCCTGCTGTTTCACCATAAATAATGAGTCTAATGCAACACACCGTTGCACATTCTGCAGTCATAACTTGTGATGATTCATCCTGTGTGTGTGTGTGTTCCAGTTAGTGTGACGGACGGTTAAACCAGTAGATAAGTTACACGCCCACAACAGGCCATGTTTAGAGGACACTGTTGGACTCATGAATATATATGAAAAGATATTTCAGAAAAACCTGATAATATTTTTCTTATCTTTAAGAAATGCATTCAACTTCCCAGGGGTGAATCTAAAACACAGCCATGCAAATCTGTTTCTGTGTGAAAAAAGGAGCTTAAAGATTGAAGCCAGATCAGATGGCCAAAAGCACAAAGCCATTTACCTTTTGCAGTTTTGCTTCTGATTTAAATCCGGTTTAATCATGAAAAACTGTTTTTATGGAAGCTTATTTCTGCCATAGAATAAAAACATATAAACTCACAATTCTTCTGACTTCTGAGTTTACATCTTGCAATTATTTTCCTTTTTTTTCATATAATAAAAAGTAAAAAAAAATGCAATGTACTTCTTTCAGGCAATTCAGAATGCAAAATATAAACTCTGAAAAATGTCAAAATTTCGAGATGTAAATTCAGAATTCTGAATAAAAACAGAACTGTGAAATGTAAACTCTGAATTCTGAAAAAAGTCAGAATACCGAGACATAGAATTCTGAAAAAAGTCAGAACTGTGAGATATGAACTCAGAATTCTGAAAGGTCAGAACTGCGAGACGTAAACTCAAATTCTGAAAAAAGTCAGAATTCCGAGATGTACATTCAGAATTCTGAAAAAAAAGTCAGAATTGCGAGACTTAGAATTCTGAAAAAAGTTAGAACTATGAGACATGAACTCAGAATAAAAAAAAAGTCAGAATTCCGAGACTTAGAATTCTGAAAAAAAAATTAGAACTGTGAGATATGAACTCAGAATTTAAAAAAGGTCAGAATTCCGAGACTTAGAATTCTGAAAAAAGTTAGAACTATGAGACATGAACTCAGAATTCTAAAAAAAAAAGTCAGAATTCCGAGATGTAAACTCTGAATTCTGAAAAAAGTCAGAATTCCGAGACTTAGAATTCTGAAAAAAGACAGAATTCCGAAATGTAAACTCTGAATTCTGAAAAAAGTCAGAATTCCAAGACTTAGAACTCTGGAAAAAAAAAATCAGAACTGAGACAAACTCAGAATTCTGAAAAAAAGTCAGAATTGCGAGACTTAGAATTCTAAAAAAGTCAAAATTCCGAGATGTAAACTCTGCATTCTGAAAAAGTCAGAATTCCGAGACTTAGAATTCTGAAAAAAGTCAGAATTTCGAGACTTAGAATTCTGAAAAAAAGTTAGAACTGTGAGACATGAACTCAGAATAAAAAAAAAGTCAGAATTCCGAGACTTAGAATTCTGAAAAAAGTTAGAACTATGAGACATGAACTCAGAATTTAAAAAAGGTCAGAATTCCGAGACTTAGAATTCTGTAACAAGTTAGAACTATGAGACATGAACTCTGAATTCTGAAAAAAGTCAGAATTCCGAGACTTAGAATTCTGAAAAAAAAAAAAAAATTCAGAACTGAGACAAACTCAGAATTCTGAAAAAAAGTCAGAATTGCAAGACTTACAATTCTAAAAAAGTCAAAATTCCAAGATGTAAACTCTGAATTCTGGAAAAAGTCAGAATTGCGAGACTTACAATTCTGAAAAAAACAAAGTCAGAAAAAAGTCAGAATTCCGAGACTTAGAATTCTGAAAAAAGTTAGAACTATGAGACATGAACTCAGAATTCTGAAAAAGTCATAATTCCGAGACTTAGAATTCTGAAAAAAGTCAGAGCTGTGAGAAATAAACTCTGAATTCTAAAAAAAGTCATAATTCCGAGATGTAAACTGTGAATTCTGAAAAAAGTCAGAATTGCGAGACTTACA